>JARHVA010000544.1:4727500-5012500 GCA_037957365.1 Torreya grandis
ATATTTCCAATACTCTTATTCACCAAAAATTACTCATTGTCTGCCTTGTTACAACAAACTGTGCTTTTTTGCCTTGGAAAGGATCACTTGTAGGTGATCATGTGTGTTTGGAATTTAAAAAACATATAATAACCCCTTATGAGTCTAATTTAGTCATTTAATACCTATTTCACTCATACTAAGGCAATGCAAGTATGCAAAGGCCACTTTCTAGCATAATGCCTGCATACCTTGCCTGCCTGTAGGCGAGTTTGCCTTGCCTAGATCTTATGAAGTTCATTACATCATGGAGAATGTGGCTAGTTTCTATTTTTTTCATGCCACTTATTCAAATTATTCAATATACATCCTCAATTTATAGGCTGATTCCTCTCCAAATGACTGAGCAACCTTGACTGCTGATTGAGACAATCATGCTCTCTTAGATCCCTATAAGTGTCTATCTCCTCAAAAGGTCTAGTCAAGATGCTAAAAGACCTATATTGACTCCTCTTTGTTAAAAAAATATCTACTTTATTCAAAACTTTCCTTTTAGGATCTCAAATCATCAAATAGGTATCAAAGTTGGAGTGATTGACCTAACCCTACTATAGGTATGCATCTTTCATACATGGGACACCTCAAGACATTCATGGGATTACAAGGGAACCTTATAATAATTTATTGTGATTTAAAACCATATGGCCTCATATCATTTATTGAAAACATCCTATCCCATCTCAATGTTCAAGTTTGTTCCTTCCAAGTAACAAAAGGGCCATTTGTTCTTTAGGCCTGTAGACTTCAATGAAGTATCTCAGTGCTTTTTTAGGCATATTGGAGGCCTTCAAAAACTTATCTCCATTTAATCTTTTGACCTCCATATTTGGCATGGATATAGTCTATAATAGGGACTATAACATATACCTCATTATATGTCTTAAAACCATATACCACCATGCTTTAGGATGCTTTTAAGAAGCCCTTTGGTCTTTGTTTTGCTTTTTTAGGGACTAGATCCCTAAATATAATCCTCTTTTGCTTGAGAGAAATCTATCCTTTCATTCGCCACTCCACCTATTCAAAATATATTTCATGATCCACATAACATGTTGGAAATCCCAAAAAACTTTCACCATTAGTTCATCTTCCCATATGAAACTTCAACTTATTGTTGACACCACCTGTAGGTGATCATTTCACACAAGTAGTAAGTACAAGGAAGGACATTGTACAAATTGTGCAAGTTTTTAGACAATTATATGCCTTCACCAAGAATTTAAATTCAATTTTAGTATTATTAAGAGATTAGAAACCATATCAATCCTTCAACCTCTCAACATGACATCATTAAAGGTTCCTGTAAGTTCATATGCACTGTATGTAGTAGTAAATGTAGAATGGAGCAATATGGGTAGATGAGTGGTTTCAAGAACAAACAAAACTCAACATAAAACCTTAAAACTAATAATTTAAACCTATGATAAACTTGAAAAAATTTATAACACTTCTCTTTTAATTTGAAAATCAATTGCACATGTGAATAGAACAGGTGGAGGGTTGGATGACTGGGCTATAATGGTGGAGGCATGGGTTTGCAACCATGAGAATCAAGGAGACTTGGATAAAAAGTGAAAATTGAGGTCAAGGAGACCTTGAACATATGTATATTAATCTATCACAACCTTGTGAATCCATTGACAAAGCACAAAAACTCCTAAAAATGGTGAAAACTACCCATAACTCAAAAAATTGTAGCTTCCTAAAAATTGAGATGATTAGCATATCAAAACCTTATGAAACATGAAACCAAGTGTGGTAAGAATTGAATAAAAAACTAAAAATTATATAAAAGAAATATCGACAACTAGATTGTACTAACTTCTTTACACTAAGGTTAAACTTGAAGGGTGCACAAATTGATAGGCATTTTTGCATAGTCAACTTTAAACAAATGGTTCATAAAGTATAGTTGATAATTATCTAGATTAATTATATGAAAATGGAGGTATATGAGTGCAAAACAACCTCCCAAAATCATTATTCTTGAAACCCATTATGTGGACCGTACCAAGTACAAACCTGTAAGTCACTTTTGTGTGTCTAGAAAGGTGAAAAGGTAGCAAAATGGTTTTGAAAAATAAATGACATCTATAGATTAAAAAAACATGGTATTTATCTTGTAAAATCTAAATAGTCACATTTAAACCTTTTAAAAGTGGCACACTTCCCAAGGAGATTGTAGAAGTGCCATTTTCTCCTTTTCCCCCAAGAAAATAGCCTTTTATTTGAACAACCTACCATATTTTCAGTAGTGTCAATAATATAAGACTTATAATGACACATGTGGCATGAAATCATGTTTTTACACTTGCATATTTCTAAGTAAATCTATGTAAATCATTAAATGCACTGTTTTGACCCTTAAAATCACCCAAAATGACATGAGATACTAATGAAATAAGTGACCAAGGATAATATAACATTGAATGGTATCAAATGACATATGAAACACCTCATGAAAATATATTAGACCTCCTATATACCTTTGAATTCAATTTTTTACCTATAGGTGCCCTAATTTGACTAAAAATTCAAATTTGGTCAACAATAATGAGCCAGCGTTGACAAATACCATGAAGCCTAGTGAAATATAGTCAAGTAAAGTTGAAAAGGTAGTAAAAAATCCTCCATTTTATCTATCCATTATCATTGGAGATTCCTTGGTACATAATTATCTCATTGATAGTGGAGCTGGTACTTGTGTCATGCCCAAGCAAGTAGATGATAAATTAAACTTGAAGTATGAACCTCATGCCAAAGGATTGCTAAAATTGGATGGGTAAGCTGAAAAAACCATTGGAATAATTATTGGTTTGCAATTAGTTCTTCATTCTTATCCTAACTTCACCATTTCTCAAGATGTTGTAGTGGTAGAAGTGCATGTTCACCATTTTGGCCCACATGCCAAGCTTTTGCTTGGATGGATGTGTTGAATAGAGTTTTTGATGGAATGAGTGGTCCAAAGATCACATACAACTTTAAAATATTTTAAAATAATTTAAGTAAACTTAAAGTGTAGTTTTTTAAAATTTGAGAAAGTAGGTTTCCATGGTGATCATAGCATTAAGAACATGAAATAGGTTTGCACAATCCTCAGTAGTTTATTTGATCCTCGGAGATTCAAACAATAGTTCAACCACAAGTATATAAGAACTAGACCATCATCATATGTCATGAATAAATGGATTAGTCAAATTGATTGTGAATTTTATAAGTATGCTTAAAAAGCCTCTTAGGGAAAAATATCACATAAACATGAAGTTCTTCATACCTAAATCATGATCTACAAATTTTATATCTTGATGAGCTTGCTATCTCAAGATATAGGTATTTAAATTTGAACTTACAAAGTGGGACGTGCATGGGGATTTCAAGTTAAAGCTACAACAAATAGCTGTTTGAATTTAAATGTCTAAGGATGAATGCGTGGCTGATAAGTGTCAAGATCACAGGAGCTTAAATCGATATATAATGGTGCACGGGTGATCAATGATGTCAGTAGGTCTAGAAGATCCAATGGAACATGTTAAATCATGCATCAAGGATTGATGACAAACTCACAATCAAAAAATTAGTGGATCCTGAGAACAAATGTGCAGTTTTTAAGTGTCACAATCATGGTAGCTATTAGGTAAATTAATGGTGCATATGCAAGTCATGCACAGGGAGATCAATGGTGTGCGTAAGGTCAAGGAGTCAATGAGATTGAGCTAAATGTGAGGTTGCCATGTGGCAGAGGCACATGAATAAGAAAGAAATGACTGCAAGACCCATGGAATGAATGAGGAGTTGACAAATATCATGATCAAGGAACCTAGATTAAGATGAATAGCTAAAATTAAAAGTCAAAAGCTCAGGGACTTCAATAGATAGAAAATGTGACCTAAGGTTGAACCAGATTAAATATTTTAAGGGGATGACAGAAAGGTAGACATGTTGGAAAAAGGATTTCATCACCCTGATTAGGTATAATACATAAATGTATGATCAAATGTGATCTAAGTTACCAGGAACAAACCCTAAAAAGCTATTTAACGCCATTAAATCCTTATAAAAATTTTCAAGAGCTTCTAGACATAGGTTTTACATCTCATTTAAATTCAAGAAACCCTAGCCTATGGAAATTCATTTACAATCATGTCTATATGAAAACCAATAGGGTGATTGGTTTTCATCCATAATAGATCTATATTTAGGATTTAGAAGTAATGGAAAAATGGTAATTGTGTAAGGAATATCCAAAAGAACATCATGAGCAAGCTCAATTAACTATCTGAAAATGTGAAGAACATCAAGCATGATTGAGGAAGATAACGGGGCATTTATTCTTTCAAGGTCCTTAGAGACTTGTTCCTGTTTGATGGATTATGACTCAACATCCTCAGATCAATGCTAGTTGATCAAAGATGGTTAGGTCACATTTATTAAGGGCTATCTGATCAATTTCTTCTCTCCCTCCCCTTTCTTGTATATATTCTATTTTCTTTCCCATTGGAAAGGGATGACTCTTGGATATTTTATTAGAGGCAGAGACTCTTATGCTTTGGCGATGCTAAATTTGTACTGTAATACCTATAAGATATAATAGAGATTGAATTCCTCCATTTATAAGCTGAATTAAAGTGTGTCTTATGAGTTCATTGATGTGGTTAAGTGAATCCATGCTTTCCTTTTCCTCTATCTAAATTCCCTCACCTTCATGAAGTGTTTGGTAGCTCCCATAGGTCATTCTAAGGGCATATATAGTCTATGGATTAGTTTGAAAGTGGACAACTACCCTCCCATGCTATATTAATAGCCAGTTCTTACCTTTTAGTGAAACACTTATGTGGAAGATTTTCTAAAGAGTGAATGAAAGATGTTTATCAATATCAAAAGTGTCCTACAGTGTGTCTTGTGCATTCATAAGTGTTCAAAACATTGGTGCATCACCTCTTTTTTACATGTTTTCATGAAATTAGTGTCTTTTTCTCTCCCTTTTCCAAGTTAGAGGTTAGTGGAGGTGATAGATCCAATAAGAAGCCGACCTTATCTGTAAGCTCAACCTCACCATAGGACACCCACATCTTGAGGTTGTTCCCATTTTTTGGCTTAGTTAGAGGGAACTTGAAGAACGCCCCCCATGGGTGCAAATTAAGACCACAATAGTTTATGGCATGTCTGGTGGGACTCATTAGATCTGGTCTTGGTAAAATTTTAGTTGTAACAACATTCTTCATGAAGAATTTGGTGACTCCAAGCTCAAGAAAATGCTTCTAATAGTCTAGGCACAATTTCCAAGTAAGTCTATTTTAATTACACTATTTTGATGTTCTTTTCATGGCTGTGTATGAGGAAAACTATGTGAAACTTCTTCATCAACCCTATAATAAATCATTCCAACTCTATCATAATCCATATGAACTTCATCACAAGCCTAATCAACCTTACCAATTTTTTTATCCAAGCTATGTTGAGCCTTATTAGGTTTCTTATTATCCTTATTATCAAGAGTATAACCCTTATTCCCTTTATGAACTATATCTATCTCAAGACCAGATTTCACCTTCCCCATATGGCTATGATATTGCATATGAGCATCTTTATCTCCAAGAAATAATGGATGAAATAGAGCTCAAACTACTAGCATATGCAAGAAAAGTTTGTTCAAATTCTTAGTATGAGGAAGTGAATGGGATGTTTCTAAATGTATCCAATGATTCAGAGGATAGGAATGAGTTGTGCAATATTATATTAGCAAATATGAAGGCTTGTAAGAGTCAAAAAGGTAAGTTGAACCAGTTATCTTAAGAACTCTCTTGTATCCCCTACCAGTATTCTTGTGTTTCTCATTCTCATGAAGTGCTTAACTATACTTAATTTTAACCAAGGGAGCCACCTAGTAGGAGTCAAGAGTAGACTCATATGCTTATTAAAGAATATATTCAAGAGACTAAGTCTTATTGTATTCCCTTTATTCCTTACTTATACCTCAAATTCAAGTTGTCCATGAGGATAAAAAGGTTTCAAGCTTTGATGAGGTGATGGCCAAGTGGAACGAGAAAAATGTAGAGGTCTTTAAGAATTTATCTTTCCCTCCTCTTCTAGACTTCCTAAAGGATTCCATTGCTCTCAAGATATTAAAATTTGATCATGATAAACCTTCTATGCTTCATACCCCCTCTCAAAAAAATTAATCTCATTACCCTCCAACCATCTCCCTTCTTCAAGAGGAGCATGTTCTCTGGAGGCATGAGAAAGATATTGAAACTGCAGGTCAAGTTATTAAAGGGTGTGAAGAAGATGTCTCAAGTGTGTATGCAGAAGAGTTTCTCATTGATATTTCACTTGAGGAACAAGTTAAGAATGAGCTTGTATTTGATCTTGAAGAATATATCTCAAGCTACTTGAGAAGGATGGTCTTGATGTGGAAGAACTCCAAAAGAAATTAGTACAAGCTGAAGTCATGAATGAGTTTGAGACATCTCTTATTGAGAAGGATCAAGATACCTTTCAAACTGATCTTGTTCAGGTTGATCATAATGAGGAACAAAAAGATGATTGGCTGTTGTACCTTGAATTTGTACAAGAGATTAGGGAGCTTTGTAGGGATATGTTATCCATTGAGGAACATGTTTATGATAAATTTGATCAAGAGTCACTCATTCATGATCATAATATAAATTGGGTTGACTATTCAAAGCTCCTTGAAGAGCTTAATGAACTTATAGTAGATAGTAAGAAGAATGAGGTCACTTAAGGATGATGCATAAATGAGATATCACTTGATGAGGTTGTAGATGACAAGCATTATGAAAAAGATCCTGAAGTGCAAGATGAGTTTGTCTTTGTTGGTAACTAGTTTGTTGTTGATAACTCACTTGAGAATATCCCAAGAGAGTTAGTAGGTGAGAAGAGTGCCTCATCAAAGGTCATGTTCAATAAGCATCCTAATTTACAACTTATACCATCTTTTTTAATGAGTGAGTGCATGAATTTCCTTTTTGATCCAGGTGGATCATGTCATATCATGGTTAGTTAAATTAATTTTTCTTCTTATTTCCCTCCAAGTGCTGCCCTAGCACATTTTTTTGTTTATTTTTGCTTTGTTTAGTTAGCTTCCCTATTTTCTATGTTTTCTTCTTGTTTTGGTGGAATCTGTTGTCTTTGAAAACCAAATGGTTGTTTACAACCATGATTCAAACTTGTCATTATTTATGAGTCCAAGAGTCATGTAGATAGTCTGGGTTCTTAAGCATAGCAGGTATGCTTCCCTGTGAGTTTCCAGAAATGTTGGCCATTTTGGCCCACATGCCAAGGATGGATGAGATGAACATAGTTTTAGATGGAATGAGTGGTCCAAAGATCACATACAACTTGTAAATATTTTGAAACACTTTAACTAAACCTAAAGTATAGGTTGTCAAAATTTGAGAAAGTAGGTTTCCATGGGGATCAAAGCATTCAGGAACATGAAGCAAGTTTCATAAGCCTCATAAGTTCATTTAAGCCTTAGAGATTCAAACAACAGTTCAAGCACAAGTTTAGAAGAAGCAGACCGTCATCACATGTCATGAAGAAATGGATTGGTTATATTGATTGTGCATTTTATAAGTATTATTAGAGAGCCTTTCAAGCCAAAAGATCACACGGACATGAATTTCTTCATGCCTAAATCATGTTTTGTAAATTTCATATCTTGATGAGATTGTTATCTCAAGATAAAAGTATTTAAATTTGAACTTATAGAGTGGGGCATGCATGGGGACATCAAGTTAAAGCTTTGAAAAATAGTTGTTTGAATTTAAATGTTCTAAGGATGAACATGTGATTGACAATTGTCAAGATCATGGGAGATTAAGTCAAGATCTAACGGTGCAAGGTCAATCAATGATGTCAATGGGTCTAAAAGAACCAATAAAGCATGTTAAATCATGTATCAAGGATTGACAGTGAGCTCACAATCCAAAAGTCAGTAGATCTTAAGAATAAATGCACATTTTCTAAGTATCATGATTATGGTAACTATTGGGTAAATCAACAGTGCATGTGTAAGCCATGCAAAGGGAGATCAATGGTGCATGTAAGGTCAATGAGTCGATGAGCTTGGGATGAATGGAAGGCTACCACATGGAATAAGTGTTGGAATATGATAGAACTGATTGTAGACCCATAGAATGAATGAGGAGCGGACAAATGTCATGATCAAGGAGCCCAGATTAAGATCAGTGGCCAAAATTAAAAGTCAAAATCTAAGGGACTTTAATGGAAATTAAATGCAACCTAAGGTTAAACCAAAACAAATATTTTAAGGGGATGACACAAAGGTAGACATGTTGGAAAAATGATTTTTCCACTTTGATCAGGTAGAATATATAAATGCAAGATCAAACATGATCTAAGTTACTAAGAACAAACCTTGTAAATTCATCTAATGCCATTAAAACCCTGTTAAACTTTTTAAGAGCTTCTAGATGTATGTTTTATGTCTCATTCAAATTCAAGAAATCCTAGCTAATGGATCTTCATTTAAAATCATGACCATAAGAAAATCAATAGGGTGATTGGTTTTCATCCATAATAGATTCATGGTTTATAAGTAATGGCAGAATGGTGACTGTGCAAAGAATGTTAGAAATAACATCAATGAGCAAGCTCAAGTAACTACCTAATAATGTGAAGAATTTCAAGCATGATTGAGGAAGAAAGTGGGGCTTTTAGTCTTTCAAGGTCCTTAAATAATTGTTCTTGTTTGATGGATTATGACTCAACATCCTCAAATCAATGTTAGTTGATCAAAGGTGGTTAGGTCACATTTATTAAGGGCTATTTATTCAGTTCCCTCTCTCCCCACTTTCTTTTATATATTCCATCTTTCCAATTGGAAAGGGATGACTCTCAGATATTTTATTAGAGATAGAGACTCTTATGCTTTGGTGATGCCAAATTTGTACTATAACACCTATGTGATATAATAGAGACTGAACTCCTCCATTTTCAAGTTGAATTGAAGTGTGTCTTATGAGTTCATTGATGTGGTTAAGTGAATCCATGCTTTCCTTTGTCTATATATGAATTACCTCACCTTCATGAAGTGTTTGGTAGCTCCCACAGGTCATTTTAAGTGCATATATAGTCTGTTGATTAGTTTGAAAGTGAAAAAATACCCTCCCATGCTAGATTAATAGCCAATTTTTACCTTTTAGTGAAACCCTTATATGGGAGCTTTTCCAAAGAGCGAATGAAGTGATGTTTAGTAATCTTGAAAGTGCCCCATAGTTTGTCTTGTGTAAGCATAACTGTTCAAAACATTGGTGCATCACCTCCTTTTTACATGTTTTCATGTAATTAGTGTCTTTTTCTCTCCCTTTTCCAAGTTAAAGGTTAGTGTAAGTGATAGATCCAATAGGAAGCAGACCTTCTCCAGAGGCTCAACCTCACCATAGGATACCCACATCCTGAGGTTGTTCTCATTTTGAGGCTTAGTTGGAGGAAGCCAGAAGAACTCCCCTATGGGTGAAAATCAAGACCATAATAGTGCCTCCTCATTTTGCACTTTGTTTTTCAAGAGAGTTCATTTCTAAGATTGGAGATTATCTAACTTTGTATTGGTCTACCAAGGAATTTAGTACTAGTTATAGTGCAAAACTGACAATCAAGTTAGATCCTCTCTTTAGTTTTCATGTCAAACCATATGTGCCTTATAAATCTAACATGAATTTCAATGTAATTAAATGAAAAAATCACTCCAGTGATCAAGAACCTCTAACTATCCTTGATGGTATATCTAATTTGTATCTTAATGAGTGGGGAGCTGAGCAAGGTGAACTTGAAGAAACTAGTCTTGGTACTTACATACTTCATGAAGATTATGATAGAACTCTTGACGCAGATTCTAATAACATTCTAGAACATGATGCATAGGGAAATTATCTTGTACAAATTAGTGATTATGTTTAGCTCTCAACTATGACAAAGCATGATAATCTTGGTGAACACTCAATTCTACTTGCTAAAGAAGATAATTCTCATAAATAAGAATCTCAAGAGGAGGTAGATGATATGTGGTAATAGTTTAATGTCATAGTTTAATAATTTGAAGAAGTTAGTAGGCCTTCAGTTCTTCAAAAAGAATGTAGACCTGATGATGAGGTCAATCATGATCTATATGAACACAAGGAATATCTTGGTCTCTCTACCAAGTAAGAAATAACCTTGGGAGACCAAGATGTGTTTGATAAGCATAAGTAAGAGTTTGAGGTCTCAACTGAGCATGAAACAATTATGATAGATCAAGAAGATGGTTTTAATGACTTACACCAGTAAGCATATCATGTCTCAAATGAATTTTAATTTGATAATGTTGTGGTGATATCCAATGCTTAGACTGAAGGATGTCAAGTGAGTATGACAAAGTCTAGGCAAGATGAAAATCCAAAAAAACTTCTAAGAGAGCTATGTGGGGTATTCATGAAATCTCCAAGTAGTAAACTTGTAGTCACTAAAAGTCCAAAAATTGTTAAGTCACTTGACTATCTCCACAAGTAAGTTTTCATTGACACATATGCCTCATATGATAGACTATTTTCTTGGAGTAACAGTGATGCAAGGAGCATTGTATTTGAACCTATTTGAAGAAATGAAGAGTGGTTGTTCAACTCAAGTGTCTTGACATATTTTACATATTAGGATTGGTGTGTTTTGCTTGAGTCTTTTGTGTGTGTTTTTCCTAAGTGTTCATGAGAGCACAAGTGTGAGGTTTATTTCTTGTCATGTGTGTTTATTTATTTGCTATGTTTGGTGTGTGTTTGGTATCCTTTCAAAGGATTTTTAGTGTCAAGAACAATGTATAGCTGACTCTATTGCTCAAAGATAGGAGAATGCAACTAGTTATTAGCATAGTAGGCATGTTACCCCTAGGAAATGACCAAAATATTAACCAAATTTGACCGTAGGTCAAATTAAGTCAACACTCCTATATATTCAAACTTTTTATAGGATCTTTCTAATTCATAAATTGGTCATAAATAATGTATAGTCATGTTTTGAAGGTCACTTAATGTGTTTTAAACCTTGGTCACTTTTTTAATTTGTCTTATACACCTTTATGCCACCTTTTGGTCATGTCAAAGTGAATTATATAATTTTCAATGAAGGAATAAATGTGAAAGAGGTTATATAACCTAAAATATGTTAGATTTGGTTAGAGAAACTATTTTGAAACTAACAAATTGTAGGTTCAACATCCAACCAAGAAGATCAACTAAAAACAAGTAATTTTAGATAGTTGTACAACCTAAGTGACACACTTGGCATGTGGAAGAAATTCAAGAGGGTCTTTTCAAATCCCCATAGTTCAATTTCAATCTTGAAAAGCTTTGATAGACCCAAAATTGAGAAAAACTTATTCTTCTCTCTCATTGCTCTCTTGGACAATGTCAAATAGGTCAATGATTTTCGTACGTTACAGACAGGAGGATCAGAGTTCAAATGATTGCACTTGGTGGGTGATAGTAGTCCATTTATGCTTCCTTTTTATGGTAATAGTTTCTAGTTTGGTGGTCTATGCTCTATGAACACTCACCAATATTGTTGATAATTTCAAATTGCTTACACATCCCCAATGGTTTTGATTTTTCATCTATTTATATTGGTATGTGTCAACCAAGTAGTGAACATGGTATTATATAGAATGTACACTCATTTCATGTTGTTTCTAACTAGTTTTACACATGTGAAGGTTAGGATATTAGTAAAAACATTTCACTATGCTAGCAATGAACACCATTTAGGTTTGCAGATAGTTGTTTTCAGTTGCAAAGTTCTATCTTCTCGTGAGTGATTTTAGATCTAAGGTAATACACTAGTTATAAATTCTTGAAGCTTCGTGGTTAGTTTCTTCATTAAAGGTGTTGAGAGTGAAAAATGTCATGTCAATGAATCAACCTATTTGCCTATTGTGAAGGTCAAGATGGAATCATATCAGTTTTAATTGTGGGAGTCCTATGACTGAAAAATTAGTGTAAGGCACGTAGAAGGGTCTTTTAAAGTTTTAAGGATTTAATATGTTTAATAATAAATCTAAACCAAGTGTACACACATTCACTAAGTTGATCAAACATAATATGAAAATCAATTATATCAAAAAGATTACTCATAAACAATGTTTTGATCCAAGAAACTAATCATTGTTTTGATATTATATGATTCACTATCAAATCTATTATAAACTGTCATCTGACCTATCTGACAAATAAAGTCTATGAATTAGACAATCTCTTGAAGGACAAAAAAATTAGATTGTTGAATAGATGTATCTTATGTTCATGTTCACAATACAAAGATGAAAGTTATTGATGACAAGAAGGTAGACAAACTCTAAACAACTAAAAACTACTTAAAAATAGAGAACTAAACCTAAAGAGACAAAGTAAACATGAATAACTAAGTCTAAACTAAAATAGAAAGGAAACTAATCTAGAAAATTTAACAGATTTAAAAACTAATCTTAAGACTAAGACTAACAACTAATAAGAAATCCAATAAAAACTAAAAAGTAAAATAATCTAATACTAACAAAACTAAGAAAATAAACAAAAATCATTGAAGAAATTAAACTAAAGTTAACAAAACTAAACTAGAAATCAAACTCAAATAAATAATGACAAAAAATTTGTGAGTCTAAATAAATAAGAGTCATCTTAGCAAATCAGATCGATTTTATTTGAGAAATCAACATATTTTATATAAAATATCTTCAAAAGATAACTTTTAAAATCAATTAGATCAACAATCTATCACAAAGTGATGTTTTCATTATTATTTAGTTTGAATACTCAGATTCTGTGCATAGGATTGCAAGCTACAATCATCAAAATATATTAAACTTGACAATCTTCAGATAATCAGTTATAAATGACAATATAAAATTAGATATACCTGCATTGTTTAAGTAGTATACTCAACTATCAGATAAAGCACTATTGGTCTATCTACAAAAGTCATGCTATTTCAAAGAAATGGCATAGAAAAGAGAGATAAATGAATGACGTTACAAATGTACAAGTCTTCAGTTCCTATGTTGTTCCTCCTTCAAAATGAATCTTTGATCTCCTTTTAAACCTTCAAAATTGGTTGGAAAAGAAGTTATAACTAATTTTAGTTAGTTATTTGTCAACTTTATTAATTAACTTTAAAAGTTAATTAATTTAGCAGTTACAAATTAAACTTATTTAAGACTTTGAAAAAGTCTTAGGAGATCAAATATTTCAATTTAGACTGGGTAATCCTAATGGGTGGTGACCATTTTTAGTCAACTAGAAGTATTTAGAATAATAATTAATCAATAAATAATCAAATAACATATCATATTAAATGAAATTCAATTTTGATTAATTCTATTTTGCATTTTAATTTACACTTAAAACACACACACACACACACACACACACACACACACACACACACACACACAAAGGTGAATTATACCATGCATATAATCAATTTACTACCAGACAATTTATCAAATCTCTAAAGACTTATTTGACTGCTCTTTGTTCCATTTGCAACACCATGCTTTCAAAAACAATTATTTTTGCAAAATACCTTGATATTAAAAATATTTTGACTATATTAGGTGAAAGATGAACCCAAATTCTATATGAAAAAACCTTATATTTGATGAAAATAATAATTTTACTATGTTTTTCATTTAGCTTAAATTTAATGTTCAAATGACCGTCAAAATGTATAATTTCTGGTTTGTGGTGATGATCATTTGGCCATCAAATTTAACATCATAAAAATTTCTGTAGGTGACTATTTTGCAAATTTTGTATAGCAAAAATATTTTCACCAAATTTAAAAAATTGAAATAAACCTATTATTTATTTCTCATTAACTATCATGATTCCACTTCCTAAACAAACCAAAAAAATTATATCCTTCATATTTTTATCTTTGAATATTCTGCCCATACCATTTTATGTATTCTATTTCCACTATGAATATAATCTCAAATATATATCTTTGTCACACCAAAATTGTATAAATTCTAGAATAATTCAGTCATGTTTGAAATAAGAACTCTTATTTATGACATATTTATCAATCCATATAACTTATCTAGAATCAAATAAGGGACCAAATCTTCAAAATATGAATCTCTTGAACAAAGCTTGTTTTTTATTTATTTAAAATTATAGTTTTTTGGAAACTATAAACATCTCTTATATATATATATATATATATATATATATATATATATATATATATTCACAAAATACTGCTAACTTAAACAAATCTTTAAGCTATTTTACCAAAAATCTCATTTTCAAATGTTTAGCATATATTCATAACCTTTTGTTCTCACTGTGTATCATCAAAACTTCACATATTTTCAAAATGATCCTTTCAATACAAAATTAAATTTGATAAGAACCATTTTCCCTAGGTCATAAAATCATCTTGAATATAACTTACTAAAATACAAACATTATACTGTCCCAAAAAATTTCAACATGAAACCCAAATCAAATATACTTTGTCAAAATTTTTATCACTGTTTCACTTTTTGAACAACATATTGAACTTATACAATCATATTAATTATTACCTAAATTATTTCAAAATAAATTTCTATAGAAGCCCTTCAACATAAATATTTGACATTCTTTTATATTTATTATGTATCAGATATTTCAACATCTTCTCATCTGACTTCAAAGAAAAACCCATAAATTTTAAATAACACGTTTCCACACATTTTACTCTTATACTCAAAAATATTTCAAAAAAAATCTCATTTTATTACACTTCAAACTTATATGAAACTTAATGGCTTCAGGAAATTAAATACCCAACACTGATTTCAAACTATCATTGTATGCTCAATGCACCATTTTAAACTATTAATAAACATAATAACATAACCAGTGCATGCATTTAAGTGTGCAAATCTCTGTTATTTTTTCTTAAAACAAAACCATATTTGAACCAAACTAACATAAAGATATCCCTTATCTCATCATTCATTTAGATAAATAGTTATATATCAAAACTAAATCCATTTCTCCTCAATATCCATGCAAGGAAGTGATATTCTAAACTGTAGCATCATTCAACTTTCCAAAACATTCATGCATAGATGAAATTTATCCCATGCAATCTGGAGTTCATTTGTTTCCATGCAACTAAGAACTCATTTATTTTCCATGCAACTAAAAATTTATCTGAAATCACCATAAATATTTTTCAAAATGCATTCATAACATACCTGGATGTGTTTTCTACAAGTTTCCCGTTCAAAATCTTGTCTATAACTCCCAAAACCAAAATGACAGAGTGCCTCTTCCAAAAACAAGCTTTCTAAAATGACCAAAATAATGAAAAACAAGCTATTTGTAATTACCATCCCCATCATAACTGCTTTTTTTGATGTGTTCACCTTTCATTGGTTCATCTAAATTGAGGATGTAGTTACCAATTCTACCAATTAATTTGACAAAACAAAGAGAGTTATCAATTACCAAAAACTTCACTAAACTTCTAACCAATCTCCATGAATCGAGGCATGTACACTTCATCATAAATTTTCCCTTACCCTCAAAATCTCCATCGAGATCTCGAAGAATCATATATGCTTCACATTATATTTACTTGCCAAATAGTGCTAACTGATCTTGCTAATGTCTAAAAATATGAGTTCATGTTACCATCCAAACTTGCCCTTTGAAAACACCATATACTTTAAGACTTGGGTTTAGGTAATATTTGAATTAGAATCCTAGCAAATAATGACTTAGATCACTTAGAATTTCAGATCCCTTAAAATGAAGGATTTAGGATTAAATTTAGAACCCCTTAAGAGATATATTAGGTTATAAATAATCCTTATAATCTCAACCTTAATTTATCACAAGTTCATGTATGATACATAATAATGTGACCAAATTACCATGGCACATTTAAAACCACTGATGTAATCAAATATTTGCATTTGGATTATTCAACATTTGATTCATTTGAATATTTTAAACAACTTGGAAATCATCATTATGATAATCAATACTCTATGTATTTTTGAACTAAAAAGTTTAACTTGTCACATGCTAAAATCTGACTGTCGATTCATTTGCAACTAAAATTGTAATATTCAATAAATTATATATATATATATATATATATGCCAATTTTATTCATTGATCCACAAATACTTTTTGAAACTAGTATAATGAAAATATGAATTCATAAATATGATAATTACCAAATTATTAAATTGAAATCATGAATATTCATATATAACACCAATTTATTTAAGGTCCCCGATTGCAGTTTTAAATTTTATGATTGAGTCATCTCTATGGCAGAGTATGAATAATAATATATTATTTCAAAAAAATTGTGGGTGTGAAAATTAGGTATAACAGGTTTATACCCAAGAATCTCAATGTTAGTAAGGAGAGGTCTAAGAATACAATCACATTTTCTTATGAATATCACCTATAGTTAGTAGTTGGAAAAATGCCTACAACAATCGTATTGATGAAGATTGGAGTTTCAAGGTTTTGATGAAGAATCTCAAGGTGAATATAGTAAGACTGAGACATTTCAAGGATTAGAGATTGGTTGTGAGAACCAATTCAACATAGGCAATCATCTATGGTGTAAGAGTGATAAATTTAAAAATGGGATTGATTACCTTAACTTCTCTAAGAAAGGGATCGTACCTACATGGTGTCATCTGTTGGTTGAAGAACATGAGGTCTGTGTGAGACTAATATTTTCATTATTGTAGCTTAGGCATAAAGGTAATGTCAAGACATGAAATGAAGTTGCTAGGTCAAATAAAATGAGGGTTGAGTGACTTTAAATTCAATCAGGTTTTCACTGTAGACATTCAGTAAACTACAATCCTATTTGACCCTAAATAAACCTATAGCTTGAAACTGACTTATATACTGATGATAATGGAATATATATATGATCCCAAATCAATATGAAATTCTATTCAAATGTGATATATCTAGTGATTGGAAGAGAATAAAAGATGTGATTCTCAGATAAACATGACCACCTACAAGAATCTCATAACTTCTCTTAAGGTGACATCTATAGTCTAGATGCAAACCTATGGTCTATTGATGGTAATGGTATGAGAACATGATGTCAAGGCATGAGATGAGTTCATCCATGTATTTAATGGACTAATATACTCAGTGAAAACTAAGGGGTGGTGAAACATAGTGATTTCACATGAATGAACATCTACAAGGAACTCATGCCTCTTCCCTAATTGCCACCTACAGGTGACACAGTCAAGACATACTACATATTAGCTTAGATAATGGAGAATGCAGGTTTAGAATGTAGACAAAGGTATAGGTTTAAAATTATTACATGAAAAATAATATCATAAGTGATGATGACACACTTTCACAATATTATTAGATACAAATAATAGAAACTAAACTAGTTTTCAAACATCATACTTAGTCAGTCCAAAACCCTGCATAGTTAAGTCATAATAACTAGGTTTAAGAGTTTGAAGTTTTGAGGGGTATAAAGGTAATATATAGCTTTTAAACTTGATGTATAACGTCTTAATAAACTAAAATAAACCTATATAATCTTAGTTTGGCTAGGAAAATAGGGGAGGTACCCTCTGTCTTATCTCAGACATAGGGTACTCCATGAATAGGATAACATGTAGGTTTGGTATGTGAAGAGTGAAATGGATGAAGGGGAGGGTTTTTAATGATTTTGGAAGATGTGTAAGATTTTAATAAAGGTTAAAAGATATAAAAATGTCTCTACAGTCATTGGAAACCCTCAAAAGGGTCAAATACACATTCAAACATAGTTAGGCCTATTAGGCCTAGAACTAAGCCTAAACACTTAGGGTGCCTAACTTGATTAAAAAGATAATGAGACCCTTCCAATCCATTTGATAAGATTTATGGGAAAGTGGAGAGTCCATATGAACCACTGGTTTTTAGAAAATGACATATAAATGGTAATTTTGGCTTAAAACTATCTCCAACCTACTCAGAACGTAATCAAGAGATTAAGAGGCCATTTTATTATGCTCACATCTATAACGATAGTGTGCATGGTTCCTCAAGGAGTTAGGGATAGTTGAGGGGGGTCCTTATCTTTTTCTCAATGGAATTTTCTTGGAGGTTCAACATCTAAATTTTATGAATAATTATTAACAAGAAAAAACTCCTCAAACCCTCTCAAGAACCCAATGGAGAAAAGATCATTGGAGATGCATCCAAAAGTCATCAATGGCCTTGGAAAACATTTTTTACATACTTGGAACTCTCTCAGGATCCTCATCATTTACATTTTCTATATCATCACTTGTACAAACATGCCTAATTCTTTATCTTTTATAGGATTTGAAGTGTGTTGCAGGTACACAAGATAATGGATAAGTGAGAACTATTATGGGAGGTTTTTATGGACTTGTTTCAACTTATCATACTAATATCTCACCTCTGTAAAACATGAAAACCTCTTTTTTAGACCATTCATGGCAGACAACTTGAATAAGATAGTGAGAAGGCAAAGTGACTGCTAAAGATTGGAAGTGAGAAGTGTGTTTTAAGTATCTTGGAGATTTATTTGATAGACCAGAGGAAAAATATGTCCTACATAAATTTCCTAGATTAGTTTAAAAATTTTATTTGAGCAACTACAAGTCACTTAAGTGACAAGTGTGAAGGTCTAGTCCTAGAAAGCTAATGAGTGACTGCAAATAATGAATGAAAAGTGATAAAGGATAATTCATCAGTTGAAGGTCATAGATGATTGTTAAAAATATTTTTTATAACTTCCCATTTTAGGACATATGTGTCAAATATTTCCTATGTTAGTTTCAAGAAGTCAAGTGACTCTTGATCATCAAGGCAGTTTCAAGTAAGATAATGAGGTGATCCATACCAACTTGAAGAATATGTCATGCTTCAGATGGACACTTATCCAAGAGGACCTTCATAGCCTATTATAGACTTCATTTTATGGCATTGTAATTGGTTTCTAAATTTTGACACTTGGCCTTGTGACCCTCCGACTTCTCTTCTTCTCTCTCCTTTCCTATGCTATATATATTCAAGCCTTTTTAGCTTTGTAATAAATCCATAATTGGTATGGTGAAGCCCTACTATTTTTGACACCTCATTTGAATTTGAATAAAGTTTTTTTAATTTGATTCATTATCTAAAATCTATTACCTAAGTGTGTCAAGTGGTTTATGTGGATGATAAGTGATGAACATGTTCTCCTTGATTCCATTCTATTCTTGCATGTTTTGTGTGAGTGATATCTCTTATAACAGGTTTCATAAAGTGTATGTGTTTGTTAAGTATGTCTTGAAGTATGAGAGGGAATATTAGTGTATAGTATCATACCTTATTTTCATTCACCTCTAAATATGCATAACAATTTGCCTTTATGAGAAACACTTATGATAGAAGGACATAGAGTTGAGGTCAGTCTTAGTAGTCTTCTTTCTTACTATAGATGTAAGTGTGTTTTGTGGACTTCTATTTGGTATATCACTTTCATTATTTTAGGTATATTTATAATAAATTCTTCCTTTTTAACCCCCGATAGTGATTATTATAGTTTAGTGTGAGCATAAAATATAGATCAAGGGAGCTAGCCCTTTCAAACCTAGAAATCTATCTCTTGTAGTAGCTTGTCTATGCCTAGATATAGTTCCATGTTATCCTAAAATTGAGAAGTTATACTTGAATTATCTAGGGTATAATTTTAGGCTATAATAGTTACCTTCACCTCCTCATGTGTTACTAAAAAATGAACATTGGGTGTAATATTACTACATTTCCTCCACCATTGCAAATGGATTTATCAAGACCTAAATCTAAAAGCTTTAATGGAAATGCATTTTGTGATGATCATATATGTTTTGGGCACTCAAGTAATATATTTATGAAGCTTAAGAATAATATAAAAGACCTCATTGATGAGAACATTATTGACATTGGTACACCTACTGAAGAGGCTAAGCCATAAGAAAATGAGACTGTAAAGCTAAAAATGCATCTAAATACATTTCCTAATCATGAAGCACAAGATAATAAGTAAAATTATTAAGTACATTATGCATAAAATATTCATCCTCCTCCACTTTATATGCACATACACTTGATAACATCATTGGTATATTTACAATCAAACTAACATCTCATCCATTTATTATATTTAATGATTTAGAAAATGATTAATGATGAGTCTGATAGACATGCATTATTTATTAGATAATATATTAGCATGAAATACATACATAGTGTTATGATAAACAATGGATCAAGTGAAAATGTGTGAAACATAACACTTATTCTCTTATTTATATAAAACATGATATACATCATATAGCTAGAGTTGTGAAGGCATTTGATGGCACACACAAGTTACTATTGGACACATTATATTACCTTTACAAGTGTGACCTCTCATATTTCCCACTTCCATCTTATTGTAACCCAACACATGTGTTTGATATGTTATTGGGAACACCTTGGTTACAAAAAACTAGAGCAGTTCTTTATATAGTTGACAAATGGCTAAATTATAATCATGATAATCAAGTGGTGAAAATTTCAAGCATTCAATATGAATATCCAATGGAACCTATGGTATGTAATCCTACTCCATAATAGTTATTTTTAAAAATTAGTGGGAAAATAGGTAATGAATTAGTCTATATTACTATTCAGGATCATGATTCACATTAAAAAATGGTGCATTCCAAAATCAGATTTTACATCCTTTCATGAGCATGAGCATGAGAATATTTAAATTTATTCACCTAATTATGAGAATGAATATATTTTAATTTATCTATCTATTTTTGACCATAATATGATTGCATGTGAGCACAATCATTTGATAAAGTAAATCAAGATAACTATTCCCACATAAAAGGTGGCACATAACACAAGATCTAATATAGCTTCATAGGTTATTCATAAGGCTCATACACATGTATAGGTTGTTACACCATCTTATACCATGCATGAGGATATAGTTTTGAATAAATATATGAGCAATGATTCAGAGGTTTAATTTACAACATATGGTTCTTCTTCAGATTTAGAAGCTTCTACATTTGACACTACTTCTATTGCATAAGAGATTACTCCTTCCTGTCAAGGACTTGGGTGCACACATAGGAATCCTATTTATTATATTAGTGGCTGGAAACATTATATCATTCTTTCCCATCCTCCTAGTTGGGCCATTGACCTTGATTAACTTCCTTACATATTACCTACTTGTACATATCTTTTGTACTACCTACTTTTGTTATTTATTCTCCTACACCTAATCTAATTTTATTCTAGCCTTTGGATATATATTTTATTTTTTGGATTTTTCTCCCTTGTTTGCTTCAACCCAATTCAAACAATGCAAGATAAATATCTTACTAAGCTTCCGATACACACCTTTCATGGAAACTCATTTGCTCATTATTGCACATCTATACATGATCTACCTCTCATATGTACTTTCATGGTTACATCTACCTAATTTTACATGAGTTCATATGGCCATGCTTCCCATATTTTCAACACTACATATATATTTGGGGCATCTCACTTTTCTTCCTTACAATGTTTTGCTTTAACATCTTGTTAAGGATTGTTTGAATCTTCCTCTCCTTATACTTTCAAAGCCTTTATTCCTATATTACTTTATATATCTTTGTACACTTTAAATAATTCATGTTTCCTCTTTTAAAATATGGAAAAAATATAAAAACATTCACATATATTCTAAAAATACTAAAAAATCAGATTTTTGCAAAAAATCTAAAATTAGGACCTATAGGTATCTTCTCATATTCTGGATATGTCTTTGATTATGTCATCTTTCTTTCTATTTCAGTTCATAGAATATTTTAAATACATAATGTTTCTCACAAGGTAGAGAGTGTGTGACTAAGGCACATTTTATAGAGAAAAACAATCTTTATACATAACAAAAGCTTTCATGATTAGAAATTTCTATATATAGTCAATTTGGATAAAGGCACACCACATAGATAACGATGCATTGCGCACTTGTCCCCTAATGTGAACCTATCTCTAAAAAATTTAACTCTATGTTTTGAACTACAACAAAATCACAAGAATTCTTATACAATTTTTTTCTCACATAACATAATTCACATTCAAATATCAATCAAATTTCTAGCTAAGACATACTTTTACATGGTTTCAGTGTTGGGCTGACCTTTCACCCAAAAACCTTGTTGAGGACATATAACTATTATGTATGAACACATATATAGGTTGTATTTATCCATAGAATATTTTCCATACTGATCTCTAACGAAATCAAATGCTTTAATCTTTAATTCTATCTTTACATTGTCTTGATGAATGTGTTATTTGCTAAACTTTTAACATAGATACATATGCCTAACATATGTTATCTTCATTTGATTTATTTTTTGTCATATGATTGATTCATTCAAATAACATAATTCAACTTTTTTTCTTATTAAATGCATCCCTTAGCCTTGTGTGTGTTCAACATACACCATCTTTCTTTTATGGCACAATCATGACATGTGTGTGTGGCCTTGGCCTTCTATGTTTGTGCAAAATTTTTATGTCCCTTGTATTCAACCTTTGGGCCTAATGTATGACGTTTATGAAATTTTTTTAACTCTTTGCAACATATTGGATGTCTATTATATGTCACCTTTGGACCTTATTACATGACATTGTGTGACTTTGCTCATATGATTTCTACTTGGATATTATGGTGCCATGATTCTTATCATGCACTATTATGTATCTACTTATATATCTATGGTTACATGATACATATCATGCACGTACTACCTACATGTTTCACTGCTTCACTTTTTACAAATACTATGTTTACAATAAATATGAAACCTTGTCAAGTTCTTTACCTACTTCATACACTAATTCAATGCTATATCAACATTACATGATGAAATTCAATATAAAAAACTTTTTCACAAGCTTCGACATTACATCTCTAAGATTTCAATATAGTTCAATACATGCAAAATGATATTAATACTTATCTATTTTACAAATTATCTCACCTTTATTATGAAACAAGTGATTTGTAGGCAATTTACCTTAGCTCAAGGGGGGAATAAAAATGAGATTTTACAAGCAACATATTTTTAGATTTGATAGTTTAAAAGATGTAAAAATAAGAATTCTCATATTATGGGGGCATTTGGATTGCTTATGTACTCCACTCTTATAGCTACTCAAACATAGACACACTTATGTGAAGATAATTACAATGCTTCAAGCACTTGTAAAAAATATCAAATTGGCACTCTATATAGTACAAGGGGCATGATATGTATTCATGTCCAAGCTACTATGTAAAAATTAGATTTTTTTTCAAGTATTAAGTTTTAATATTTTATAGTTTGAATCTAGATCCATCTATAGTGGTGTGATTTGTATTTTATAATTAGACCACATTTGAGCTTAGTGGCACTTCATACCTTTGTTGCACATTATCGAGCCACGTAATAGTTCCCACCTCTTCTCTTTTAGTTTTGAAATTGGGCCACATGAGAGCTTAGTGATGTTTGGTGTTTTGGTTGCACTTTAGTGAACTAATTTGTTGGTTCTCATATATTCAAATATTTCAAAGTCCTCTATGAGAGTTTGAGCATATAATATTTCTAACTCAAAACATCTTTACTGATTATTGAAATTGAGGTTTGATCACTCTCAATTCACCACATTTTTAGCAGTTCTCCACATGCCTCAACAAAGGGCATGCACATCTCTAAGATAAATACAAAGTGTGTATACACACTAAGGTTTCACATTTATTTTAATCTAGTAATTTATGCATCAATATAATAAAAGGGGCCAAATTTAAACACTAAAATTTAATAAATAAAAGTTTGACAATATTTTTCCTTGACATCTTTACCTTGCTTGACCAATTCTTCATTTTGATAACCATTTATCTCTATGAAAGCCTTAAAAGTCTTTAAATTAATGAGAAAATATTCCAGACTTCCATAATTTATCCCTATTCATCCCTTTTTAGTAAACACTCCACTATCACTTTAGTTTCATAATAATTTTTCCATTATGGACAAGTGCACACTAGGCAAATAGGGGCACACTTCACACCTGCCCACTAGTGTTGATTTTTCTCCCATGTTCCAATGACTAGTTTTTTAAAAAGACACACTTCCTAAAAAATTTAAAACACATATCAATAGGTCATTTATCAAAAATATTTGAAATTTTCTTTTATAAAAATCACATATAAAGACACACTTGAAAGGGCCTAAGACTCTCTTACAAAGGCACTTATATTATTGATTTCAAAATCATCTATCTATTGAGTTAAGAGCCCTACCATAATTATACTAAAATATTATAGTCTTTTTCCAAGTCTAACATTGTTTATTTTAGGTTGAGGGTATCCCTTGTCAATCATTATAATTAGGTATCACTATATCAGCCTAAGGTCCACTTGGACTATGTATGCAACACTCATCCAACAAGGGGTTTTCTAAGGATAGCTTGGCAATATCCCACTTTTGCACTTTTTCTCCCATTTGAATTTGATCTTGTTTTGTGTGTTTTTGAAGGATAGGGGTTTTATTTTATAGGTCATACATGCATCTAATTAATCTCCACATAGAATCATGTTACATACAGACAAAGGTTAACCAACCTAGATTTTAAGATCTAGTGTATAGTATGATAGGATAAAGTCGTAGTAGAGGAAAATGATGCACTATGACCTTATAAGCATCCTACGGACTTGTTCAAAAAGATAACAAGTCATTTTTTTCTAATCCATATATGTTTTTAGGTTATTATAGATAATCACAGTCAACCTAAAGATAACATAGTCTAAAATAAATCAATTTTCAAGGATATTTATCTAGCCCTAACCCTAGTCATTATTTTTAGTAATTTATAACTTCTATAAATTCTATAAATCTCTATATTTATACAACATTCTATCTTATGTATCTTCCTAGATTCAATTTTAAGTTTACTTTCAAATTAATTTAAATTTATATTAACAATTGATTCTACTATAAATACAAAGCAAAAATAGTAGAAAAATGCGAGCAAATAATAAAAATAATATTTTTATGAAAAAGATGGTATAAATTCTCAACAACCAAGTTTTTACCTCAAACTCATGATTACTTGCTAATTACTTGGTGTACATGATAATTTTATGATTTATTGGAAAGAAAAAATAGTCAATTACTTGTAATTTATCATGAGTTTTGATGCTACAGGTTAGGCTATTTATAAGCAACATATGGGCTATGGCAAACCAAGATTATTCAGGGATGATACCAAAAATTTAATCTGAGTATATTATGGCCATTAGTATATATTGATAATTATGAGTTTAATTGAATGAGATTTATTGCATAAAAGCCTCAATAATTATTAAGAGTCCACATCATTTTCATGATTTTATTTATCTTTGGAGAATGAAAGATGATAAATTGTTATCACTTAATTCTGATGGTGGTGGTACTATCCACCTTTTTACCCTTCACAAGATATTTGTGGTGGCATTCACTTCCCTTAATTTTAGTGTTAAGAGGCCAACGAGCTAGTTATTGTGGTTTATAAGGCAAGTGGTGTCCAAATGGATCTAAACATGATTATTATCTAGCATATATTTTTATTTCTCTCAAAAAATTTTAAAAAAGTAATCATAAAGTTAGTCCACTCATTTTTTATTTTAATTATTTTAATGGCATGAATCAAATAATTATGTTTAAGGCATAGTTCAAAAACTTGTGCTCGACAATTTCTTAGTAGGTCAAAATTATAATTGGGACTCGAGACTTGGAAGTTTCTAGGAAGTTACTTGACTTTACTCAAGAAATTTATCTATTAACCTATAATATATCTAGGGAACTATGTGGCCAACTTGTGGCTTACATGCCTTCATATTATCTTATTGTATTTCTGAATGTTCTTAGTATGGTCAGCCTATGGAATAACCATGGCTAAGTAGAGTATATATAGGAGGTAGTGTTTAGCATTTTATCATCATATTAAGAATTATTTTCTTATTGCATTGTTGTGGAGGTTGTCATTTTGAAGTGGCTTAGTCATAATATTCAAGTATTATGCTCTTTCACCAATTGTTATTATGGATTTGATTATTCTATTCTTAATTCTGTGATATATAATTCTATTATTATGAATCATATAAGTAATTTCATTACAAGTGGTATTAGAGTTTTGATTTGGAAAAGTTTTCATGGTGCATTTTTTTTGGATATGACATCCTAAGCACTAGAAGGTTAAAAAACCATAACTTATGATCTGTGATAAATTAAATTTTTTACCTTGTGCAAATTAGTAGTCATTAGATTCATCCCTATGAGACGATCGTAATGATATATTCTACCAAACCACTTTTTTTGGTTTGAAAAATTTCACCCTTATACATATTAACAATCATTGGATTTGTCTTAATGAGGCAATTTAAATGGTACCATTTGCTGATACATTTTTTTAGAGTTACAACCGTCTTAGGGTTTGTGCATAACTGGGCCTAAAATTTGTGGACATGAGAAAGGGAAAGAAATTCTTAAAAATACTCACAAGGATGACATGGAGTCAGAAACTTTTGATCCAAGTATTTTAGAGGTAGTTCAATAACTTAAGTAAATGTTATAGCGAATGGTGCAAAAAGATGATCTTAATGTGATTAAAATGGATCTCACAGGGTTGAAAGGGGACCTGAATGGATTATAGGATAAATTACAAAAAATCACTGAGAAATTGGACAATTTTTAGTTGAACAATTATAAAATAATAATCCACCACTCTAGTTTGGTTTTCCTCCTCCAAACACTCACAATGCCAACCCTAGTACAAAGCCATTATTACCCAAAGTGGACCTCTGCAAGTTTATTGTTAATAATAGACTCACATAGACTACTCAAATTGAAAATTTATTTGATCTAGATTAGAATCTCTATTCAAAAAA
Source organism: Torreya grandis (assembly GCA_037957365.1). NCBI lineage: Eukaryota > Viridiplantae > Streptophyta > Pinopsida > Cupressales > Taxaceae > Torreya > Torreya grandis. The sequence goes on from JARHVA010000544.1 coordinate 4,754,558, forward strand.
GGTGGTCATGGTCTCTGTGTATGTGGAACTAAGTAGTTCATTTGGTATCACTAGTTGTATGCTTAAAATAAAAAGAAAGGTGTTTCAATTTCATGGTTGGTATTTTTTAAGGAGTTACGACTCCATTATCACAACAATGTCTTCAAAAACTACTTCAACCAACTAGCCAAGTTGTGCTGAACCAAGACTGTAAAGGATTACATTTATTAGTTTTAGAATCTCCCTTGATGTGTGGTAGACATCACTGAGGAAAATATGGTTGACCTATTATTGGGTGGCCTTAAAGATATGATCTAGGAGGATCCATATATGATCCAAAAATGAAGTCATAAAATTTTAGATTGATCATCATAATAATGTAGATCTCATTGATATCTTTATGACATAGTTTGAATGGGTCAATTTCGAGCCTGTATGCACAAGATATCACACGTTGAAGTCTCCAAATTAAACAGGGGAAAAAGGTGACACAAGTTGATGTAGCACAATTATAGCACACCAAGGGTCTCAATACGGGTGTGACACATGGTAGTAAGCTTGTCCAAAAATTTTGGGTTTGGTTTTTTTCCTTCATCTTTGACTAGTGTAAAAGGCCAAGTATGGGGACCATAGCCAGTGGAGTTCGCTTTTGTCTTGGAGGGGGACCCTATCGTCGATGGAGTTAGGAACATAAATTTAATATCAACATGTGTCAATTTGATATTGGTCCATGTGGTGGGTCCTCAAGCCACCGTGTGGCTTGCCACCACTTATTATTCCATGGTCAAATTTTATAGTCACCTATTGACTATATTTTATGTAATAATATATCATGCTCGAAGACCATAAAAAAATACATACTAAGCAAAATCTTGAGACATGCTAACTACCAAATTTTCCATGTCACATCGAAGATCAAACCATGATGTATGCCCACCAAAACATTGACACAAACCAAACAAACAACCCACATCCACAGGCCAAGAAAAGAAGAGCGGTGGAAATGTGGCTTTTGCCATGATAACCAAGGAGGAAGTTTTCCATATTAAACAACCACAATGCATTTCACATCCCAAATGTGGGATATAGATTATGTTAAATGACAAAGTCTAAGCCATGGGACTCAACCTTGGAATTTTTAGATAAAAGGATTGCACTCCAACCATTGCACCCACAAGATTGAGCACCATATAATGTGCCAGAGGCTCATTTTAAAGCTAAGTTTTGGATGTGAGGCATGTTTTTGAAGGACTAAGCTTGGTATAAAGAGTGTTTAGAGACATAGGGAGAATTTTAAGTGCCTCACACTTTACATTTAGTTTGAGAGTGTTCTTCTAACAAAATTAAAACTCAAGATAAAGATTTGAAGATACTTATAAAGGAATGTAAGCTATTTTGTGATAATTTAACGGTGCAATCCTCACTTTGAGTGGATCTAGAGACGGAGGATTTGAGAGCCGAACTCCATTATCAAATTGGTTTTGTATTTTTGTCAATTATCTCATTTATTATTTGCACTCTTAAATTTTAGTCCATTATGGATATTTAAAATCCATTATTAAATTTTGTAATCTTTTTAAATTGATTTTATTAAATCATTAAAATAAGGTTTCAATCTATTACAAGTGTGTATTCTTTATTTACAACTCTTGTTTATTGTTGATTACAGATCATAATTTTGGTATCAAAGTAGAATTTGTATTAAATTGTGTGGATCGCTAGTGTATGTTGAGAAGGTTAAGATATAGGTAGGGTGAAGGAGAATTGGTTGAGTACAATCCTGAGGTTGGATCAAGACATATTATGGAAATGAGAGATGAATTCGAGTTTGAATGAGGTTTTTGATAGGCCTTCTTGAAAATGAAGGATATGGTTGATGAGATTTATCGTGAAATATGAAGGAAAATGTAGCATGATGAAGTCAGGATTTTTTTTGAGAAACCTTCTTCCTCTTTGAATGACGATAAAGAAAAAAAGCTATTGAATCTCTTCCTTCACTAAAGCTAGATATTAAGTTTGAATTATCGATGTTTAATGGTGAAATTAATGCAAAAAAGGTAGATAACTGGATAAAGCAAATTGAAGTATATTATAGGGTCTATAATAATGTAGATGATGAGGTTAAAATTTACCTAGCTACTCTTTGAATGGGAGGCACAAATATCATCTAGTGGGATAGTAAGTTGAAGGAAAATGAGCTTAACACAAGTAACTCAATTTCCACTTGGAGTGAATTTGTTGATGAACTCAAAAAACAATTTTATCATTTATAATATCTACAACAAGCAATGATGGATTCATAATATTTTAGACAAACTAAAGGCCAAAGTGTTTGGGAATATACACAAGAATTTAGGAAAAAGGATATACTTTTGAATATTCCTCTTTATACATAGGAAACACTGGTTAAGTACATAGGTGGGTTGCATAGTTACTTGAAACACATGATTTTTGTTCTCAATCCCACTAATTTAGATGAAGCATGTGTTAAAGCCATTCACTTAGAGGTTAGAGGTAAACATACAAAATAATCTTTTCCTAAGGTTAAAAGTAACCAATCTGATGTTAAGCATTCTAAAGGGCAAAGTTATAGAAAGTGTAAATCAAAATCCATTTTTAATATTCGTAAAGAAGAGGATAAGCCATTTTGTAATCATTATAAGAAAAATCATGATGAGTTTAAGTGTTATAAATTACATCCTGAGTTAATACCCAATAGGTTTAGGAAGAAGGATAAGAAAATTAATGCTATAGTTTAAGATTTGGGTTTAGATTCAAGGGATGAAACTAAGATCACAACCATGAGTATACATAATTGATCTTCTCTTTCTATTTCTAGTAGTAAGTCATATAATGATGCTTCTTCTTAAAAAAAAAATATGTGCATGATGATAATAAAAGAAATGAGTTGTTCCACATTAGGGTTGTTTCAAAACATACTAAGATTGACACTCTATTTGATAGTGGATCACAGGCAAACTTGATTTTTTGGGAGATTGTTAAAAAATTAGGTTTACAAACCAATCCCCATCCCAAACCCTATCCACTTGGTTGGGTGTGTGATGATGCAAAGATGCAAGTAACCAAAACTTGCAGATTGAAATTTTCCATCACATCCAAGTTAGTGGATGAGGTTGATCTACATATAGTCCCTCTAGACATATGCAAGATTGTTTTAGGAAGCCCTTATCTTTATGATAGAAAATCACTATTATATAGGGAGGAGAATAAGTACTTGCTTGTTAAGGATGACATTAAATATATGGTTAGAGCATATCACAATAAGATGAGTCTTTCCTTGGTTACAACAGGGCAAATGAAAAGACTAGTCAATTCAAGCAAGAATTTTTGTCTCATGTTGATTAATTCTAAGGAAAAAGAATATTCCTAGGTTATAGAAAATTGTGATCCTAGAATAAGAAAGAATTGGTTGAAATCATTTCTAGTTATGATGATGTGTTTTAGGATCCAAAAAGGTTTCCCCCTAAAAGGGGAGTTCAACATGAAATTCAGTTGTTATAGGATTTTCCTCTCCCTAACATTGACATATACAGGTTATAAGTGGTGGAAAATGAGGAAATAAAAAAGTAGGTAATTGAAATTTTGGAAAAGGGTGTTGTTCCTCCTAGTACATCCCTTGTTAGTTTGCTTATCATATTGGTGCCAAATAAAGATGGCACATGGTGAATATGTGTTACTTTCCATGATTTGAATAAAATTACTATTATAAATCGTTATCTTCTTCCTTGTATTGATGATTTATTAGATCAGATGAGAAATGTTGTTTATTTCACTAAGTTAGACTTTAAAAGTGGTTATCATCAGGTTAAGATTAATGATGGTGATATTTGGAAAAATCTTGATGAACGTAATGATGTTTTTAAAGCCAAGAAGTTCATTGAAAAGATATTATAGGTACACTAGACTATCCAAGATCAGTTGGAGAAAATTCAAGTAAAGTACAAAGGAAGACATGATAAACATTGTGTTGATCATCAATTTGTTGTAGGTGATTTGGTATGGCTTCACATCAGTAAGGAAAGGCTGATAGGTGAAGGTAAAAAGTTGAAACCAATTCGGTATGGTCCTTTCTAGATTACATAAAAGATTGGTAAAAATGTTTTTTGGTTAGATTTTCCATCTTATATGTAGATTTATTTATTTGTGAATGTGGAAAATCTGAAATTGTATGAGCCTCCAATGATTGTAGATCATGATGAGAGTGTATCTATTCCTTATGTTGATGATTTTGCTCTTGAGTATCTAACAAAATTATAGGAAGATACAATTTTTGATAGGAAGGTTTAGACTTTATGAAGGGGAGATGTTGAATATCTTCATGTTGGTCTCAAAGGGATGTACTTGAACAAGGCCAAATGGGTGGAAGCCAAAAGAGTGAGGGATAAATACCCTCACCTCTTTACCAATTAATCAACTTTTGAAGGTCCAAAATCTCCTAGTGGGGAGGATTGATCCAGGAGGATCCATATACGCTCTAAAAACGAAGTCATCAAATTACAGATTGATAATTGACACAACATAGATCTCATTGAGTGATTTTTGACACAATTTTAATGGGTCAATTTTGAGCCCATATGTGCAAGATATTGCACGTTGAAGTCTCCAGATTATACAGGGCAAAAAGGTGACACAGGTTGATGTGGCAAAATTATAGCATGCCAAGGGACCCAATATGGGCATGACATGTGGTAGTTAGCTTGTCTAAAAATTTTGGGTTTGATTTTCAACCTTCATCTTTGACCAACGTAAAAGGATAGCTACGAGGACTGTAGTCGGTGGAGTTCACTTTTGTCTTGGAGGGAGACCCTAACACTGATGGAGTTAGGACCATAAATTTAATATCAACATGTGTCAAATTGATAGTGGTCCATGTGGTGGGTACTCAAGCCACCATGTGGCTTGCCACCACTTATTATTCCATGGTTAGATTTTATAGTCACCTACTGACTATATTTTATGTAATAATTCATCGTGCTTGAAGACCATCAAAAATTCCATACTAAGCCAAATCTCAAGACATGCCAACTACCGAATGTTCTATGCCACATTGAAGATTAAACCATGAAGTATTCCAACCAAAATCTTACCATGGGCCAAACAAACAACCCACGTCCACATGCCAAATAAAGACAAGTGATGGAGATGTGGCTTTCGCCATGGTAACCAAGGAGGAAGTTTTCCATATTAAACAACCACATTATGTTCCGCATCCTAAATGTGGGATATAGATTATGTTAAATGCCAAATACTAATCTATGGGACTCAACCTTGGCATTTTTGGATAAAAGGATTATGCTCCAACCATTGCACCTGGAAGATTGAGCACTATATAAAGTGCTCGAGTCTCATTTTAAAGATAAGTTTTGGATGTGAAGCATGTTTTTAAAGGCTAAGCTTAGTATAAAGAATGTTTAGAGACTTAAGGAGAATTTTAAGTGCCTCAAACTTCATATTTAGTTTGAGAGTGTTCTTCTAAGAAAATTAAAACCTGAGATAAATATTTGAAGAGACTTCTAAAGGATTGTAAGCTATTTTGTGATAATTTAATTGAGTGATCCTCACTTTGAGTGGATTTGAAGATGAAGGATTTAAGATCCAAACTTTGTTATCAAATTAGTTTTGATATTTCTATCAATTATCTCATTTATTATTTACACTCTTAAATTTTAGTCTATTATGGATATTTAAAATCTATTATTAAATTTTTAAATATTTTTAAATCAATTTTATTAAATTTTTAAAATAAGGTTTTGATCCATTACAAGTGTGTATTCTACATTTACGACTCTTATTTATTATCAATTATGGATCAATATAACATCCAATTGGAGGTTCACATATTTCATCTCAGTAATGTATCTAATGCCATACCAAGGGCATGCTTGGTTGAGGAAAAATAGTTGATCAAATGAAGACCTTTTACTATTATTCGTGAATGCACATTTCCATCACCATCATTTCTATAGCCTACTAAATTAACACCTCAACAAATTGAATAAAAGTGTGAAAAAGGTTTGTGTTTTGGCTACAATAAAAAATGGAATAAAGTGAAATAACCCCAATTTTTTTAGGGAATCATTAGTTTAAGAGTACACAACGGTACTACATGCCAAAACCAACAATAATAGATAATATTAGACAACATCAAAGTGTATTTTCACACAAGGGTGCTCTTGATCAGCATGCTATTAGTCAACAATAGACATGGGACTAAGATTAAGTCACCAATAAATATTTTTATATGGGATCATGTCCTCACCAAGGAGTATATAGCTTGGGGTGTATCGGTGTACATGCACACACTAATAAACTATGAACTCTATACAATATTGATTACTCACACCAAAAGGAATATTTAGTGGTTAGTTAACCCTACCCAATATCTTGGGCATCTAATAGGGTCTTGCTTGAGAGCCAAAGATATAGTTACTCCCTAAAATTCAACATGATATTAATTCGAGAGGAAATATGACCACAATGAAAGTTTATTATATAAATATAAACCCTTGAGTCACAAATCATCCGATATAAAATATGTCCTAAGGTGAACTACATTCATAATCACTACGATTGGTTCATAAGGGAATCTAATCAACTAGCATGAGATACCTAATCAATTTCCAATGTAGCCCACAATGGATTGGGCAACTTCATCAAGATATACATCGAGATTCCATAAAAAGAATCTCAGATTTAGTAGCCATAGTACCACACATTTATCTAATGGAACTTATCTTAGGATCAAATCAATAATCTTATAAGGAAGAATATTTCCATAACGTGGTTTTACCATTAAAAAAGAATCTAACAATTCCTCTAGTCCCATATGATTTTAGGTATATATATATATATATATATTACAAGCCAATAAGCATTAATAGTTGTTTATGGGGTACAAGACCTTATATTTATTTTAACCATATGACTAGATTAATATCATAATTTCAATTTCAAGTTTAATAAAAACATATTCGGCTGAATACAAATATAATTCCACCATTTGAGAGATCATAGCAATTTTTAATGGGATCTTCCCATACTTAATATTTTTATCAATACAAGTGCATAAAGGGGTTATACATAACTAACTCTAAGTGACTCAAAACATAGACACCCATGCCCAAGCAGTCAACATATCCATGGCTCAAAAATAAAGGGTAACATGGCCAACTATATATATTTTAATAGATCTAAAGTATAGTTCAACAGGGTATAATAGAATTGATTTTCACACTTAATTTTTTTAGCAATAAGTGAACATGGAAATGAGATTAGTGGATTTGACTGATTAGTACCAAGCTCTTATACATAGACACATAGGCCAAAGCTTGCCCATATAGGTAAGCATGCTAAAAAAAGATAAATAACACATTCCAATCTATGCAGTGTTTCTATTATTTTAATGTATACATATATCATGCCATTTTAATACATTTAATTTGGAAACTCATCATATAGAGAGGTCATCCATTAATGAGACTTGATATCCACTAAGAAGGTAGCATCTAAAGAAGCATCTTAGTAGTCATTAATAATATTTCAGCCAGCTAAACATACACCAAGTTTGACAATAATGATTTTAGAGTCAATGAGAAAAACTAACACTTATGCAAGGCATCCATAATACTCAGAGGCATGAGAGTAGTTTTCATATATCTATGAAGGATTAACACTCTGAAATAAGTCACTTCAAGGGATTTAAATAGCTACAACTACAATTGTATATTATCTCTTTATTCTCTATATTAAACATGAAGGCATACATTTAGTTGTTATATAAATTATTCCATCAACTCCCAAGAGTTTAACATGTTTAAATGCATTATTTATAGCAATAAAGTTAATTCCATAGTGCCTCAACTTTCCATTGAAAAGTATGAAAATCATAATAATAAGTTAATAATATGTTCAATTATAACACATTGGGTAATATACTTTGGCAATCCATAACACAACCTGCATATTTATTCATGAATCACTAACCAAAAAGTTATGTTTGACAACCTTCAATGTGGTTTTTGACAAGAGCCTTCATCTACAAAGACCAACTTCTCATATTTTGAAACAAAAAGAATTCAAGATAAAATGAACATTTTAGTAACCATGATCAATTTTCTTCAATTCCAATTGGCAATCTTATTCCTATTAATGCAATCATTCATATGGTTTAAATATAACCAATTAGAAATAATCAAAATTATTGAAATTAAAACATACAATATAGCTTAAGGTAAGATGCCCATCATGTCAAATTATAAACAAAACAACTTTGTATTGTTCACTTTTGTATGCCCAAATGATAAAGATTACAACATTAGTGAATATGAAGTCAATAGTATTTATCATATGGGTTCATCTATAATGAATTAATAGTAGAAATAACATCCCTATAATTTTATCATGAATTTCAAAAGTACCATATTACAACCATTCACTAAATATGACAAGTCATAATTATATAAGTAAGTCAATAGCCACTTAATACCCATTCATCGTGATGCTACCCCATAGTGGTATGCATCGCTATGCATGTATATAACTAACATAACAATGCCACATTATCATATTCCAAGATACAAGTCATACATCATAGTCATGAGAATTATTCAAATGGTGATCAACAACAAGAATAAAACATATTAACATGAAAGAACCATCAACTGTAAACATGGTAATATGATCTACAAGTGATAAGTATATGATATGCAAGGTGACAAACCCCAAGGTATAGCCTAATGAGCACAACCATCATGGCCCTGACCACCCCAACCACTAGTTATATGGTAGAATTAGGCATTTGAGCTTTATTGAAAAGTTATGAGAATACAGGTGACACAACCATGATACACCACTCAATAACCAAACATTAAAAATAGATAATAAATCACTAGGTTGAGCACATAACCAAGACCACAATAAAAATAAATTGTATATCACTCAAGTTGCACACAAGAAAAGAAAAGGACATTCATCCAAGAGAGCATGAGAGTTCTTATATTATTAGCTTCGAACTCAAGAATATAGATTTGGAGGTAAATCTGAGTTTATGTTTTTTGATCATCAACACTTGAAATGCCAAGCTAATTTTTACTTCTCATAATTCTTATGCTTCCTTGAATTAGCATACCAGTCAAACAAATCAAGACTTTAACAAGTAATCCATCCATAACAATATCAAGGAATGATATTGCATTTATTTCAACATGAAATGTAGTCAAGACAAGAAGGTAAAGTTTACCACTTACAAATGTGGACAACTATGATTAAAACAATACTTAAAATAACTCACCAGCAAGCAATTATGGCTTAATAAAATGTGATGATTTTCACATTGTATTCCAAGGTTGGGATAGTTATGAGGAACAGTCGAAAGGGATAAGAGGCTAAGTCCAACCATTATCAAAATCCCCAAATTATACTCATTCACCTCAATTTTAAAAGATAGTATGGTTGATAGATTTATGACATTATCATATGGCCTAAAGGCACTATAGAGAACATTCTCCATAATAAATGAGGCATATACCTATATATAACCGACCCCATAGGCTAAAATCAAAAAAAATATAAACCCAACCTTTAAGCATAGGCCATGCCTCATTAAAATAAAAGAGGTTATAGAATTAATTTCTAAAACAATTAAATAAATGAAGTTAATTTCTTACACAACTAAAAAATGACTTAGGCTTAATAATTTCCAATCTCATATAGAGGTTGACCCAGCTAGTTAAATATAGTTAGCAAACCTTTCAACATTAAAATTATTATCCAAAATGAGGAACTACCTAGTTGGTTCAAATAATAGAAGAAGATATAACAGATAAAATGTTACCATGCATGGGTACAAACAACTATAGGGTGTATTATGTCATCGAACTATGATTGTAATTTAGTAAAATTGAAACCCCTAAAATATGCATTTTACTTCCACATGGGTTTATATAAATTTCAAACATTCATTTTACCCAGTCCATATAAAAGTAAAATTTAGGCCTAAATTAATCCACAACCATGTTTTATAAAAATCTATGGTGGTTCACAGTTACAACATAATTTTAGAATGAATACTCAAATCTTGGTTATTATACAATACCCTGATTAATAGGGTTTTGTGATTAACCTTTATAGGGCACACCTTACAACCCTTAATTTTCATAAAAATCATCTAATTTTTTTGATTTAAATCTATAGCAGAAAATAAGAAAATAGTATAAGATTTTTAAATTGGGCAAAATTGATTATTCAATTTAAAAAGGTATAAAAGCATATAAGTTCATTGTGAAGTATCTCGACTTCACCATGAACCCATATGATTATTTCAAAATCTATTAAAACCCTAAATCATAATAGTAGTTTCATTATTATCTAAAATAAAATTTGGCAAAACTTACTTGCAGAAGATTACCATTTACTAAGGTTGAATTTCCCATCGATTTTGCCTTGCTTTGCCACTACATTCCTTTTCCCATGCCATGGAAGACTCAGGGATCCTTCCTATCCATTATGTATCTCTCCCCCAACTCCATATTATGTTGATCAAAATGCCATAGCCCTCCTTGAAAATCCCTCTTTGACAAACTCCAAGCTCTTTACCATACTGTTGGGCAGGGGTTCTATGTTGTGAGTTTTCCAAGGGAAATTACATAGAAGAGAAGAAGTAAAGGCATCAACCATGCCTCATTAAAATTTAAACAACTCTTAATTAATATTTCCCCCCTACCTGAACTTTATATTCTTTCCTTCAAGTCACTAAGTTAGAATTAATGATAATGCTAAGTCTTAAAACAAGCCAAGTCAAAAATAGTAATAATGATGCCAGGATCAAAATGAGTCCAACTAAGTTGCATCCCAAAGAGTCACACCAAAAATTACCTTTTCAATGAAATGAATATATGTCCATGATATGTTAGGAAGCCAATGAACCAAATCGATAAGATATTCAACTCAATAAATTGTCAAGACAAGTCAAGCCTGATTATAAAATGCTAAGACTAAGCTCATACCAAGTATACACACACACACACACACACACACACACACACACACACACACACACACACACACACACACACACACACACACACACACACACACACACACACACACACATAATACATCCAGGAAGACAAAAAGGCTAAGGCACATTAATACAAGAATCCCCATTTTCTTATAGCAAAACAAACTCACCATGGGTTAAAGGGATTTAAAGACTCAATTCATGGTCTAACCACCCAAAGGATAACTACTACAATGATAAACATCATGGCTTACGTCCAAGACTACCTAATTGAATATAATGAGGGAAAGTGGGAGTTTAAAACTAATAACACAAAGGAGATTTAAAACATAATATCGAACATGAAAATGAAATTCATGCATATGTAACAATCAATGATCCCAAAACTCATTAAATTTGATCAAAATAAAAAATAATGACACAAGCGATCATTCACAAAATGACATGAAGATAATAAAATGAATTCACTAAAATCAAATGACTTAATTTGAACCATGGTTGTAACTATTATCTTTTTATTTCACCTATCGGTACCAACCTGATTGCTCATAAACTTTCCTTATTTCCTAGTGGCCAAAGTCCACGAATGAGCATAGCTCACTCAACCTATTCCTACAAACACTGAATAAAACATAAACAACACTTACTCAAGGAATATACATCCATAGTAATAAAGTATTATATGAACAAAATAAAATAATATGGCATAACTAAAGTAGGCATATACATCTACTGAATAATACATCATAATCAATATGATAGTGTCTCAAAACAAAGTAATCAACTATACTTAGTAGTCACAATGCCAATCTAAATAAGATGATCCTGCAAGTTTAGAATTCCAATAACAATAAAATTTTTCTTGAGGTGGGGTTGTAACATCCTCCCCTCTTAGAGAGGAGCCATCCTAGAAACTAAAGTTATCAACCAGGGACCCGACTATCCATGAAGACTCAAGCATTATTTTTACAAAATTTCCTCTACTCAACTATCAACAATTGATTTTTCAACAAGGGTGGCTACCATTGGTAATTTACCAAAATTCACTAAGTGTTGATATGCTCATTGTGTACTTACATAACTTAATCATAAAATTTATTAACAATGCCATCAATTTACTTATCAATAAAGCAAGGGGATATAACACACCATCTAGGCAGGAGAAATTCAACCTCAATTACTTGATGTTTAAAGCATGATTATAATGACAACCATTATCTTTTTAGCTCATGTGTCATTTTGTGACACTAAGAAGAATAATGGGGAGCTATACAAGCCATTATAACATTATATTTCCACACACATATTCCAACTAGGGGCATAATTTTAGTGTTCATGGCTCATAGGGCCATTTATTAACAACCAAATAGTTATTTACAGCCTTGATAATATGTCTATCCACCTAAAATATATTATTATTTTAGCATAAAACAATAGTACACCACCATTTTTATCACAACTTCATTGAAATTATTAAAATTCAGCCACCCGTGTAGGTGTGAATATTAAACCATTTTAGCAAAACAACATTACCGACCATGGGAATACATTTTCCCATCTCAATAAATGCCAATAAAGATCTTTTGTTACCTTCTAGGCACACATTTTTACAACTATTATCTTATGTAAGATAGGCATATCTAACATTTCTATTTTATTCAAGATCAAAATTTTTGATAGAGAACTAGTTTCCAACTAGTTATCCCCTTTATTATGAATAAAGTACTATTGAAAAAATTTGTAACTTTTCTTGAAAACAATTGTAATTACACAATCCAACTAGATTCCTGCATGTTTCATAATCTAAAGGAGTGTCTTAACCAACACATGTTATGCCTCTCACATTACTTAATCAACATTCATCACATAATGCTATCACAAGATAGTAACTCATTCTATACGATTAATTTCAATTCAATAATTATAATTCATGGGTTAGTGAAACATTTGACCTCAACCACACTAAACATGAAAGAAGCCATCCCAAACATTTAGATGCAACCCAAATACTTACAACATGCATTCCTCAACTTTGTGAGCTCACATGATGGTTACAAGGATCATAATCTCACCATCTCACTTCACTTACCTCATGGTAGCATTTAAAAATGGTACCCAAGATTCCAAATCTCACTGATCAGGACTTATATTCTCCTCTCAAGCATAAAACCAACATACATTCTAGTTATGCTTAAAATAATCAAAAATATTTTATCCTAAAATATATCTATTAGGTATAACAAAGTAATATCTCATTCTCAACATGTTTGCACTTACAGACCAACATGTATTTCAATAAATACCACATTGCTAATTTTGTATAAACATCTAAATTTTAAGACTAGTTGGTTCTTATCAAGACTATATAATAAAATTTTACACGATTTGTTTAAAAATAACCTCTGAGAGGCAGCTAAATAAACACTTAACCATAAGGCAACCATTATGTATGAATATCTCATGACCAATATGTGGTGCTCATGGTGCACACTCTGAATGAATCAGGTGGTTGTCTCATGCAAAGGGAGGAGTGGGTTTTTAGCCTACAAAATACTCCACTCCCTAGCCCATACCTAGTCTAAACCATTATGGACATAGTGTTTTCTCTACCCTCAACATCATACTTACATTGATGCTCATAACTAGAACAATGATGTAGGATTAGAAAATTCATCATGACACTATACCTTGGCATCTTAATTATAAGATTTGATTATGGAATAGGAGTTATAGTACAAGTTTTAGAGTTCACAATTTCATGGTTTAACAACATAGGATCACATACATAACATAAGTAGAACACTTGGATAACCAACTTGATAACACAAAATGTTCACATGTTTCACATGGTTAATTAATTTTACACCTCACAGGGGTTTATTATATATATATATATATATATATATATATTATAAACCCCTGTGAGGTGTAAAATTAATTAACCATGTGAACATTTTGTGCTATCAAGTTGGTTATCCAAGTGTTCTAGTTATGTTATGTATGTGAAACATGTTCATGGTTTAACAACATAGGATCACATACATAACATACCTAGAACACTTGGATAACCAAATTGATAGCACAAAATGTTCACATGTTTCACATGGTTAATTAATTTTACACCTCACAGGGGTTTATTATATATATATATATATATATATATATAACAATGTGTATGTATGAGAGATCTATGTAAGATAGGCACACATACAAATATAGGTAGTCATGCTAAGGTATTTTTCACATTTCAATAGTCAAACATACAGGCTGGTGAAGCACAAGGGTCCATGATTCCCATTGATCCATCTGATGTCTAGATGTCATCTAAATGACACTCAATACCCATAAAATAGTACCACATGATCAGTCCTATGGATATTAGATTATGATCACCTTCAATTAAGGAAGGTTGTGTTCTAACAAGGCCTATCTATCTTCATGAGTTTTTAGAATTTTACCAATAATGTTTGTGCATCATGTATAAATGGCTCACGTTACTTGATAAAAATAAGAGATCCCCAAAACTTCTTAATTTTCTCAAGCAAGTTAGTCTTAGTCACATGTACCCCACCAGATCTTCCAGGCTTGAGCTACACCCTTAGACCTCCTAAGATACCATACTTCAGCCTCATTAGATGGCTTGATTGTGTAAGTTATCAATGATCACCAAGGCATTATCTCAATATTCCAACAACAAGCTTCTATTGCTATTTTACTGATTGACTTAATCCAACAAGTCAAAGGTTGAATGGTGATGCTTGCTTTAACGCAACATTGCTTTGGGAAAGGGTGAGCTTAGCCAAGGCTCAAGGTGAATGCTATATTACTACCATGGGAATTATAATTTTTCAAAATCAACAAGCTCAATTGAAACTTGAAATAACCATCCTCATGGACATGAGACATATCAGTATCATAATAGACATCCTCATGGTGTCAAAACGTATCCAAATTCTGAATAGGCATCCCCATGGATGCATAACTCAACCATGATCAAGTTAAACATCCTCATGGATGGGAAACACCTCCATGGTTATCATAACATCCTCATGGAATCAAACATATCCATGATCGAAATGAACATTCCACATGCTTATTAAATTCATCCTTTTTAGAGTTACGAATCCACATGTTTCTCCAATTTAACTCAAAATAGGCCAATGTATAAACAAGATCAAGCCTAACTTGGCTAAAATGAATTGTTTTCAATACCTCATATCTTATCCATTTTAGGATACATAATGGTTGCAATTAGCCAACCAAGTAGCTTCTTAGACAACAAAACCTTCTTGGATTTTGCTTACAAGTCCATTAACTTGGATGGGTTAATGATTCTCAAGCATTTATCATAGCATTACATTATTACAATGTTTCCATCAGTCACATGTAGTGATTCCTAGACCAAGCCATAATTTAAAGCTGCTTACCACCACTGTTCATCAATGCCACTGCATGAAATTTCTACTAAAGCATAACAATCTTGTTATAATCAAAATAAGAGGTAAGGAAATTTTTCTTGATCATGAGCAACTCATCTTGTGGAGACAATTTTACTCCACTAAAACCATCTACCTTGAAGTGTCATACTAAATCTTAAAAATTAAGCATTTGAGCTCTTTTAATCAAAATAATAATAGGATATTTAGCTCCCCAAGCAAGAATTTCTAGTTGTCTTTATCCTAATAACTAACACTGGTTGTCACACCCACTTCAAGTTAATGGGTTCTAATGTCTCAAGTCACTCCCTTTATGAGCATAAAGCTCAAGTTTTGTTGACTTATCCAAGTAAATCCTATAGGTAAGAGGAGCACAATGAAAGTTTATTATATAAATATAAACCCTTGAATCACAAATCATCTGATATTAATATATGTCCCAAGGTGAACTAAATTAGTAGTCAATTAGATTGGTTTATAAGGGAGTCCAATCAACTGACATGAGATACCCAATCAAGTGTCAATGTAGCCCACAATAGACTAGGCAACTCCATCTAGCTATACGCCAATATTCCATAAAATGAATATCGAATTTAGTAGCTATAGTACCACACATTTTTTTGATGGACCTTAGCTTAGGATCAAATCAATAATCTTATAATGTAAGGAAGAGGATTTCCACAACATGGTTTTACCATTAATAAGGAATTTAAATTTTTTGCTAGTCCCATATGATCTCTCTCTCTCTCTCTCACACACACACACACACACACACACACACACACACACACACACACACACACACACACACACACACACACACACACAAGCCAATAAGAATTAATAGTTGTTTAAGGCATACAAGCCCTTATGTTTATTTTAACCATATGATTAGATCAATACCTTAATGTCAATTTCAGGTTTAATAAAAACATATTTAACTGAACACAAACATAACTACAACATTTGAGAGATCATAGAAATGCTTAATGGGATCTTCCCATAATAATTTTAGAAACAAAAGTGCATAAAGGGGTTATACTTAGCTAACTCAAAGTGCTTCAAAATATAGATGCCCACACCCAATCAGTCAACATATTCATGGCTCAAAAAGGAAGGGCAACTTGGTCAACTATATATATTTTAATAGATCTAAAGTATAGTTCAATAGGGTATAATAGAATTGATTTCCACACTTAATTGATTTAGCAATAAGTGAATATGGAAATGAGATTAATGGATTTGAACAATTAATACCAAGCTCTTATGCATAGATTCCATAGGCCAAATCTTGCCCATATAAGTAGGAGTACTAAAAGAAGATAAATAACACATTCTAACCTATGCAACATTTATATTATTTCAATGTATACATATATCATGCCATTTTAATACATTTAATTTGAAGCCTCATCAAATAGAGAGGTCATCCATTAATGAGTCAAGATATCCATTAAGAAGGTAGTATCTAAAGAGGCATATCAGTAGTCATTAATGAGATTTCAGCCAGCTAGGCATACACCAAGTTCGATAATAATGCTTTTAGAGTCAATGAGAAAAAATAACACTTATGTAAGGCAGCCATAATACCCATAGGCATGAAAGTAATTTTCAGATGTCTATGAAGGATTAAAATGATGAAATAAGTCACTTCAAGGGATTTATATAACTACAACTACAACTTTATATAATCTCTTTATTCTCTATATTAAACATAAAGGCATACAATTAGTTGATATATAAATTATTCCAGCGAATCTCAATAGTTTAACATGTTTAAATGCAAGTATTTACAATAATAAATTTAAGTCCATATTTCCTCAACTTTCCATTTAAAAGTATCAAAACTGTAATAAGAAGTAAATAATATGTTCCAATGATAACACATTGGGTAATATACTTTGGCAATACATAACGCAACTTGCATATTTATTCATGAATCACTAACCAGATAGTTATGCTCAAAAAACCTTCAATGTGGTTTTTGACAAGGGCCTTCATCTACAAGGGCCAAATTTTCATATTTTTAAACAAAAAGAATTCAAGCTAAAATGAACATTTTAGTAAACATGATCAATTTTCTTCAATGCCAATTGACAATCTTATTCCTACTGCTGCAATCATTCATATGGTTTAAATATAACCAATTAGAAACAATCAAAATTATTGAAACTAAAACATATAATATAGCTCAAGGTGAGATGCCCCTCATGTCAAATTATAAAAAAAACAACTTTGTATTATTCACTTTCATATGCCCAAATGATAAAGATTAAAACATTAGTGATTATAAAGTCAAGAGTGTTTATCATACGAGTTCATCTATCATCAAATAATAGTAGAAATAACATCCCTTTAATTTCATTCTAAATTACAAAAGTACCATTTTACAACCATTCACTCATTATGATAAGTCAAAATTATATAAGTTAATAGCTGCCTAATACCTATGCATTGTGATGCTACCCCATAGAGATATGCATCACCATGCACACGTATCACTAACATATTAATGCCATATTATCATATTATAAGATAAAAGTCTTACATCATAGTCATGAGAATTATTTACATGGTGATCAACACCAAGTATATAACATATTAACATTCAAGAACCATCAATTGTAAGTGTATGCAATGGTAAATATAATAGATCTACAAATCATTCCTATCTTGAAGAAGATAGATCCTACTTACACTTTTGATTGGGGATACATTAGATAATTGGGGTCATGACCAATATGGATTTGTGAGACCTAGGCAAGGGATCTCTTACCATAATAATATCACTAGGGAGGCTTTCAAATCTTTTAGTAAAAAAAACTACACAATAACCCTAGCTAACTCCTATGTTTTCATATTCATTAAACTAATAACAAGTAAAGTAAAATCTAATCTAGTGCTCACCAAATATTGTGGCATAAAGTGTGGTGGGGGGTAATAAACACTAAAATTAAACATGCATAGAAGACATATAATCATGTCAATGTATATATAATCCTAATACATGGAAGAGAAGTAAAAATACATATCTATCTACTCTTACAATTGAGAAATAAAGCTAGGAATACTTACCTTCAAATATGAACCCATCGAGCCTTAATCTCTTCCTTGGCCAAGGTGCTTCAAAAGGGGTTGTTGTGGTATGTAAAGATGATAAGTATAAATCAACTTTAGGATACACAACCTATCAATGTATCCAAAAAACTTCTCCACAAGACAAGATCCGTATCTCTAAAGAAAGTATGAAACCCTAAGCTTGTTCCTCAATTACAATGGTGCATAATCAGATCCATAATATATCTTACTTCATTTTTTCTCTTAGAAATTGAGAAATGAATGTGTTTATATAGGTGGATTTAACCCTAAACTTTTCCAAAAGTTTAGGCTGACAAGGTTGACCTAATCAACCTAGTACTAAAATTGGCAAAAACTAAGTTATTAACTATGTTAGCCATGGCTGACCTAGTTCCTAGTGATCTTTATAAATAATAATACAAGGTCGATGTGGTTGACTTGGTCATGTAAACTACTAAAAAAGGGTTTAGGGTAGGGAAAGGGCTAATGAAGATGGTAAAAAAGGAGGCAAAGCTTACAAGAATTGTTTTTAGGAGACAAGTGTCTAGATAATAAGTGGAAAAAAGAGACAACAATCCTATGAAGCACCAATGGTCTGCCCACCCCTTTATCAGTGCACCCCTTAGGGTGTAAACTTAGAGAGATTAAGAATCGATGGGTTCTTACAAGATAGAGAGTGTCAGTAATTGATAAAGGTTGAAAATATTATGTTTATACATATGCCCCACTTGAATCTCATCATGTGTCACATAGGTGCAATAGGGGATGGTGCTTCAGTAAATGAACATAATGACACATAACACTAAAGCTAAATAAGGTGTGGTAAAGAGTAAATAAGATAAATTAAAGGATGTAATTGAAAAGCACATACCTTTACTTATCTTAATGTTGTAGATAAAGAAGAAGATGCGAGATATGTGAGTGTCCAATGTGAGGAAAATTTGGCAAAACTATAGAGATTAACAAAAAAGAGCAAAAAATTGAATTTTTTGTAATATAGGCATATAATAGTGAAAAAGATTTTCTACGATGTTAGGATTCCAGAATATTTTATGGTTTGTAAAAAATATTTAGTAGAGATAAAGATATGATCAAAATAAGAAATCTAACAATAAATATTTAAAGGTTAAATAATTTTTAATAGTAAATATAAATAAGGTGAAAAAGAATTCTTTTGGTATTATTTACTATTCTAAGAAAAATAGAGCTCTAAGAGACCTAGTGAGAGCCTATAGAGCCATAATGGTGAGGAGACAACACTTGAGATAGGGAGGATGCATGTCGGTCACAATGAGTACAACACAATCAACTAAAAATTTCAATTTTTTGATTATTTGTATTTGAAATTGAGTGATTTATAGAAATTTAAAAATTAGGCAAAATATAGATACCAAAATGAACCCTAGGGAATTTTTAGGGACACTAGGGGTCAGACGGGGTAATGGGTAGGAAGGAGTCAGACCAATAAATACCCAAGGTATTTATGGAAATTAGTTAAAAAGTCATCATAATGAATGAACAAGGTAGACTAGGTTGACTTAGTTAGTTGAGGATAAAAAAAACTAGTGGCCCAACTTAGTACTAAGTGGTGACTTAGTTGGTTAGGTGAAAAACTAATGGGCTAAATTAGTATTAAGTGGTATACTTAGTTAGTTAGGTGAAAAATTAATGGGCCAATTTACTATTAAGTGGCAAACTTAGTTATTTAAGGAAGAGGGATGATGTAGTACGAATGGGTCAACTTATTAGTATGAATGGGCAAAATTAGTTTTTAAGTATTTGGCTAATGTAGTATGAATACGATGAAAGGGGATGATATAATACTAATGAGCCACATAGTGTTCAACTTAGTACTGACAAGGGTAATGTAGTTTGTAATAGGTTAATCTTGGTAAGAAATGAATAAACTAAATCAAACCAATTTATTTTTGTGAATTTTGTAAAATTGTAGTTTGATTATGAGTTATATGGAGATCTAATACATCCTTTGGTGTTTGATATTTTGTAGAGATGCCAAATATTTTGGTGATTGATTAATGCCTCATGGTTACCTAGTTTCCTAGAGAACCTAATAGATGTGGATAGAGCTAGATTGGTTGCATTAGGCCTGTGAGGCATCATGGAGATGAGGCACATCCCACTAGGTGTTGATCTCATTATCATGTTCCTTGGAACATGGGAATGGTTGACCAACAATTTTTGATGGGTGTTGGATGGGTATACCATATAGGTAGGTATCAAATTAGAGGATGTCCATGCATTGCTTAGAATACCTATAGGCAAATATCAATGATCACAAGGACACCTGATGATTTAGAGGAGAGGTGAGCACTAGATAGGTGGGTGAAATGATCAAATAAGATCTACCTAGGGATAAGGATGAGATTATTGAATGTATATGTTATACATATTAAAAATATATATAAGGCTATGATTGGAATTGTGATAACATGAGCATTGTGTCACAAGTCAAATGATAAGGTACTATTGTATATGATAGCCTTATGATAGTCTATTTTGGATTAGGGGCAATCTATGATTTTGGGTCTGTCATCTGGGTCTAGCTCATGAATGATATGTATGGGATGTTGTCAAGAGGGAAAAATATCATGAGACCAATGGTATTATTGAGTGCCTAGATATATGAGAGGTTCTTGATGTATCATCCAAGTACTTTACCCCATCTTATTGATGATAGGTTATTTTGGGTTACAAGATGGAGATAAGATCAGGTAGTATGAGACATGCCTCACATGCCATCACTATAGATATTAAAATGAAGAGATATTGTGTGACAGCCTTATGCACATATTTCTACTATTTGGCTAAGTTATGTGACTATGGTACCAAGGCTAGATTGAGTGTAGATCATATGCCACTATACATGGTGGGTAGAGCTATAGCCAGTGGCATGATTTCCAAGATATTTTAGACTCCAACACCTAATGGATCTTATAGTAGTGCCCATAATTTGGGCATGACATATGAGAGAGATGAGGGGGAAGGGAAGAAGAGGAGTTCTAGTTGATATACCAGAGATCAAGCCATAACATGTGAGACCTTAGATCGATCAAGTATGATAACCAATAGGTAGATGAGGAAAAGGCATGGGTATGGATGTAGGGGTACAAAAGGTACCATAATAGGCACTATAGCAAGAGGGGTAGTTATCAACTAAAGTGCACCATTGATGGATATGACAATGACATGATCAATCATAGATGGTGGTGACATAGGATGACCCGATAGTCAACCTAGGGCAATGTTAGTCAATAGAGGCACCACTAAGGAGAGGCTTGAGATGTGCATAGGTGGTGAATATAGGTTTTTTTTTGATAGGGAGGCATCCCATGGATGAGTTAATTAAGGGATAAGTTGATGGAGAGATCATGATTGATAGATGAGTAGATGGGGAGATGGTGTTTGGTGACACTGGGATAGGTAAATAAATGTTGTAATTTTTAGTCTTTGAAATAAAATACTAGTTTGCATATGATTATAGGTAGATAGATAGATTGTGAGATGTATATGTGATTTGATATCTATATGGTTTAAATTTTTCATATCCTATGGCCAATGAGGTCAAATGGGGATCCCTAGTCGTGGCAGTGCACCGTGACATTTTGGATAGGGTGATGATGTTATATGACCCTATCGTGCTGGATGATCCTATGGTACCATCTGACCCAACTTAGGTAGAATGGTTTATACTGGTGGGGGAATCTTTGATGAAACTACAAGCATGTGGGGATGGATTTCATTCACTAGTAGGGGTGGGATCAGGAGAGGCACATGTTTGGTAGGACCTAGCTCAAGAGAGAGCTACACATATGGCTACCATGATCCAACTAGGATAAGTATAGGCCTAGGTGGCCAACCTATAGGGATAGGTAGCATGGTTGAGATCTTAGACAACCTCATTATAATCTATCATGGAAAGGGGGTAGTCTAAGGCATTTATAGGTAGCATGGCTAGGCCACAAAATAGACATGATAGAGCCCATTAATAGATTTGGAGTGATGAATTTATGTTTTTTGTATAAAAACACATGATATATAGAGATAGATTATTTTGATAGTTGGATTTTGATCTCATGAGTTATATTTTGGTTGTGGTTGTGGATGCATGGATATATTTATTTATAGCACATGTATTTTTCTTTTATTGTATATGCAATAGGAAATATATGTGGGGTGTTTTAATTTCTAGCTTTATGTAGTACACATGCATGGTTAAAAAGAAACAGGCATAAAGGGCTTGAAAAAGTATAATTAATTAAAAAAAAATGTGCTACACACTATATCATGATGAGAAATGTGTAATAAAAAAATATAACTAAGTATATGTTGTCACTTGGATTTTAACCTTTGAGGAGATGGCAAATCTCTCCTCATCCAAGTAGCACAATGAAAACACCACTAGGCTTGTGGGTATCCTAAAGATGAGGTGAATCTCTAGATAGGGCTAGCTCCCTTGATGTACCACTTTGGATTGAAACTACACCTAAACTTTGGGATGAAAAGGGAGAGAGATAACTTGAAACAAAATACTCTAAGGGAGGTGATATACCAAATAATATGATTACTTCCAACCAATAGCATGTTACACATGAGAACAAAGGACAAATTGAATATACACTTCTTCAATCTATGTCTTCTCACATCAATGTTACATTATGAGGTTATGGATGAATGAATTAGGATAGGATAACTAGACAAGGGGCCTTGAATGACATTAGTGAATAGAATAACTCACTCAAACTAGGACATATTCTAGAACACTTCACATGCCCTACAAGAAGAGGCTACAAATAGGAGAAAGAATGAAACAACATGCTAAAGAATCCATAGTTTTCACTAAGTAAGATTCATCATCGAATTGAAAATACTATGAATAGTCATGAACGAGGTAAAAATTATTAGTATTATTGATCAAATGGTATGTATTTGAGTAGAGTTTCACCATACTTAGGTAGAGCATCCGTTACAATGCCAAAATGTCTAGTTCTTATAGAACTTGAGAGAGAGAGAAGAGAGAAGTCCAAGGGTCACAAGGAAACTTGTAAAGATGAGAAAATTAGTTAATTATGCATGAGAAGAGGATATGGGATAAACCATGTAGGGTTATGAAGTCTAAGTGTCTATACAATGCATAAAATTCATGAAAAGTGGCATAAAACTCCTCATTCTAGAGTAGAAAAATTGCCTTCATGATTAGCCCTATTTGAACACCTTATAAGTAATTAGGACTAGGTCTGATGATTGGGATTAATTTTAAAGACATCAAACATGACTCTCTATGTATTGGTTATAGTCTTTGTCCTCTAAAATCATCTAGAAAAGAGTTATCATCATTTGTAATCTATAAAATTCTTCTTCCATGCACCCTACACACTTGTCCTTAAAATTGGAATTAGTTTCTCATGAAAATCCATGGGAGGGAGTGAATGACAAGTTTAAAGACCCTCCATGGTGTTTAAAGTTTCAGAGACACCTTAAAATCAACTCACTTGAAGATCTCCACCCTTCTCACTAGCTTATTTAATAGGCCATTTTTGACTAGTTAAAATGAGAGCTATTGTTTTAACCCTTAAGATTTTTTTATTGAAATTAAATTTCCATGAGGGGTTATAAAAAGTATATATCTTACTCAAAAAGTTGGTTTCATGCTTAAAATCCATATAAAATCTTCAAAACATTGAAAGTGGTAAAAAATACCTTTTTTCTACCATGTTTATATAGTTTCATACAACTCAAAAGCATGGGATAGATATTGAGTGAGTCCTCTACAACTTAAAATAGGTTTCATGGTTCAAATATTTCATTAGATTATCTATCAAACTCCATTTCTCCAAATTGGTCTTGACTGAGGGTTTAAGAGGGTTTTAAGCCTGTTTGGCCTCTTAATGTTTATTAATAAAAGTTTGACATCCAAGTTTCCAAAAAATTCCACAAGATCAAATTTAAATACCTCCACTAACATCCCTTAACTCCTCTTTCCTTGATTTAGACCCTCCAAAAATATTTGACAACTTGAATCTGGCTTATCGAGCTCTTTTCCTCATCTTACACAAGTTTGAGTTAGTTTAAGGTCCAAAAATGGCTTTCCTTGGTTTTATTTTCAATATAAAATATTGGAAACCTCTGTATTAACCCAAAGAACATGATATAATATGTTTAAAATCATATATAAGGCTATAATTGAATTTGACCTTGCATTTGAAAACTAGAACTAACCATGTCAAATAGACCTAAGTGTCCTTGAAGCTCAAAATGGATTTATTGATGTTTTATTTGCATCCCAAGAGATTTAAAATGTCTATTATGTCCTCATAAACATGTATCAAAAGGTATAAATCATATTTAGGGCCAAAAGTGTGAGTGACCCTTCATTTAGGTAATAAGCCAAAATTTGCCTAGTGTGCTTGACTGTAGCTCCTAAGGGTTTAGACCTTCCTATTGAAAATAATCCTTCTTTGCCTAATTTCCCATGTTTATTGGGTATATTTAAACTTATTACATATTATTTTAAAGTTTAATCATCTCTTTACCTCACCCTAACACCCTTCTTCCCCAAATTGTTAGTGTATGCATGAGGGGAAGTACCCCCTGTCTGAGATAAAATAGGGGGTACTTCCTATATTATCTTAGGTGAAATGAGAATTAGAGAGTATTATTTAGATTTTGAGGACCTATTATACCAAAATTCAACCCTTGGTCATGTGATTTGGCCTCATAACTCTCTAAAACCCAAAACATATTATTGCAAAGGAAAATTGGGTATGTAGGATTTCACAAGGATTATGTTGTGCTTGTTTGAACTCCTTCTTTTCTTGATAGATCACTATCATGGGTCCATAAATATTTTCATGAATTATATGTAGTTTTAAAAATTCCAATCATCACTAAAAACTTCCATATAAACTCTGTACACACCCTAAACTCTCAAAAAATATGCATCTTCTGACTATGTTTTTTGTTTGAAAAGACCCCTATCTGTAGGTGATTATGCACATTTTGACTCTAGGTGTAAGTGCATAAAGAATTTTGTTTGGATATTATAGGTAAATTTTAAATGATTTTAACTTGTGTATAATTTTTAGATAATGCCAATACCTCAAAATTATCAAAGTGCTCACTGTCTGCTACATAGTCACCTCTAATGGCTGTAGGTGCTCATAGGGTCTCAAAAAAGGTCTATATAGTCTTGTTTCATTATGTATAAAGCTCATGAAGATAATACTAGTCATAATTAAGGTGTGTACACACTTTATCAATAATTATAAGCTCACATAGTGTTTATCGTGCACTCTAATCTCATAACTGAGTCCTCCTTGCCTTTGACTAAGAAACCGTACCTATAGGTGCAAATTAGACCTTTCTCATGCTATTTGAAGACTTTATCTGAAGCTTGATAGTACCTTGAACTTTATATTACCTTAACTCACTATTGGATCAATTTTAATGAGTTAAGTAATCATCAAATCCCCTTCTTGAGTCACTAACTACCGTTTAGTTGTAGGTGCCTATTGGGATTGCTTGTACAGATTGTCTCCATTTCTTTATGTGAGAGTAAGGCCTTGGAATGTCATTAATAGTTCCATGATGATTATACTATTCATACCATTAGGTTTCATACTAAATAACTTCTTCAAAACATGATTGTAGGTCTCCTTTCCTTCTTAGGCTCATAAGACTATATTTTTTGCCTTGAGCTTGGTTGTAGGTGTATGTTCAAGGAATAGGCACCTGTAGATGAACATGGGGACCTAAAACATAGTATATTAGCCATATCTTGAGATATTTAGGTCATGAAAGATTTCATAAACCATATAATACTTATTCAATCATAAAACATGGTTTGTGTCACAACTTTGGGTTTGAACATCTCTTTGGAGCTCCAACTTTAGATGTCAATGCCTATTTTTAGTGCTTTTGAGGGCATCTTTAGGACCCTCAAAATCCATCCTCCACTCATTATTTTCCCATCAAATTTCTCAAGACTCTTGTTATATGTGGGAGACACAAGACATGGTCATTTATAAGCTTGATAAGTCTTTGAAACTATGTTTCATGCTATCCCCAAAACCCCCAGGAGCTCTATTTTTCCATGTTTAGGGAAAGAGTCCTTGAATACTATAGTCATCTTCTTGAATGTGGATTCAACTTGTTTAATGGTCTAGTCTCCGTAGAATGTATGTTATGATCCTTTTGTCATGATATAACTCTAAGAATGGATTCATTATTGTTTTTGACACCTATACACAAGTACCTCTGCTCTTTGCTAAGGCCCTGTAAGTGAGCAAAATCATGCATACAATCAGTGGTATAAGATGTTAGGAAGTGAGAATTATCTATATCTTTAAATGAATCTTAGACCACTCAACTATGACAAAACTTATTCCTTTCATATTAAATGATATAGCTTAGTCTAAACTCCTTCCCAACATGAAATTACTCATGAGGACACCTGTAGATGCCCATTAATGACTACCTGCCTACATTTTCTTGCATATGACTATGATTCCATGAAGATATTTGAAATATGTGCTTGGAATGGTAAAGGGAAACAAGATCAAATTGGAAACATTTAAAATTTCCTATCAGAATCCCCTGAAACCATGAACAAGCATGAAGCTCCTGGAAATAGTGAAAAATTACTTACAACTCAAAAAGGTGTAACTTCTTGAAAACTTGATGTACTTAACCTATCAAAACACCATGAAACCTGAAAATAGTAATGGATACAATATAAATAGGTATCCAACATCCTCTAAATTCAACATCACCAACTAGTTCATATGGATTTGACCAAAATTGAGCAAAACCTACAGGTTGCAAAGATTTACAAGAAAAAATGTATAGTCAACTTCATAGGAATGGTTCATGAAGCACATGCCACTATTATTCAAAATAATTATATTTAAATTAAGGTATCTAAGTTTAATATAA
Source organism: Torreya grandis (assembly GCA_037957365.1). Classification (NCBI taxonomy): domain Eukaryota; kingdom Viridiplantae; phylum Streptophyta; class Pinopsida; order Cupressales; family Taxaceae; genus Torreya; species Torreya grandis. The sequence goes on from JARHVA010000544.1 coordinate 4,782,041, forward strand.
CCTTCCTAAAGCATTTAAACTGAAACCTCTTGAGCTGTCCATACCAAGCACAAACTTGAAGGTCACTTCTACTTGCCAAGAAGACTGAAAAAGGAGTATAATGGTTTTGGGAAAAAAATGGCACTTATAGAGAAAAAATGTGTAAATGAGTTTGGTGAAGTTATATAGACATACCATGATCCTTTCCCATGTAGCATACTTCCCAAGGAGCTACACAAGTGCCAAACTTCTCCTTTTCCTCAATAAAACTACCCTTTTTCTAAGGAACCTACCACTTTTCTACTGGTTTCAATTACTTAAGACATATTATGACACATGGGATGTGACATAATATTTTTACACCTCCACACTTCCCAAAAAATTTGTACAAGTCATTAAATGTACCCTTTTTGACCTCAAAATGACCCAAAATGACTAAAATAACTAATAATCAAGGCTATTAAAACATTAAGTAACATTAATTAACCTATAAAACACTATTTTACATCTATATTAGATGCTTATAACACCTAAAAGTCATGTTTTTACCTAGGGGTGCCCCAATTTGACCTAAAAGTCAAAATTGGTCAACAAATTAATGACTCGTAGGGGTAGTATGCCTGCTATACTAACTAGACCAGTAGCCTTATTAGTAAATTGGGTTTATGAGTCAACTTAAGTCTAATACAAAAAATAAAAACTTTTACCATTTACCATCAAGACAAGACCACTAATTACCTCAACCACTCAAAATAAGGACACACACAAAGTAAGATAACAAACTAACAAGACACACACACACATGTGCTCAAGGCACTTAGGGGAATCTGAAAACAAACTACTATGCACAAATAGAGACTAGGCATACCTCTTTTATAGGATAAAAGGGAAATATTCTCGAATCATCTTCATGGTGAGATGAAACATAGTGCCAAGCATGTTTCTCCTTAGATTGAATGCTTTGTAAATCAGACCTATTCCTTGGCACTTCACTTGACTTGATCTCAAGTGAATAATCCTAAAATAGGTCTCCAATGTAGATATATTCCTCTTGAACATGTTCAAATTATTCATATTCCTTCCCACTCTTCATTTCATGGTCAATTTGTATCTCCTTAGTAGGGATGGTTTCAAGAGGATTGACTTCTTGTTTCTTAGAAGATTTAGGCCAATATGAGCTTGTTCCATCCTTCAAAATATGATATGTCTCTCGCAACTAATTGATAGAATGATATCCCATATTTATGACTTCAAACATGCCATCATGAAATGTATATTCTTCTTGAAAGGATAGATTTGGAAGATTGATTTTCCTTTGCACACTTACTTGAGTACCAAGGCTGCCTTCTCCATCTTTGACCATATCATAGCCTCCTTGAAGAGGAGTATAGCCTAATCCAATTATTTAAAACATGTCATCCAAATTATGATTAATAAATTGTTCTTGACCATCTATGAAATCTTGCAAAGTGATGGAAAAACTAATGAAGGTTTCCTCCTTGACTTCCATAGTGATCTCTATAAGATTGGGCTTCCTCTCAGTTGTAAGCTCTTATAGCTCATGAAGGAACTTTGCATATTATTCCCAATATTGGTCATTGTCCTCCATGGATGCCTCCTTATTCACCTTTCCATGTAATTTATTATCAATTTGGCAAAAATCTTCAAACCCTTGAAAGAACTCCATTTACATCTATTAATCATTCTTGTCCTCTTTATCATCTTGAACCACTACCTCTTCAATATTATCTTCTTGATGTATGATGTCATCAATATGGTGTTATTAAAGATTCAATGCATCTGATAGTGTTTCAAGATCAGGCTGAGGTGTTGGATCATCTTCAAGAGCAACGACTTCCATTTCTTTTTCTTTCATGGTGGTGCCAAGACTAGGCATCTTGAAATCATGTGATCTAGCCCAATGAGGCTGCCAAGGAGATATGATTTATTCAAGCAAGAGTTATTTTTATCTATCAATCAACTAATCTTATTTAGGTTCACATACCATAGTTTCATCAAGGCAAAGGGTGATGGGGTGAGGACAAGATGAACTAGTTGGTAGAGGTGGTACATAGAACTCAAAATTAGATTGAGGGTGAAGTGTAGGGAATTATTTTGGAAGCTCATGAGGAAGGGGAGGTAGACCTTAGGATAAAAAAACTTGATTTTCTTCCTTCCACTTGAAATCCACTTCATTAACATCTGATTTAGCTTGACGACTCTCTTGAGGAAAGGTGTATGGGGTGTGTTTAGTCATAGGATCTTCTTTTGGGTCTAAACCTTCCATCACACCTTGACTTAGTAGTTTCATCCTTGACTCTAACTCTTCAATTTTCTTGGCTAGGTTCTCTTGGAAAAGTATCTCTTTAATTTTATATGCATAATCATGAGGATGAGGAATATAATGGGATTCATATGGAGGACAAGAGGTTTCTTGAAGAAGGGGAGAAGGAACTTGCAAAGGATCAAACTCATTCATAACTTCACACTCCTTATCAACCAAACTTCTATCCTCTTTCTTCCCCCATGATTCCACTATCTTATTCCAGATTAGGATGTTAGGATTAGAAGTATTTTATTAGGTAAGGGTAGGAGGAGTTTGTATAGCATCAAGAGTCTTATCAATTTCACACTCTTTGTCAATACTTTTCTCCTCTTTCTTTCCCCATGACTCCACTATCTTCTTCCACCTTAGGGTATTGGGATTATGAGTCTCTTTTTGAGGTGATGGGGATGCAATGTGAGAGGGAAATGATGGCTTGAACTCCACTTCCTTTTTTGATAATATGTATTGATTCATATGCATATTTTCCAACTCAATCTTCCTATCAAGATTAGCTTTAAACATAAGGCTTCTCTTCTCAACTTTCTCTTCCAATTGATGGGGAAAATGATGACTTTGATATCCTTGATTGGGATGATGAGTAGGGATTAAATATGGATAATAAGGAACTTTGGGAATTGAATATTAAGGCTGATAGGTTTGGTGAGGTTTCCTTTCATGAACTCCTAGCCTATCCTCTAAGGAAAAAATTAGGCCACTCACATCAAGAATCTCAATCGTGAGAATTTTCCAATTAGCTCTCTCAATAGGTACCCACTCTATTTTGACCAAATCTAATACATATCTCACCTCATGAATAAGATGTTTAGGAACCTCTTAACCATATCCTCTTAGAGTATCAATCTCCAATATGTACTTCTCGTATCCCAAGCGTGCCTTCTTGAAGGTGGAAATGGATTGAGTTGAGAAGTGTTTAGGTTGACTAGGGGAAGAAAGACATTAAGGAGGTTGACTACAGTAATGGTAAGAATCAAGAAAATGATGATAATGGTCATGTGGGAGTTGATATGGATCATAAAAATATTGGTAAGGATCACACCAAGGATAATTAATAACTTATTCTTGTTGATAGGGAATGGCATAATCTTGTAATGTCTCACCAACTTGTAAATAACAAAACTCAAAACCAAAGTCAGCCATGAAACCCAATTGAAATATAGAACACAAAGGAAAATGTTACCAACAATCTTCATAAATAAACTTGGGCTACTTAACCAGCTGATGTATCTTCAGAGCCACCATTGATACTTTCTTAGATGCCTTCAAACACTTATTGTTGAGAGACAACACCAAAAATATCTTAACTTATTGGACCAAGAGTCCCACTAGGCATGCCAAAAACTATTATCACTTAGATTTTCACCCTTTGAGGAGATGGAAAATCTCTCCTCATCTAAGTGGCATAATTGAAACACCTCTAGGCTTGTGGGTAGCCTAAGGATGAGGTGAATCTCTAGATAGGGTTAGCTCCCTTGATGTACTGCTTTGGATTGAAACTACACCTAAAATTTGGGGTGAAAAGGGAGAGAGATAACTAAAATCAAACTATTCTAAAGGGGGTGATACACCAAATAACATGATGACTTCCAACCAATAGCATGTTACACATGAGAACAAAGGACAAATTGAACATACACTTATTCAATCTATGTCTTCTCACATTAATGTTACATTATGAGGTTATGGATGAATGCCTTAGGATAGGAGGACTAGAAAAGGGTTATTTAATGGCATTAATGAATATACTAACTCACTCAAACTTGTACACCTCATAGAACACTTCACATGCCCTACAAGAAGAGGTTGCAAATAGGTGAAAGGATGAAACAACATGCTAAGGAATCCATAGTTTTCACTAAGAAATATTCATCATCCCATTAAAAACACTAAAAAATTCATGGAAGAGGTAAAAATTAGTAGTCTTATTAATCAAATAGTATGCATTTGAGAAGGGCTTTTTCATACTTAAATGGATCATTCGTTACATTGCCAAAATGGCTAGTTCTTATAGAACTTGAGATAGAGATGAGAAGAGAGAAGTCAAAGGGTCACAAGGACACTTGTTAAGATGAGAGAAGTAGTTAATTGTGCATGATAATATGATATTGGATGAACCATGCATGGTGAAAAATCCTAAGTGTCTATACAATGCATAAAATTCATGAAAAGTGGCATAAAACTCCTCATTCTAGCTCAAAAAACTTGTCTTCATGATTAGTTCTATTTAAATGCCTTATAACTAATTAGGAATGGGCATTATTAATGGTATTAATTTTAAGGACATCATAAATTCCTCTTGATTCATTTTTTGTATGCCTAGTCCTCTGGAATCATTTGGAAAAGAGCTATCATCATCTACAATCTAAAAACTTCTTCCTCCATGTACTCTGCACACTTTTCCTCAAAATTGGCATCAATTGATAATGAAAATACATTTTAGGGAGTGAATGATAATTTTTAAGACCCTTCATGGCCTTGGAAGTTTCATGGATACCTTAAAATCACCTCACTTGAAGATCTCCACCCTTCTCACTAGCTTGTCTAATAGGCCATTTTTGACTAGCTTAAATGAGAGCTATTATTTGAACCCTTAGGAGTTTTTCCTTGGAATTAAATTTCCATGAGGGTTTGTCCCAAGTATATATATTCCTCCCAAATTTGGTTTCATGCTCGAAATCCTTATAGGACCTAAAAAACATATAAAATGGTAAAAAATACCCTATTTATTCCATATTTGTATAGTTATATACAACTCAAAAGCATGGGATAGAGATTGAGTGAGTCCTCTAAGACTTTAAATAAGTTTCATGGTCAAAATATGCCATTATATTAGCTATCCAACTTTATTTCTCCAAACTGGTCCTGATTGAGGGTTTAGGAGGGTTTTAAGCCTCTTTGACCTCTTAAGGTTCATTCATAAAAGTATGACATACAAATTGAAAACAAATTTCATAATTTAAAAGTTAAAGATCTCCAAAAACATTATTTAACTCCTCTTTCCTACATGAAAACCTTCCAAAAAGATGTGATCACTTGAATCTGGCTTATTGAGCTCTTTTCCTCATCTTACACAAGTTTGAGTTAGTTTAAGGTCCAATAATGGCTTTCCTTAGTTTTATTTGCACTCTAAAATCTTGGACACCTCTGTATTAACCACAATAACTTGTTATATTAGGTGTAAAATCATATCTATGGCTAGAATTGAATTTGACCTTGCATTTGAAAACTAAAACTAACCATGTCAAATAGGCCTAAGTGTCCTTGAAGCTCAAAATGGCTTTCTTGATGTTTTTTTTACATCCCAAGAGATAAAAATGTCTATTATGTCCTGGTAAACATATATAAACAAGGTATAAAACATAATTAGGGCTAGAAGTATTAGTGACCCTTCATTTGGGAATAAGCCAAAATCTGCCTAGTGTGCTTGACTATAGCTCTTAAGGGTTTAGACCTTCTTATTGAAAATAATCTTTCTTTACCTAATTTCCCATGTTTTATTTGGTATAATTAAACTTCTTATATATTCCTATAATGCATACTCATCTCTTTACCTCACCCTACATGCTTCTTCCCCAAATTGATAGTGTACGCATGAGGTACCCCATGTCTGAGACAAAATAGGGGGTACTTCCCCTATTCTCTCAATAAAAATGAGAATTGAAGAGAATTATTTATGTTTTTAGGACCTATAATACCAAAATTAAACCCTTGGTCATGTTATTTGGCCTCACAACTCTCTAAAACCCAAAACATACTATTACAAAGGAAAACTAGGAATGCAAGATTTCACAAGGATTGTGTTAAACTTGTTTCAGCTCCTTCTTTGCTTGATAGATAACTGTCAAGGGTCCATAAATATTTTCATGACTTCTATAGATTTTTTACAATTCCCATCATCACTACAACCTTACATATAAACTTTACATACACCCTAAACTCTCAAAAAACATGCATCTTCTGATTATGTTTTTAATTTGAAAAGACCCCTGCCTGTATGAGATTATGCACATTTATAATCTATGTGTTAGTGAATAAAGACTTTATTTTGATATTCTATGTCAATTTGGAATTATTTAAACATGTGTATCATTTTTATATAATGCCAACACCTCAAAATTCTCATTGTCTGCTACACAGTCACTTCTAATGGTTGTAGGCACTCATAAGGTCTCATAAAAGGTCTACATAGGCTTATTTCATTATTTATAAAGCTCATGGAGATACTCCTAGTCATAATTAATGTGTACACACACTTGATTCATACTGATAAACTCTCTTAGCCCTCCTCATGCACTCTAATCTCATAATTTAGTCCTCCTTGCCATTGACTGAGAAGCTTGTAGGTGCAAATTAGAGCTTTCTCATGCTATTTGAAGACTTTCTTTGAATCTTGATAGTCCCTTGCACTTTTTACAACCTAAATTCACTATTATATCAATTTTAATGATTTAATTCATCTTCAAACCCTTTTTTTGAGTCACTAACTGCCCTTCAGTTATAGGTGCATATTAGGATTGCTTGTACGAAATGTCTCCATTTCTTTATGTGAGAGTAAGACCTTGGAATGTCATAAGCAGCTCCATGATGCTTATCCTATTCATACCATCAGGTTTCATACTCAATCACTCCTCCAAAACATGAATTTAGGTCTCCTTTCCTTCTTAGTCTCATAAGACTGTATTTTTTACCTTGAGCTTGGTTGTAGGTGTATGTTTAAGTAATACGCACCTGTAGATGAACATGGGGACCTAAAACATAGTAGATGAGCCATATATTGAGATAATTAGGTCATGAAAGCTTTTTGAAACCATATAATACTTATTAAATCATGAAACATGGTTTATGTCACAACTGTGGGTTTGAAAGTCTCTTTGGAGCTCCAACTTTAGATGTTAATGCCTAGTTTCAATGCTTTTGAGGGCATCTTTAAGACCCTCAACAATTATCCTCCACTAATTCTTTTACCCTAAACCTTTACAAGGCTCTTGTTATATGTGGGAGCTATAAGACATGGTCATTTAGAAGCATTATAATTCTTTTAAACTATGTTTCATGCTATCCCCAAAACCCCTAGGAGCTCTATTTTGCCATTTTTAGGGAAAGAGTCCCTAAATATTGTAGTCATCTTCTTGAATGTGGTTTCAACTTGTTTAGTGGTATAGTCTCCTTGGAATTTATTTTATGATCCTTTTTTAATTATAAAACTCCAAGAATGGATTCATTATTGGTTTTGATAGCTATACAAAAGTACCTCTACTCTTTGTTAAGCCCCTGTAAGTGAGCAAAATCATGTATACAGTCAATGGTATAAGATGATAGGCAATGAGAATTACCTACATCTTTAAATTAATCTTAGACCACTCAAGCATGAAAAAACTAACTCCTTTCATATTCAAGGATATAACTCAATATAAACTCCTTCCCAACATGAAATTAATCATGAGGACACATGTAGATTCCCATTAATGGCCACATGCTCATATTTTCTTGCATATGACTATGATTCCATGGAGAGATTTGAAATATGTGCTTGGAAAGGTAAAGGGAAATAATATCACATTGGAAATATGTGAAATATCGTATCACAATCCCCTAAAACCATGAACAAGCATGAAGCTCCTGGAAATAGTGAAAAACTACTTACAACTTAGAAAGGTGTAACTTCTTACAACCTTGATGTACTTAACCTATAAAAACACCATGAATATGAAACTAAGAATGGATAACATATACATATGTATAAGAAATCCTTTTGAGTCAACATCACCAACTGGTTAGTATGGATTTGACTAGAATTGAGCAAAACCTAGAGGGTGCACAAATTTACAAGTAGAAAAGTACAATAAACTTCATGAGGATGGTTCATGAAGCACAATCCACCATTATTAAAAATAATTATATTTAAATGAAGGTATCTTATTTTAATATATCATCCCCAAAGTGTTTGAGTTGAAACCTCATGAGTTGTCTTTACTAAGCACAATCCTGAAGGTCAGTTCTGCTTGCTAAGAAGACTAAAAAAGGAGAAGAATGGTTTTGGGCCAAAAATGGCACTTATAGAGAAAAAAAATGTTTAACTAATCTTGGTGAAGCTGAAAATACATAACATGATCCTTTCCCATGTGGCACTCTTCCCAAAGAGCCGTACAAGTGACAAACTTCTCCTTTTCCTCAAGAAAATTTCTTTTTTCTAAGGAACCTACCAATTTTCAATTGGTTTCAGTTAATTAAGACATATTAGGACACATGGGATGTGACATAATATTTTTAAACCTTTATACTTCCCAATAAATTCATACAAGTCATTAAATGTACCCTTTTTGACCTCAAAATGACTAAAAGGACTAAAATTACTAATGACCAAGGATAATAAAACATTAAGTATCATTAATTAACCTATAAACCATCTTGTGACATCTATATTAGACCCTTAAAACACTTAATAGTCGCATTTTTACCTAGGGGTGCCCCAGTTTGACCTAAAAGTCAAATTTGGTCAACAGTATAATAAACCAAAAAATAGTAAACAATAGGACAAAATGATTTTAAACTAATAAAAATATTGGAACCAAATTAAAACAATTAAAATCACACTAATAATGTTAGGAAGTATTAAAATAATGTAATAAAATAGAAAACACGTGAAAGACAAATAGTATAAAAATCAAAACAATAAAGTCAATCAATCATACTAATTCAATTTGGCAAAATGGTCTTAAATTAATCATACTAATTCAAGTTTGGAAGTATGAAAAACTTAATAAAAGTCATTGGATTCTTATATGCAATCATAAAATAAGGAGATAAAAGTGAAATATTAGTAAAGTAAGCATAAAACATACTAAATCAAGATGGGAAGCATGTCAATGATGTATAACTCATAATTAACCACATCTTATCTTATATTTGACACATGTAATTTTGTTGTGACTTGGGTATTAGAAAATTTTGTGAGGAAGGCAAGGTCTTAGCCATGGTCTTACACTACAACTCACAACGGGAACACCAATGAGGTGGAATCAATGTTGAAATATGGTAAAAAGAGGATGTTTGGAATAGTAATGCAAAAATTTGGTAATTTGTGAGGAAGGTCTGGTCCTTTCCAAGGTCTTACACTACAACTCACAAATGAAATCCCTAGGGGGAATGATCAGTGAACAAAATAATTTTTTTTAAGGAGAAATATTAGGGTGGTAGGGAGTGAAAAAGGGAATGTAAGAAGCATAATGTAGGCATCTAATGAGAAGACCTTAGGAGACATGAGGTACACTAAGGACATGAAAAGACACTAAGTGACTAGTGATGATCAATATATAAAGGGTACTTATTCACCATAGGCACAAAGTTGTGTATGAAAATAAGTGTGGTATTAAGATCAAATCATGCTGGTTGTTTTGAACATGAAAATTAAAATGGGCTTACCTTCCCACAATGTGTTTCCCATTCCTCAGGACCCCTTACAGAGCCATTGATCTACTGTGAAGATTGGGTACTTGTGTGAGAAATTAGGTAGCACTAAAATATTTTTTTATTCTCCTTTTTTAATCTACTAGCCTATCGCACTCCAATGGACCTTAGATATATCATGAGGCTAACTATAGAGTTTGAATTGCAATTAGAAAAAGGAGATGTGCTTAGAATCATATCTTTTAATGTGATTTAACTTTTAAAAATTTTGAATGTTGGTTTTTAGATCATTTCCTTTTGTTAAATGATTTGGCTTTTGAATGTTTATGGCTTTAAAGATTTCTCGTCCATATAGACTTGGAATGACCAATCATGACAGATAAATGGATAAACACATATCAGATTTAGGATTTGGCTAGTGGAAGCTAAGTATCCAAAGATATGACTAATTAGGAAAATTAGGATTTAACTATGAACCGACATGTTATCTCAAGTTTCAACCATGTGTATGCTTAATTTACAAAAGATAATAGAGCATAATAAGGGGAGATATGAGGTTGACTGTTAAAAAGAGATGAGATGAATTATTTTCGAACTGATCACACGGTAAATGAGGAATGACTAAAGGGAACAAGGTTTATATAACCAAGTCACAATAATAATTATCCATGTTTATAGAGATAAGATAGCAAACAATCATGAAAAGGAAGAAGATAGCCATGGGAAAAGAATTTAAGAATAACAAGTATGTAATCATGAAAAAGTATCCATAAGAGAACATAAGAAAAATAATGACATCATAAGCAACATGTCATCTGAAACAAAATTCATCATGTAAGATATATAAGAATTTGACACAATGTCAAATGATATAATATAGATAAATGTAAAGTTGTAGCACATGTCCAATATAAATTAAGAAATAAATGAAATAACACCATGTTTGTGTTCATAAATATTGATATATTTGTCCATGCACATTATCCATAACATTTGATAAGTCTCTATGAAGCTGAACTCGGACTACAACCAAAGTTTCATTGATCTCTAGGGAAAATTGAGAGAATACTTCACATTGAATCTCCTTAATAAAAAATGTAGGAATGCCTGAAGGATCATGTTGATGAGGGATATCATGCATGGGATGCTCAATAGAAGGAATAAGAATGGACTCTTTGGGAAAATAATGGGTCAGTGGGGGAGAATGGGCCATAGGTGAAGGAGTCACCTGTGGAGAGGGATCCACGGGTGAAATAATCATAGGTGGAGAGAAGACCATAAGTGGTGGAGCCATGGGGGAAGAAGGGGTAGCCTTCTTGCAAGGAAAAGCTATGGGAGGAAGGGTAGTAGGTGAAGGAATGGTCACAAGGTGATCCTTGAGATGTTGTTGAAGGATGTGATAATGATCAGTATGATGAGTAGTGCATTGGTGAAAAAGACAAAATACCTCTCAATATTTATAAAGATATTTTAGGTAATACTTTTGAGGGAGGTATAGCCTTGTCTATGGGCTAAGAAGTAATGGGACGTAAGGTGTTGATATATTGTTGTAACTTATGATAATGCATGGATGAATGATTATCTATGCCATGGAAGTAACATATACACTTATTAGTAGACTTTGTAAGTTTATGAATAGGAATGGAAATAGAAGATGAGTAAGGTTAGTATAATGAACAATATTTAGTCTAATGACTGGAAAATTTATGAATATCAAAATATGGTTAATTAGCCCATTTAGTGGATAAAGGAGCAAGTTATAGTAAATGGATTAAATCATCACCAAGGGAAGGTGGGGCTAGTGGAGATACTGAGCAAGGCTTGACTAAAGGAGCAAGAGGATTTGAAATAGGAAGAGACTCAGCTAGAGAAGGAATGGGAATAGGATCTGAACTAGGCTCTATTTAGTAAGGGGTGGGATGCACATAAGGATAAAGTAAAGTCGCAAGCATCTCATGGATAAGTTATCCAAAAGGGTCCTGGTATCTAACAAAGTGATAAGGACCAATCATAGCAAGATCCATAAGCATAATCCTATGAGGATATTGAAAAATTGGAGGTGTACACACCATCTCTACCTTACGATGAAGAGGGAAAATGTGAATGATATAGGATGGAATGCTAGAATAAATACCAAAAGACTAAAGTGAAGAGGAATGCTAATGAATAATTTTAGCATCTCAAGACTAAACAAGACCTCCTAAGAATGGATCATCTAAGGTATAACCATCATCATAATTAAATGTATGAAGATCAATGGCATAGGGAGGGTGGACTTTTTCATTTGATGTGGTGTGATGAATGGAATGTCGAGTCTTAATTAAGATAACAAGTATATCATCACTAGGTAGTTGATGGGAATGAGGTTGAAAAGAATGGGGAAGCTAAGAAATGAGATAAGGTGAGAGATCTAAGGTTTTAATCTTGAGATTGATCTCATCAGGATCATCATCATCGTAATCTAGGAGGTTAGGGGGTATATTCTTGATGAGTTCAGGGTGATCATTGTAATCTTAAGTAGAGTTGACATGAAATTCAAACCATTGAGATTCATGAAATGGCACACTTGGCAAGAGTTTAAGGGTGGTAATATTGAATATACTACGGTCTTGGAATTACTAAAAATTATAAGGATTAGTTTCACCTTGAATCCTATAGATTACTCCATTGTGAGTAAATTTGACACATTGACAAGTAGAAGTGGGAACTGCTCTCATGTGATGAGTCTATGGCTTACCAAGAAAAATGATATAATATAGAGGAAATCTGAATATCATCACCTTCACATGAATGGTGATAGGTGGGATAGCAATAAGGAGACATAAAAAGCCTAAGGGAGGCATTTACCTTTAGTCATAGCCTTGACACATGCTGCATGTGGACGTAACATTACATTTAAAATATATAAGAGTTTTGATAAAATTGAGAGAGGCAACACAAGTAATGGAATACTCATCAATCAAGGCACACTTGACTTGGATATCACCAATTTGGATATTGATAAAAAGGGGAGGATCATCTACACAAAGTAGAATATCATCAGGGATCATAAAAGCAATGGAGAATTTGAGGGAAAGAGAAGTGTCCATTATTTCATCAATGTGTATGGACATCTTTTTGCACTATTATAAAATGCTATCTTCTGAGATAAGGTGGCTTTGCATCCTACTAGGGAGGATGATAGATGTTCATTTTGAATAAAAATTTCATAAGATGATTACAATGACATAGATAGGTTTACATAAGTTCGATAAATGGTATTTGAGATGGGAGATTTGTAATCTCTGTAATAGGATCCCACTCATCATAACCCATAAATAACTATTGGAAGGAGATGCATAGTGTTGAAGGAGGTCCTTAGAAGGAGGATTTGAGGTTCATGTGAATTAATGTTGATAAGATGCAAAAGGTTTAATTGGAGGACAAGTTTTTTGATTATATTGAGAAGATGGTGTAGTTATTGCAAGTTTGGTTTGATATAGATTAGAAGGAGTGTTGATAGAAGTTTGAGTATCATTAGTGATGGGTAAAGAAGCTATATGAGTGGTATAAATGGTATGAGAAGTATTATCCAATGGAGGTGTTAGAATTGGTTCATCAAAAGATATAAGGTATTTTATCCCCAACTTTGTCAAGTGAGTTGGGGAAGAGTGTTGGATAACACAAAAAGTGTGAGATGATTGAGGAGTGTGGATGGGATGAGGATCAATGAAGGCAACCACCCTTTGCATATTATTCATATTGACCACATTTTTTTTAGGAGTTGGGTCAAGAAGATTGTCAACATTATTGTTAGAAGGGTTAGGTTTATCTGGGTTATCTTGGTGATTCAAAAGAGGATCTTTATATATGGCCAAATGAGCATTAGCCTGGTTCAAAGCTTGAGATTTAGTTTGTGTTTTATGGGCTTTGAAGGCAATTTTATAGGATTATTGACATTAAAAATTGATATAATCATGGTCAAAATTGGGACTGAGAAGGAAATCCACAACCAAATTATGAAGTTGCCTACATGTCTCATAAGAATAACCCTAACTAGCATGAAACCAACAAAATTTATTGGGATCATACCAAGATTTCATGGGACAAGTGGGATCAAGTTATAATGGAAGAGGCCTTAGTATACATTTTTTTAATTCCACTAAGGATAAAATTTTATGAACATTAATGTGATTTATGGAAGATAAATGAGGGTTAGTGATGTGGCGGGGAGGAGAAGCTTATTCCAGAGCCTAGTTGGGAACAATAACTTGAATAGTATGAATGGTATCATAAGAATTAGTGACATCATCATTTTTATCATGATGATTCTTATTTTTGATTAACATGAGAGAACCCATAGAAGGTTGGGATGGCTCAAATTGATTCATGAGGAATTCTTGATGCTTGGCTTCATCAATGACCTCTTCCAAAGTTTGTGGTGAGAGAGTTTAGACCTGATATTACAAATTTGGAAAAAGAGTGTTGATAAATAAATGAAAGAGGTTATCATATACCATATTATGTTCACATTTTTTATACAAGGTCTTTTATCATCTGATGAAATCTAGCACGATTAAGGTCTTAAGTTGCTGATAATTGATAAAATAAGCCAAGGTATTTTTAAGGAGATCACTAGTTTGAAATTCCTTGACTAGAGCATTGAATAAATCTTTAAAACTAGTGATGGAATGAGATTTGATTTGGTTTTACAAATATAAAACATCACATGTGAGAGTTTTTTTCTCATATCATGGTAGCGATAAAAGTATTTAGCTTGACTGAGTCTTTATATAGATTTCTAAATGTTTTTAAGTGGAGAGTGGGATCGGTTGACCCATTGTAAGTAATGGTAGAGGTGTTACTTCTTATATCAATGTTATAAGTTTGAGGCATAATAGGCTCATTTTTAAGGTGCTTGATTATTTTTTTAATAAGGGGAGGTTGAGGGATAAGATTACTATGGGAATCCCAAAGAGGAGGTGGGGGAGCATTTTGGTTTTGCATTCCCCATGGAACCTATTGAGGGTGGTTTTGAAGATGGATAAGATGATTTTGCATTTGCATCGTTTGATTTAAATTTTTAGTTTGGAAAAAATTCATTTGATTAAGATTTTGTAATAGAAGTTGATGGGTTTGAGTGGTATTATTGGCATTGTGTGAAGATTAAAACTGGTAGTAGTGGCTTGGGTACCCTAATGGGTGTTAGTAGTAGTTTGAGAATAATTATTGGTAAGTGAGGCACTAATATCATGATTTTATTATGTGGTATAGAATGTACTAGTAGATGGATGAGAAGAAGTGGTACTAGAGGCATGATTACCATGGATAGCGAATGATGCACTAGTGGAAGAATTGAGAAGAGTAGGTCTTGTAAAAGGCCCACTAGATGTAGAACTTGCCATGCCAGTAGAGAAACTAGGCATGGAGGTGGAAAAAATCAAAGAGGAAGATGCCATGGTATGAGAAGGGGTCAAAATAGAGGGAAGAAGTTGAGAAACAAAGAATCTATTGCCCCCAAATCCATGTGAGAATATGGGAGAAAGTGAATGGGGCTCAACGACTTGACCACTTATCATGAGATGGTAAATAGTAGAAGGATATTTTCATAGATGTTGAGGAAACTTATTGATGAAGAAGAGAATTTATGAGGTATACTATGATTTGGGTTAATATTCAAGTGAAAATATAGGATTT
Source organism: Torreya grandis (assembly GCA_037957365.1). Lineage (NCBI taxonomy): Eukaryota > Viridiplantae > Streptophyta > Pinopsida > Cupressales > Taxaceae > Torreya > Torreya grandis. The sequence continues at coordinate 4,797,447 of JARHVA010000544.1, forward strand.
AAAACTAAAGAGGAATGAGGGGGGTCCCATAGTTTGTAGTGCAAGTGGCTACATGCATAGTACTTTCATCTAGGTTAGGATCCACAAGCTGCTTATGGGAGAACCTATTGGGGTTTGTAAAACTCATCATATCTATTGAATTCAACTCAGTGTTGTCTTCAAACAAGATTTTCATGATAAAGGAGAAAGATTAAGGAAGACAAAGATGATGTAATAGCAAAGAGATAGGAAGGATATAAAGTTGACCAGGTCAACTATGTTCTACAATCCAAGAGATATATAAGAGTAAAGGGTTGAATTAGTCTATTTAGTACTTAAAATAGGGAATTAAATTGAATTAAGAAGGATACATGGTTGACTAAGTTGACTAAATACTAAAACATAATTGGCAAAAGAGTATAGGGTCGATTAGGTAAAATTAGTACCAAAAATAGGGAAAAACATAGTTTGATGAGGATACAGGATAGACCAAGTTGACTTAGTACTGTAACTTGATTGGAAGAAAAGAGTATAGCGTCAATTAGGTTGACTTAGTATTATAGATAGGAAAAAATAGAGTCTATAAGAGACTATGTCAAAAAGAAAAATAATGTACTAAAATTTGGGGAAAATTTGCAATGTAATTGAAGCAAGAAATGGAAACAAACACACAAACAATTGGATAAATGAGAATGATCTAATTAGGGCACACAATATAAAACCTTACACCAATGTTGACCAATGAATTTTTTTGAAATACAACACATAATGATCAGAGAGCAAGCAGTCAACTAAAAAAGTAAATGTTAAATAAGTGGTCATCTTGAGTGTTGTTAGATTATTATAAAGTGTTGTTTTAAGTGTGATAGGGAAGTTGGATAAAAATAAGGAACTAGAAATAAATCTATGGATGGTTTCAAGATGTTTAAGTTGAAATGGATTTATGTTGGCAATGGTATTGGCTTGGTATTGGGGCCTACCCCCCAAATTCATAATCCTATAGTGATAAGAGTGTCAGGTGCTTTGCCAATATATACCATTAACCATGTGTTTATAATTAGCCAAAAAACCAAGTTGTCTTCCCTCTTGGTGATGAAATCCTAGTAGGTAGGCCTTAAGAAGATAAATTTTAAATGTATTTTGAATTGTGTGATTTGGTAGTGTGTGTAAAAAGATAGAAATAGTTAAACTAAATGATAATTTGAAAAGCCACCTAATTAGACTATGTGAGCTACTATAATCATGCAAATAGATGAAAATGAAAGTGTGAATTAATTACTAGAAAATAATTATTAATTCCCAAATTAAGAGTGGTACAGAATCAGTTCAAATGACACTGTATGTAAAAATTAGAAAACAAAGTCAATTGGATCAATGTTGTTTTATAAAGCAAAAGTCTTTAAGATCAAATTTGATTAGGTCGACTTAGTCTTTTAGACTGAAGATTGGCTACAAATTTATGTCAACTAGGTCAACTTAGTTTGATATAAGATTGCAGTTTTAAAGATTACAAACTTGCACAAAATAAAACTATAATAAATTATTGAATTGACAAAGAGAGAAAGAGAGGAATCTTGGTGGGTTAGAGGATGATGAGCATTTCAAATTTTTTGTTGAAGTGATTTGAATATTGGTTTCAAGTTTTACAAACTAAGTCAGCGGTTTAACCTAGTTATGTAAAACCCTATTTTTTGAAGCAAGATAAGATGAGTAAGTCTACTTGTTTGACTTTGTTGATCTGGATGCTGACTAAAATACTAAGTCAACCTATTCAACCTATTTTATTTATCTAGATGATGATATAAAAACTACATTGACCTATCTGACATAGTTTGTTATCTTGGACTAAAGAAGAATATTGTGCACAGAAAGAACATAGTTGTTTTGATATGACTATGTGTTAAACTTACAAACAAAAGTTATAACTGTACTAGCCTAGTTGAAATAGTATCACAAATATATAAAAATAATAAAATGATAGAAATGAAAGCATGAAATAAAACTTGCAAGGGTTAGATTCACGTAATGTATGCAATGAGAAATACAATAGATCTACAAATCAATCCTAGATTGAAAAAGATAGATCCTACTTATATTTCTGATTGGGGATACATTTGATAATCTAGGTCATTGCCAATATGGATCTACTAGATCTAGCCATGGTATATCTTACCATAATAATATCAGTAGGGAGGGTTACAAAACCTCTAGTCAAGAAAATCTATGCAATAATCCTAACTAGGTCCTATGTTTTCATATTCACTAAAACAATACCAAGTAAATCAAAGTATAATCTAGTGCTCACAAAAGCTTGTGGCATAAATTAGGGGGCAATAAACACTAAAATTAAACATGCATAGAAGACATATACTCATTTTAATGTATACAAAATCTTAATGCATGGAAGTGAAGTACAAATGCATATCTATCTACTCTTATAAAGGAGGAACAAAGTTAGGAATAATTACCTTCAAAGATAAACCCATTGAGCCTCAATCTCTCCCTTGGCCAAGATGATTTTTAGGAGGTTGCTGTGGTATGTGAGGATGACAAGGATAAATCAAATCTAGGCTACACAACCTATCAATGCATCTAAAAGACTTCTCTATAAGACAAGATTTGTATGTCCAAAGAAAGTATGAAACCCTAAGCTTTATCCTCAAGTATAATGGTGGATAAGTAGATGCACAATATACCTTACACATTCCTTTTTATTAGAAATGACAAAATGAATGTGTTTATATAGGCATATTTAACCCTAAACCTTTCCAAAAGTTTAGGTTGACAAGGTTGACCCGATTGACCAAGTAATGAAATTGGGAAAAACTAACTAGGTTATGAACTATGTTAGCCATGACCGACCTAGTTCCTAGTGATCTTTGTAAATAATAATACAAGGTTGATGTGGCTGACTTGGTCATGCAAACTACCAAAAAGGGGGTTTAGGTTAGGAAAAGGGCTAATGGCTATGGCAAATGACTAGAGGAGGGTGAAAAATAGGAGGCAAATCTTATATGAATGGTTTTAGGAGATAAGTGTGTAGATAGCAAGTGGAAAAAAAGACAACAATCCTATGAATCACTAATGGTCTGCCCATCCCTTTCCTAGTGTACCCCTTAGGGCATGCACCCAAACAAATTTAGACTCGATGGGTTCTTATAAGATAAAATGCATCAGTAATTGATAAAGGTTGAAAACATTATGTATATAGTAAACATGGTACTCCATTATGTAGGTGATAAGTATATGATCCATAAGGTGACAAACCCTAAGGTATAGCCTGATGAGCCCAAACATCAGTGGCACTAACCACCCCAACCATAAACTAAATAGGAAAATCAAGCATCTGGGTTTTAAAGGAAATTTATGATCATAAAGGTGATGCAACCATGATACACCAGTCAACAACCAAAAATAATAAAAAAATAATAAATCACCAGGTTGAGCATACAACCAAGACCACAAGAAATAATGGCTTTTACAACACTCAAGCTACACATAGGAAAAGAAAAGGACATTCATCCAAGAGAGCACAAGAGTTTTGCTTAGCTTATTAGATTTGAACCTAGGAAGATAGATTTAGAGGTAAATTTGAATTCATGTTTTCTGAGCCTCAATGCTTAGAATGTCAAGCTAATATTTACTGCCTAGAATTATTATGCTTCCTCTAATTAGCATACCAGTCAAACAACTCAAGACTTTAACAAGAAATCCATCCACAACAAGATCAAAGAATGATATTACATTTAATTCAACATGAAATGTAGTCAAGCCAAGAAGGTAAAGTTTACCACTTCCTAATGTGGATAGCTATGGTTAAAACAATACTTAAAACAACTCACCAACAAGCAATTATGACTTAATAAAACTTGATAGTTTTCACATTGTATTCAAAGGTTGATATAGTTATGAGGAATAATCCAAAATGATAAGAGGCTAAGCCCAACCATGATCAAAATCCCTAAATTATAATCATTCACCTCAATTTTAAAAGATAATATGGTTGATAGATTTATGCCATTATCATATGGCCTAAAGGCACTATAGAGAACATTCTCCATAATAAATAAGGCATATTTTCATACATAACTGACCCCACAAGCTAAAAGAACATATATATACAAACTTTATGCATAGGCCATGCCTCATTAAAATGAAAGAGGTTGTAGAATTAATTTTTGAAACAATTATACAAATGAAGTTAATTTCTTACACAACTGAAAAATGACTTGGGATTAATACTTTCCAGTCTCATATAAGGGTCGACCCAACTAGTTAAATACAGTTAGTGAATCATTCAAATTTAAAATCCTTATCCAACATGAGGAACTACCCAATTGGTTCAAACAATAGATGAATATATAATGGATAAAACATTTCCATGCCAATAAGGGTAAAAATAATTATAGGGCATATTATATCACCAAAATTTGACTGTAATTTAGTAAAATTGAAACCCCCAAAATATGCATTTTTCTTCCAAAATGGGTTTATCTAAATTTTAGAAATTCATTTTTTCCATCCCATCTGAAATTGATTTTTAGGCTTAAATTAAAACATATCCATGTTTTATAAAAATTTATGATAGTTCATAGTTCCAATAGAATTTTAGAATGAATACTCAAATCTTGGTTATTCCATAATACCCTGATTAATAGGATTGTATGATTAACCTTTATAGGGTGTACCCTAAAATCCTTATGTTGATGCCTCTAAATGTATCATACATGCTCTTAGTGTTTAAATAACGCTTCTCATTTTAGACTTCTAAGAATTCAGAGCATGTGTAACATGTTTTTGTAATCTAGTTCCCTGTGGTGGAATAAAGGCAAAGCAAATTAAATTGTTCCAAAAATTTATATCGATTTGTGGTTGAGAGCTACCATGGTCCTTAATCTATGAAAATTTTGAAGTATCTATGATGATGTTAGTGAATTATGATCAGGGTTCTAAACTAAATGAATATTTACATTGGGATCTAAATTAGGGTGATTTGATAAAAAAAAAGAAGCAAAAGGGTAGGGTAGAAAGAAAGTATGTGATTGATAATCTTTGCCTCAAACATCATGACAAGGTTTTAATTTCAATTGAACATGCATTTAAACAACATATAATGTGAAATAGAAGATGCCCAAATCCTACTATATATTAGGCAAATATCTAATAAAAACATAAAATAATACAAGTATGAACTAACTTTGCCTTAAAGGTTTACTGTTGCACTCAAATAAAATTTTCACATCGTAATGTAGAGCAAATAAAATGAAACAAAGTCTAAGAACATTCAACTAATCTAGCTTTAGCAAAAAATAGCAACCTTGTATCAAAGATGCACATTCTAAATTCATAAAAAAACATTCAAATTCAAGACTTAGAACAAGAAATTGAGAGAGAAGACATGTAACCATTGATAAAAACAAATTTGGAAAAACTTTTTAGTATTCCTTGCTTATATTAATTTCTCAAAAGTATATAGGTTTTAGTTTAAAATTCTCTCTATTTAAAAAATGGTAATACAACCTTTTATAGGAGATTAAGGTAGTATACCAGTCAGTCATAAGATTAGAAATGTACAAAGGTAAGGACAATTGTCCTTTTTTCAAAATTATAGAATATATTTCTCTTTCCCAAGTGGACTAATCCATAGACAAATATGCTAACAAACTAGCATATGCCTTTACAAAAGAATATTCCACTTTTAAATATTACAAATATTTTACATAGATTGGAATACCATTAATTATCTAGTGGGGCCTAGGCTGAAGGGATCCCCTATTGATCTTGAAGAATCTCCATGGCTCTTTGATGTTGCTCACTAACTAGCTCCAAATCGACAACTAGATTTAAGAGACATTCATCTTCTTGATTAAAAAAGTCATAAAAATATATATCATTTATTTCCATTACCTCCATGATGCTCCTTCCACAATCTTCTCCTCAGTAATAAAGATCATGCCCATGATTTGATTGTTGTCATTCTTAGATTGGCCTTGGCTTTTTCTCTACACTTCTTGCATTACCAAAGTGACTCTGTGCTTATACTTGTCATCATCAATGATGCCCAGGGAGCTATATTTTGTAGGGTTTGCTAACATGGTGCCAAGGAGTTATTTGATTCTTATTATTAGATCTTCATCATCCCCCAAGAGTCTCTCTAAGATCTTTGAACAAGTACTCAAACTCTAGTTTTTATCAACAACTATCCCTAATATTACATTCAAGTGGGCTAGGCTAATGATTTTGAAGCTAGGAATCCTACCTTAATTAGTATGTTGATAAAATACCTTATTTTATCTTCTAAACTCTACCATTGGGTTAATAAACCCTTGGCTACTTCATCCTTGTGAGCTAAAGGACCCTTCCTTGTCTTCATTTCTTTCAAGTATTTGAACATGTCATGGAAAGATGCTTCAAACATCTTTATCATTGAGACTGATAGGATGGTCTAATTATCCAAGTTTTCCTTTTGTTGCTATAATTTTTCTATCCTCTACTTCATGCCTCTAATACCTACTTTGAGCTAAGCTGAATGAGCATCAACTAGTCCTTTTATGTCCTCCTCATGAATTGGGTGCTCACCAAGCTTTTGAAATCCAATGAGAGTTAAACCAACAAATGATTCAACCTTCTAAAATGTGAATTCATCACCTCCAACCATGGTATTATTGGTGGTTACCCTTTCCTTTCCTATTGTTTATGGATTGAATTGCACACTAACTATTGACTCTGACATCCTTGGGGGTTTTGGGACCTCCATCAATGTGCTACCTAAATCTCTAGGGGTTTCTACTTGAGTACCACCTGACCCTCTTGTGGTAATTATTATTTTCTCTTCTTCTTATTTCATCAAAGCTAATATCCATGGCTTGACCTCACCATGCACATCAATGTGGACTATTTGGGTCAAGGCCCATGAATGATGTAATGTTGGGATCTTTTGGATTTTCCCACAAATGAACCATTTTGAGATGACTGAACCATGAATTGGATATTCATCACTGAAAATTTGACTTCACTCATAGGGTGAGTGAAAGTTAGTTTGGGCTTGTTACTCCCAACTGGAACCAATGCCAATTTAGACTTCCTTTTGAGGGGTGCAATTGAAACCAAGTCCAAAACAACCTCCTTCCCCCTATCTTTTTCTACTTCCTTAGTATAGGCTTGGGGTTCCTCAGCTTGTTCTTCTTCATCATCTAACCCATATGCCTCAGCCAACACCTTAAGTGCATCTTCCACTATTTCATCAAGTGCCAATGTAATCATATCAATATATTCTATTGGTGACTCTAGTCTATCAAGCTGAGTTGAGTTTGAAGGACCTTCCCTAGGTCTCTCTTCCAAATTCTCTTTCCTAGGTCCCTACGTTAATTGTGCTTGTGGCTATTCTAGAAGAGGCACAAAAGAAGGCCTAGATAATAAATGGTACTAAAAGGGTCCCATTTACCATATCTCTTTGAGTTTCTCATCTCTTGTCAGTCTGGGCTCAATCTTAATGTTATGATTCTTTAATATGGATAATACATATATGAAATTGGTGGCCCTAATGTACATCATATCATGAACACTAAGTCTATGCTCATAAAGAGAGTTTGTTATTTTATCCTTCAAATGATTGGTGACCATATCATGAGGGTACCATGACCTTTATTCATTTATTTTCAAGTTGAAGGAGTCTCTATGTTTGGCAATGATATTCACATGCTCCCAATTTTGGAGCACAATCGTGTTGATGGTCAATGGAAAAGGGTGAAGGAGGCCCTTCCTTTTATATTTATGGACACCATATATACCATTGAGGAGTTGGTATGCCACCTATTATTCTACCAATTTGGTTGGCACATGAATTGGGAGTTTAAGGGGCTGAACTAAGGTTCCTTAAATTCTTATCACTGTGAAGTTTGGGTACAACCAAATGTCCCCAATCAACTCTACATATTTTTTGATCAGTGGGATGAATATTTTCATGGTGATCCCTATGATTGCTTCCATCAAAGATAGTTATATGAAATCATAGATGAACTGTAGATTATGTCTATATTGGAAAGTGTGTAACTTGGAATAGTGATGATAGTATGTCTCCCATAAAGTGACCAATTCTTAATGTCTAGGATCTTGGTGGTGGCTAAGAGGATATCTAAAAGATAGGACATCATGTAGAAGTGGTTGCTTATTTTCTTCTCGATGGCTCTGAATTTTGATTTCAAATGGATGTTGATAATCTCACCTAATGGGGGAGTGAGTCCCTTATCTACCATATAGTAAACATAGGGCACCTAGATCTTATCAATATGTGTGGTGGAGGGGGATCTAGATAACCTATTAAACAAGGTCATAATTATCCTAATCCCCTCCCTAAATTGGATAATTAGGATCTTCCATTTTTGTTCCTGGATTACTTGGTTCCTAGTAAGCATCCATGGGGTAAGGATTATGTTTATGTTATGCTTCCCAATCCTCTCCCTAATGGTGGGAAAGTCTATTTGGGGATTACGTAGTTTATAGTAGCTTTCAAAATCAAGGGGAGAAATATATGAAATTTTCCTTAAAATATGCTCATGAATTATCTAGCCTTGTTCAATCCTACAATCCTTGAAAAGAGGAGCAAGGACATTGATGTAGTGTAATACCTCAAGCTTAGCAATAACATAGTGGAGGTTGGTCATCTAGATGGAGACTAGGTTATTGCATCTCTGTATAATTGAAACATTATTTTGTTCCTCCCTAGTGATGGATTTCATCTCTTCAATAGTTTAGAAGAGCTTAGCCAGTTCTTATTCCCAATGTTTAATGACACATCCATGTCTATATCCTTAAAGGCTCTTCCTTTATTATCTGAAGTCAATTATAACTCTGTCTCATCTCTTTGTGATTGCTTTCGAGCTACCATGGCTATGAGACTTATAACTAATTACTAATGGTTATTTAAGTAGCCAATAGATCAATAAGTTCTTGTTTATATTTTAATTTAACTCTTTTTGGCTTGACTGTGATTAATCTGAGTTTAAATTAGGGCTTCTTATGTGGAAACTAGGGCATTTTTAAAGCTTTAATGGTGATGGAAATTGGAATTAGACTCATTCATGTCTCAAATTTGATTGAGACCCATGCCTTTATACCTTTGCCTTTTTAAGCAAATAAAATATTTAATTTTTTTCATTACATGCTTGCATGGTGCCTAGTTGGCAACTTTTGTGGCATTTTTCATAAATGCCTTAAGGGACTAGCTGTTGTCTTTTAAAAATCCAACTTTCCTTTATAATATTAGATCCTTTCTCAAGGATAAATGTGGACCATTGATTATGATCTCAAGGTTTGATCTCTATTTGATGATTTATGTTGGGTCTCATAGTTATGCCACTTGACATATTCATAGGCCTATTGGGCTCTACATTCCATGCAGTGAATGCATGCTTACCATGTGTTGATCTCATAGGTACTCAGGGTCTCATTGAATAATCTATATTGATTGTAATTCATTCAATCAATCAATCCCATTTAAGCATGGACCATTGATCACTATCTAAGTAGATACACACCATTGGTCCAATGGATCAAGGTTTTAGATCTGTCAAATCTATTTCATGCCATCGAATCATACTTCATGATGAAGCGAGAATCATCAATCTTACAAAGAAGCACAAACTTTAATTAGCATCAGGACATAATAACTTAGGCTAAATATTTTGGGTTAAAGTATATTTCATATTAATAAACATGACATAGACTTTAGGCTAAAATATTTTAAGCTGAGTTTCATAACGTATATGAAATGGGACTGAATAATAAAAGGACCAAATGCTAGGTTTTATCATATTAATGAACATGATAAAACTTTAGGTTAAAATCATTTTAAGCTAATTTTTATGTCACAGGGGCCTCATAATATAAGTCTCTATCCTAAGGTTTACTGCATTTAAAATAAATGTAATTGGAACCTTAGGAAATAGACTTAAATTAAGGCTATGTCTACAAATATTTAGATCACAAGATCATTTTATCATTTAAAGTCCAAAGGTTTTAAGTGTTTGAATATTTTTTTAGGGGTAATTTAATTTGTAATATGAGCAACATAATTTAGCCATGTTTATAAATCATATTAATGTGACTAAGCAATATTCTTGATGAGGTTAAATTATATGGCCTCATGGATGTCAATGATGACCTTACAAGCATCATGTGATGGTCACGAGAACATCAAATTTAAGTTCATGGAACATTGGTTTTGATAAGCTTAAAGTTGATGGTCTCATAGATATCAATGACATTCATGAGAATGTCAATTTTAATCTCATGAAGTCCCTTTGGTTCATAGATCTTGGATTTAATATGTTCTATCTGATCGGTTGGTCTTGACCAAGCATGGGCCATCGATTAAGATCTGGGAAGATGCACTCCATTGGTTCCTTAGGATAAAAACTTAGGCTAGGTCCAAATTTTAATATGAGGGACCCATTTTGATGTTAATCTCAAATACAAAAATGTTTCATGGTGACTCTTTAGGCCTTCTTAGCTCTTGAATTTTTAACACTACATTCACTCCATTGGATCCACTCTATCAGAGTACTTGTGAACCATCAATCTTTATTTGGATACTTGCACTTGATTAACATAAGCTTGTATAGCAAAAGGGGATCCATTTAAACTTGATGATGATCTCACATCATTCAATCATTGATCCCACTTAAGCACAGATCATCGATCATGATCCTAGTGATCATACGAGATAGGTTCGAAGGATCAATGCTTCTAAGTTTATTGGGCCAACTATGCTCTATCAGATCTTTCTTCATGATGAAGTGAGAACCATTGGATCTAAAAATAAGTGAGGTGTTTAAGTTAGGATATGGTTCAATATAAGCACTTAGGCTAAAGTTTTAAGACTAAGGTCTTGTTTATGTTAATAAACATGAATGGGGCCTTATGATTAAGACTTTAAACTAAGTGTATAACAAAGGGTACCAAGCTAGGGAAATAAAAGACACTGTGAACATATACATTAGACTAGGTTAAAATATAGAGAACAAAAGAGAGAAAACATAAAGGGACCAAGCATGATTTTTAGGCTAAGGTTTGGTCATGTTAAGAAACATGACCAAGATTTAATATAAAAATTGGGCTCAAGTGTAAAGCAAATTTTAAAATATTCTCACCAAATTTGCTCCAACCAAATTTGAATTCAAACCAAATGTCTAAGATAGGGTTTTTTGAAGGAGGGCTTCCAAAAATGAATCCAACTATGAGATTTTATAGATCAAAGGCTAGTAAAATCCTAAATGAGGGCATGACCGAACATCCTCGACATGATCCATTGATAAGATCTCCATGAAACTTGTAACTTAAGACATGAGGGCCAACTTGTTAGAAAAATTAGTCAAGGTTAAAATAAAACCATGAACAAATGGGCCAATTATTAAGGCATGGATGATATTCAAATTTTAATAATGTGAAAAACATCAAGTTTTTAGTGTTAGGGTTCAAATCAATGCATAAGGGTCCCTATTTTTCAAAAATGGGAGTATATTGACCTCAAAAAATGGCAAATTTTGGGGGAAACATAAAAATATGTTAGAAATTAGAAACTCTAGTTTAGATAAATAATTAAATCATTTATTCCACTTGAACAATGCCATTATCAAGATTAGTGTCTGAAAAAAACCTTGCACATGTAGAATTAAGGTCAAACATCAAGACATGGCCATGCTGTGTGTGATTTGATTCCAATTACTATTTTTCATGGGACTCAGGGGAAAATTCTAGGTTTCATGCCTTTAAACATTAAAATTTAATTTGGAGCATGTTTAGATATTCATTAAGAACCATGCTTCTAGTTTAGGGAAGGTTTGGGCATTACTCTACTGCTAACTAGGTATTCATAGCCTTGATAACTATGACTTTGGATCCACTCACGGTCTTGATCCACTACCAACCATGCATCTATATCACTGATGGAGATTACCAGAATCACCTTTTCTTGAAAATATTCTTATTTTTCAATACATTCTTATTTTTTGGTATTTTTGGATCTTTTAGGTTTTCAACAAAGGTTGGGAACTAGGGTAGCCAGGTTTAGAATTTGGTCAAGTTGATCCTCAAATAATCATCTATGATTGAAACCTTTGTCCCAAGAAAGGATGTTTTTTAAGTGTAAGCATGCATATACCTTAAATAGATTAAGCTTTCATTCTATATGTGCAATTCTTCTTAAAACTAGGTTTAGGTCAAGATAATTTTTAAGGTCTTATGGAATGGTTAACCTATTCATGGGTCCTTACTAGTTTCTTCAAATCATAACATTAATCTCACATCTCAAATCTATTGTTAACATATGTATGAGGTTTATACCAACATTTTTGAAATTTTGGAGTTTTAAGCAAACCAAGGAATTTTGAGTTGAAGGCTATCAAAAAGGACTTATTGGAAGCAAGGAACACATCAACATGAGCAAACACACAACAAAAAGCATAAAATAAAGAATCAAAAGAGAAGTAAATAAATATATACAAACTTATGTACAATCAAGGGATAAGAATAAAAGAGTTGAAGGAAACTAACTAGCCTACCCACATTAACTCTAACCATCTTAGAGATTTACTCCATGAAAACCTCAAGAGGAGTAGTAGAGAAGTAATGCTTGAGATATTGCCCATTAGTGGGTAGTGAAAATTCTAATCCTTATAAATCCTTTAGCTTGAAAGTTTTATCTCCAAATGTATCTACAATTTGGTAGGGGATAATCCATAAGGGTGTAGACTTGCCATGTTTGCCCTTGGGCTCAGATGCTTTATCGTAAAGAAGAACCAAGTCTCCTTGTTTGAACACCTTGACCTTTGATCTCTTGTCAAACCACCTCTTTACTATAGTTTTTTTCTTACTAAAGTTATCAAAATCTTCTTCTCATGCATATTCCATTTGAATAATGTCCAACAACCTTGAGTTTGTAAATTCTTGGGCTTCTACCATATACTCTTGCATGAACTTGTATGTTGGCAGCTTGAGTGTGATGGGGAATATAGGTTCCTAGCCATATACTAGAAATAAGGGAGATTCTTTAAGATCCTACTTGACTCTTGTCCTTTCTATCCAAAGGGCATACTTAAGAATCTTATGCCATGTTGTACATTTGTCTGCATGAAGACTTTTTAATGGCCTTTATCAAGTTCTTATTCGTTGATTCAGATACTATATTACCTTGAGGATAATGGTTAAATGAAAACTTAATAATATTTATATTGTCATATGAACATTATATCATTTATATGGATATGAATGCTGAACCATTGTTACATATCAAAGAGACTGAAGTCCCAAATTTGGTGCATATGTTTTCTTTTAAAAACTTGATCACTTCTTTTATTCTACATTGCTTGGTGGCCACTACTTTAGTACATCTAGTGCAATAGTCAGTATTTGTCAGAGCATACTTGTGAACTTTTGATGAATTGAGGTTGATTACCCCCATAAAGTCTAATCCCCACTAGGTAAAAGGTTTGTCAATCATGATAGGTTATAAATGCATTGCTGCCTTAGGCTCTTTGGTGCTGAATATCTGACATGAATGGCATTCTCTCACATACTTATGGGCATCTTTAAAGATGGTGGGCTAAAAATAGCCAACCCTAAGGATATTATGCGCTATTGTTCTCCCAGATGGATGCCTACTTCCAAAATTCTTATGGAAAGTGTTCATTAACTCAACAACTTCTTCTTTTGAAACACATCTCAGGTACACACCTTCAAAGTTCTTTCAGTACAGGACTCCATTTTTGATGAGATAGTGAGCTGCCTTGAGCCTTAGATCCCTCCTCTACTCCCTAGTTAGTCGTATGAGATAAGTGACATTGATTGGAAAATGAATGATGGGATCATACCAATATTAGGTTTAAAAGTATGTTGATCAACCTACATGGTATTTAGTTTGGGGCTAGTATTGACAATCATTTGAATCAGACCTTGACATCTTACCAATTTTGCTATTTTCATCCTTATGTCATATTATTGAAGAATATACATCCACTTACCTCTTTATTTTCTAAGTTCACATTGGCTTAGCATTATCTTAGTGGCTAAGTATATTATGAGCTATTGTTCTCCCAGATGGATGCCTACTTCCCAAATTCTTATGGAAAGTGTTCATTAACTCAACAACTTCTTCTTTTGAAACACATCTTAGGTACACACCTTCAAAGTTCTTTCAGTATAGGACTCCATTTTTGATGAGATAGTGAGCTGCCTTGAGCCTTAGATCCCTCCTCTACTCCCTGGTTAGTTGTACAAGATAAGTGACATTGATTGGAAAATGAATGATGGGATCATACCAATAATTAGGTTTAAAATTATGTTGATCAACCTACATGGTATTTAGTTTGGGGCTAGTATTGACAATCATTTGAATCAGACCTTGACATCTTACCATTTTTGCTATTTTCATCCTTATGTCATATAATTGAAGAATATACATCCACTTACCTCTTTATTTTCTAAGTTCACATTGGCTTAGCATTATCTTAGTGGCTAGATCTAGTAGAATGACATGCACTTTGTTCCTAAGAATGTAGTGCCTAAATTTCTTAACTACTTTAACTAATGCAAAGGTTTGTTTATCAATCAAAGGGTAATTTAACTCAACATTTTTAAAATTAGTACTCATGAAAGAAATTAGATAATCAGATATTTATATTTTATGAGCTAAAATTATAGAAATAGTGTGATTAGAGGAAAAAAAGTAGAGATAAAAATCCTTTGAAAAGTTAAGACTTATCAATATTGGAGCTTGACTGATTGCATTTTTGATGTCCTCAAAGGCTTTCCTCGAATCTTCATTCCATGAGACTTTAACATCTTTATTTAGCATATCATTCAATGGTTTGACAATCTTTGTAAAGCTATAAATGAATTTTCTCACAAATTTTGTCTTACCAAAAAATGATTTCAATTATTTTTTACTATTGGGAGGCTCTATCTTAGATATAGCTTCCACTCTTTCAGGATCAATGAAAGTTCCATCTTTAGTGATAACATGGATTAAAAATTTACTTTTAGTGACACAAAAAATGCTCTTTTTAGGGTTTATGGAGATGTCATACCTTCTATATCTTTCAAATACCTACTATAAATGCATGAAATGGTCCTCCCTATTCTTAGAGAAAATAGTTAGATCATCCATGTAAATTATAATATACTTACCAATCAAGACTTGGAATGTATAGTCCATGGCCCTTTGAAAAGTGGTTCCTACATTTATGAGTCCAAAAGGCATTATTTTTTATGCAAGGGTGTCCCACTTAGTTGTGAATGTTGTCTTAATTCTATTATTTTTGTCTACCAGTACTTGATTATACCCTAAAAATCCATGAAGAAAAGATATCATGGCTGAACCAAAAACAATTTGTATTACTTGGTCAAGAGAGGGAATATGATAATTATCCTTTTCAAATGCTCTATTCAAATTTCTAAAATCAATACACATTCTAATTTCACCATTCTTTTTTCTGACTAGCACCAGATTGGCAACCTAGGTGGAGTGCCTAATGGGAAACACAATTCTTGCATCTAACAACCTCTTGACTTCTTTGAAGATCATGGGTTCTAAGACAAGATTCATAGGTCTTTGGATATACCTGAAGGGTTTGCAATTCTCTTTGAGAGGTATATTATGGGTGATGACTCTTAGATCAAAAATCTTTAAGTCATCATATAACCAAGCCATGACATCTTTGTACTTTGTCAACAACTCTTTGGCTCTTTTATTTTTAGCACTTGTACAAGCTTTTCTAATGTTAACTAGTTGAGGTTGATCTTGAGGCCCAAGATCAACTGCATTGTAATATTTTCCACTTGCTTTAGGAACATTATAAACTTTAGATAGCTTGTCTTGATCAAGCAATCTTTCCAAAGCAATCATCCCTTTGGGGATCTTGTTGTCATTTAGTTGAATGATTTTTACATCAAACTTGCCTTCTCTAAATGTATTTTCATCAACCTCATCAATGATCTGAGCCTCAAATGCTCTTGAAATATTAATAAAGTTCAAGATTTGTTGGTCATCACTAAAGACCTATAAATGGTTCACATTATTTAGGATAGAAGGGCATGATAATAACTATATACTAAAGTTTGGTGAATCTTGGCCAGGTATGAGATTAGCTGCAATAGAGGCAAGCTCATCAATAAATTTATTTTCTTCCCTAAGGATTGAAATAATATTAAAGGCATCAAAATATTAGGCATCAAAATATTATGCTAGATATTAGACTCTAAATTTTTACCTCTTGAGATATGACAATTTTCACTGATACTTTCTTCTTACTTGGTTTACTACTAGTTCTAAATCACCATGAACTATTAGTTCCTTAACCTTATTTTTGATGGCAAATTATAGACCCAAGATGAGAGCTTCATATTATGCAAGGTTATTGGTGCATGATATTTATTACCAATAGGGTTAGTTAGGATAATGCCCACTCCAGATCTAGCTTTACACCTAGTCCCATCAAAATATAATTTCCATAACCCAGACACAATAGTAGAAGCCTTAGGATCACATATCTTAGCAGTTTCTAAGGTGAAAACTCCTAAATTAGAATCAATCATTTCAACCCTTTTATTTACATCATTACACTCAATAATCATGTGCTTCATTATTGTCTCCCTTTCAAATCTAATCTGGTTGGGAACTCCCTTCCAACACATGTTTATAAACATATATCCATTTAAATCCTTTGTCCATTCTCTGCTCAAAATTAGTCCATAGGCATCAAGGATATCTACCACTTAGATATCTATAAGTTGTTAGACCCTTCGCTCAGAAGCTAATTACGTGTGGACATTTAACAATTATCCAATGACCTTGACCCTAAACTTATCCAATTGGGTGACAACCCTATCAAACTTAATTGAGGTTAAACCAAGTTGCTTAGAAACACCCATAGGTATGATATTTGTAGAGGCACCAGAATATAACAAATAATTATGCAATTTCTTACCGAACAATCTAACTATAAATAAGAAGGGTGGAGACTCTATTTTATCTTTATACATAGCCATGTTGGCATTATCAATCTTGGATATCTTTCTATATTTCTTGGACAAGGATTCCAATAATAGATCCTTTGCTATGTGATTTGTGTCAATTCATGCAAGGTAATATTAGATTTTATTTTCTTCATATCTTCTACAATATTATAACTAATCCTATTAGAAGAAAGTGAAGTACCAGTGCTAAGTTTAGAAGTACTACCCTTTGGAGGCTCTAGGCTATTGTCTGAAGTGGTATTCAGATAAGTACCAAAGTTGTTTGGAGGAGTAGAAGTAGTCAAAGGCTACCTCTACTCTCTGTTCTTTAGAGGATATGTATTCTTTAAGAACTACTAAAAAGCATGAACTTATTCAGGAACATCATCAAGTTCATTGTCTTCTTGGAAGGGGAAATCAAATGTTTCCACCACAAAGGTTTGGTTAACAAGCTTGGATCCTAAAGTACTTGCACCATTTTATTTCTTAGGTACCACCTCAAAAGAGTCCAAATATTCTTGAAATGCTTTAGAATCTTTGCAAAACTCAATGCAATCAATCTCACCATGCTTGGTAGTGCAATGTAATCTAAAATAATCAGGGAAAGGAATGCCAATAAGATTAATATCCATAGTCTTCTTTTCATAAGATGGTTCACTATTCTTATTTTTGTGGAAGTTGTCATCATTAAACCTATTATTAGGCCTATTGAATCTTTGAAAAGAGAGGTTCTTACTAGAATTTTCTCTAGTATTACCAACTTGTTTTTGCTATTGAATGAAGTTAGTGCTTAGTTTTTGGACCATTTTTAAAATGGATCATTCTCACTTTTGGGGGCTTCTAAATTATGAAATTGATTTCTATTGGTACCAGTGGTTGAATTTCATTCATTAGTAGCAGGGTGATTCAAGAACCCTAAATTTTGGTTAGGAGTAACATGTTTGAGAGGTAATTGGTTCAGATTTGGGAGTTGGTTGAGAGTAGGCACATTTTGGTTATTATTAGGAAAGATATTCAAGGTAGGCATATGTGGATTGGCATTGGGAATAGAGTAGGCCATTTGATCTTGAGGTTTTTATTTGGTAATTAATGATTATAACCTCAGCATAGGCTAAATCCAATGTGTTCATATGTCCTACAACCCTCTTGATGAATACTAAAGTCATGGGATCAAGAGCATCCTTATAAATTTCTAAGTCTAATGCCTAATCAGGTTTATAAGGGTTAGTGGTCTTATTATACATATTTTATAACCTAGCATTAAAATATCTTATATGTTCATTGGAATCCCTTTTCAGGGTGGTAAATTTATGGTATGAGACATCGAGGCTAATTATTTTGCCAAATTGGTTAATGAAGATGTTGTTAAACTCATTCCAAGTGGAAATGTAATTGTCAAGAAGATTAAAGAACCACTCATATGCATAATATTTAAATGTAAAATGGAAAAACCTACATTTTACATGCTCATGAGTTACATTTAAAAATCTCAATGCATCCTTAAATGATTTAACATGTTCTTCTGCTGTTACAATACCACTAGGACTAAAAGCTCACAAATACTTTTTAGGATTATGATGAAGGTTATAAATTATACTTTTTTATATTGATAGAAGAGCTTCCTAACTAGGATATACCTTGATGAAGGTTGACTATAGGAGTAAATTGGAGTGGTGAAGTTAGCAAAGACTTTGAATGCCTATTTCTACCTTTTTATTGTCTCACTTTCCTGTGGGTATCTAGTTCCTACAGAGGTTCTCTTTTTTTAGAGTGTGATCTTATCTAAATTCTTGGTAGTTTTAGATTGAGAAATTTGGATCCTATTTGCGATACGATGGGTTGAACCAACCTTTACAAAGAATAGGACTTAGGTTTGCACATTAAGCTAATTTTACAAAGATATATGTACACAACAATAAAGGGCATTGATATTTAACTAAATTATCTTAAAAGATGTGTCTAATTACATAATTATGACATGTATTTACAATTATAATCCCAAATATACTCAAATTTGTAAAATATCTATAAATATTTGATCAAAAAAAGCTATTCTAACCCTAAATACTTTGAATCTTTAGATTTTAAGCTATCTTTACTAGAACTAAGCATCCAACCTCAAAGAACATAGAATTTTGTCTAAAGGAAGCACAAATATAGGTCAAAGACCATAAATATCAATGATATTTATGATTTTGAGTAAAGGATTATGAAAATTTGTAAAGATAACAATAATCTTGGATCAAAACACACCAAATTTAACAAAGATTCAACAAATTCACAAAGAGCCCTCTTTCTAGCACCAACAAAGCTCATCTCTGTTGATGCCTCTAAATGTATCACATGTGCTCTTAGTGTTTAAAGAACACTTCTGATTTTAAAATTTTGAGAATTCAAAGCAAAAGTAGTAGGTTTTAGTAATCTAGTTACCTATGATGGAATAGAGGTAGAGCAAATTAAACTATTCCACAAATTTGTATTGATTGGTGGTTAGGAGCCACCATGGTCCTTAATATATGCAAATTTTGAAGTATTTATGCTGATGTTAGTAAATTATGATTATGGTTATAAAATAAATGGATATTTATAATGGGATCTAAATTAGGGTGATTTGATAAAAAAAGATGCAAAAGGAAGGGCAGGGAAAAAGAAAGTATGTGATTGTTGATCCTTTCCTCAAACATCATGGCAAGGTTTTACTTTCAACTAAACATGCATTTAACCAATAGATAATGTGAAGTAGTAGATTCTCAAATCCCACCATATATTAGGAAAATGTCTAAGGAAAACATAAAATAATACATGTATGAACTAAATTTGCCTTAAAGGTTTACTACTGCATTCAAATAACATTACACATCCTAATATAGAGCAAATAAAATGAAACAAAGTCTAAGAACATTCAACTAATCTAGCTTCAGTACAAAGTTGTAACCATGTATCAAAGATGCACATTCAAAATTCATAAAAAACCATTCAAATTCAAGACTTAGAATAAATAATTGAGAGAGAATCCATGTAACAATTGATACAAACAAATTTGGACAAATGTTTTCAATATTCTTTGCTTATATTAACTGTTCAAAAGTATACAAGTTTTAGCTCAAAACTCTCTCTCTTTAAAAAATGGTAATAATGCTTTTTATAGGAGAACAAGGTAGTATATTAGTCAGTCATAAGATTAAAAATGTATGAAGGTAAGGACAACTATCCTTTTTTCAAAGTTCTAGAATACATTTCTCTTTCCCAAGTGGATTGATCCATAGGTAAATATGCTAACAAACTAACATATGCCTTTACAAAAGAATATTCCACTTTCAAATATTAAAAATCTTTTTAATTATTTGGTAGGCATTGGGTTGAAGGGATCCCCTATTACTCTTGAAGAATATCCATGGAAGTTTGATGTTACTCACTGACTAGATCCAAATTGATAGTTAGATTTAAGAGACACTCATCTTACTGATCAACCAAGTCATCAAAATATCTATCATTTCTTGCCATGGCCTCCATGATACTCCTAACTTCATCAATCTTCTCTTCAATAGTAAAGATCATGCCCATGATTTGGCTATTGTCATTCCCAAATTGGTCTTGGCTTTTACTTCATACTTCTTGCATTACCAAAGTGGCTCTGTGCTTGAACTCATCATCATCAATGATGCCCAGGGAGCTAGATTTTGTAGGGTTAGCTAGCAAGGTGCCAAGGAGTTGTTTGATTATTTTTATTAGCTCCTCATCATCCCCTAGGAGGCTCTCTAATCTCTTTGACCAAGTACTCAAACTCTAGATTTTATCAAGAACTATCTCCAATATTGAATTCAAGTGGGCTAGGCTAATGGTTTTGAAGCCATGAATCCTACCCTTAATTATAATGTTGATAAGATACCTTATTTTGTCTTTTGAAATCTAACATTGGGCTAATAAACCCTTGGCTACTTAATCCTGGTAAGCTAAAGGATCCTGCCTTGTCTTCATTTCTTTAAAGGATTTGAACATGTCATAGAAAGATGCTCAAATATATTTATAATTAATTATGGGACCGATAGGATGATTTAATTCTCTAGGTTTTCTTTTTTTTGCCCTAGGTTTTCTATCCTTTACTTCATGCCTCTAATACCTACTTTGAGCTAAGCTAAATGAGCATCAACTAGTCTTTCTATGTCCTCATGAATTGGGTGTTCACCAAGATTTTGACCTCCAATAGGATTTAAACAAACAAATGGTTTAACCTTTTGAAATGTGAATTACTTGCCTCCAACCATGGTCTTCTTGGTGGTTACCCTTTCCAATCCTATTGTTTTTGGATTGAACTACACACTAACTATTGACTATGACATCCTTGGGGGTTCTAAGAC
Source organism: Torreya grandis (assembly GCA_037957365.1). Lineage (NCBI taxonomy): Eukaryota > Viridiplantae > Streptophyta > Pinopsida > Cupressales > Taxaceae > Torreya > Torreya grandis. The sequence goes on from JARHVA010000544.1 coordinate 4,818,794, forward strand.
CTCTATTTATGTGTTACCTGAAGCTCTAGGGGTTTCTACCTAAGTACCACCTGACCCTCTTATGGGAATTATTATCTCTTCCTCTTCTTTCATCAAATATAATATCCATGGCTTGACCTCATCATGCACATCAATGTGGGCTATTTGGGTCAAGGCCCATAAATGATGTGATGTTGGAATGTTTTGGATTTTCCCATAATTGAACCATTCTAGGATGACTAGCCCATGAATTGGATATTCATCACTGAACAATTTGACTTCACTCATAGGGTGAGTGAGAGTTAGTTTGGGCTTCTTAATCCCAACTAGAACCAATTCCAATTAAACCTTCCTTTTGAGGGGTGCAACTGGAACCAAGTCCAAAGCAACCTCCTTCCCCTTATTTTGTTCTACTTCCTTAGTCTGGGCATGGGGTTCCTCAGCTTATTCTTCTTCATCTTCTAACCCATATGCATTAGATGAAACCTTAAGTTCATCTTGCACTATTTCATTAGGGGCCAATGCAATCATGTCAATATATTCTATTGGTGACTCTGGTATATCAAGCTGAGTTGAGGATGATGGACCTTCCCTAGGTCTCTCTTCCAATTTCTCTTTCCCAGGTCCCTATGTTAATTATGCTTGTGGCTATTGTGTTATATCTTATGGATATTTTAGAAGAGGCAAAAAATAAGGTCCAATAAATAAATGGTACTTCAAGGGTCATATCTACCAGATCTCTCTAGGTTTCTCATCTCTGGTCAGCCTAACCTCAAGCTTAATGTTATGCTTATTTAATTTGGCTAATAACTCTATGAAAATTATGGTCCTGATGTACATCATATCTTAAACACCAAGTCTATGCTCATAAGGATAGTTAATTATTTTCTCCTTTAAATGATTGATGACCCTATCATGAGGGTTTCATGGCCTCCATTCATTTATTATCAAGTTGAAGGAGTCTTTGTGTTTGGAAATGATATTCACATGCTCCCAATTCAGGAGCATAATCCTACTAATGGTCAATGGAAAAGGGTGAAGGAGGCCCTTCCTTTTCTATTTTTATACACCATATATACCATTGAAGAGTTGGTATGCCACATCTTATTCTGCCAATTTGGTTGGCACATGAACTGAGAGTTTAAGGGGCTAAACTAAGGTTCCTTCAATTCTTATCACTGTGCAGTCTAGGTACAACTAGATGTCCCCAATCAACTCTACATGTTTCTTGATATATGGGATAAATATTTCTATGGATATCCCTATGATAGCTTCCACCAAAGCTGGATATATGCAATCACAAATGAATTATATGTTGTGTCTATATTTAAAAATGTGTAACTTGGAATAGTGATGGGAGATAGTATGTCTCCCATCATGTGACCAATTCTTAATGTCTTGGATCTTTGTGGTGGCCAAGAGGTCATCTAGAAGATAGTACATCATGTTTAAGTGGTTACTTATTTTTCTCTTGATGGCTGTGAACTGTGATTTCAAATGAATGTTGATCAACTCACCCAATCAGGAAGTGAGTCCCTTCTCTACCATGAAATAAACATAGGGCATCCAGATCTTATCAGTATGTGTGGTGAAGGGGGGTCCAAATAAATTATTAAACAAGGTCATAATTATCTTAATCCCCTCCATGAATTAGATAATTAGTATCTTCCCTGTGGGGTCCTAAATTATTTAGTTCCTAGTAAGTATCTATGGGGTAAGGATTGTGTTTAAGTAATGCTTCCCAGTCCTCCCTAATGGTGGGCAAGTATATCTAGGGCTTATGTAGTTTATATTAGCTTTCAAAATAAAGGGGGAAATATATGCAATTTTCCTAAAACTATGCTCATGAATAATATAATCTTGTTCAATCTTATAATCCTTAAAAATAGGTTCAAGGACATCGATGCAGTGTAATACCTTAGGCTTAGAAGTAGTATAGTGGAAGGTGGTCATCTAGACGGAGACTAGGTCATTGTATCTTTGAAGGATTGAAGCATTCTTTTATTCCTCCCTAGTGATGTCTTATATCTCTTCAATAATCCAAAAGAGCTCAAATCAGTTCCTATTCCCAATATTTAATGCCGTAACATCTAGGTCTATATCTTTAAAGACTATTCCTTCATTATCTGAAGTCAAGTATAACTCTGTCTCATCTCTTTATGATTACCATCAAGGTGTCTTGGTTGTGAGACTTGTAACTACTTAATGATGGTTCTTCAAGTAGCCACTAGATCAATATGTTCTTGATCAGATTGTAATTGAAATCTTTTTGGATTGACTGTGATTAATTTGAGTTAAAATTAGGGCTACTTATGTGGAGGCTAGGACGTTTCTAAAGATTTAATGGTGATGGAAATTCAAAATTAGACTCATTCATGTCTCATATTTGATTAAGACCCATGCCTTTATACCTTTGCATTTTCTAACGAAAAAAATATTGAATTTTGTCATTACGTGCTTGCATGGTGCCTATTTGGTAAATTTTATGGCATTTTTCATGAATTCCTTAAGGGACAAGCCATTGTATTTTGAAAATATAGCTTTTCCTTAATGCCATCAAATCCTTGCTCAAGGATCAATTTAGATCACTGATCATGATCTTGGGTCTTGATCACTATTGGTCACTTTATGTTAGGCCCTATGGCTATACCACTTGGCACATTTGTAGGCCTTCTGGGCTTTGTATTCCATACAGTAAATGTGTGCCTACCACGTGTTGATCCTAGGGAATTTGAGGTCTCATTGAATATTCTCCATTGATTATGCTCTATATGATCAATTGGTCCCATTTAAGCATGGGCTGTTGATCACTATTCAAGTAGATACATGCCATTAGTTTGATGGATCAAGGTTTTAGATCTATCAAATCTCCTTAACATTATTGGATCATCCTCCATGATGAAGTGAGAGTTATCGATCTTATAAAGAAAAATGAGATTTAATTAGCATCAAGACATAAGAAATTAGGCTAAATATTTTGGGTAAAAGTCTATTTCACATTAATAAACATGACATAGAATTCAGTCTAAATTATTTTAACCTGAGTTTCATAATGTATATGAAAGGGGCTTGAATAATAAAAGGACCAAATGCTAGGTTTTAACCTAGGGTTTTATCATATTAATGAACATGATAAAACCTTAGGTTAAAATCATTTTAAGTTAAGTTTTATGCCAAAAGGACCTCATAATATAAGTCTCTAGCCTAAGGTTTACTACATTTAAAATAAACACAATTGAAACCTTAGGAAATAGACTTAGCTTAATGTTATGTCTACAAATATTTAGATCACAAGATCATTTTATCATTTAAAGTAAAAATTTCTTAAGTGTTTGAATATTTTTCAAGGGGTCCTTTGATTTTCAATATTAGCAACAGACATTAGCCATGTTTATAAAGCATATTCATGTGACTAAGAAATATTCTTGATGAGATTAAATTTGACAACCTCATAGACATCAATGATAGCCTTATGGGCATCATATGATGGTCATGAGAATGTCAAATTTAAGTTCATAGATCATTGGGTTTGATGAGCTTAAAGTTAATGATCTCACAGATGTCAATGATGGCCTCACGAATGTTAAATGACAGTCATGAGAACATCAATTTTAAGCTCATGAAGTGCTTTTGGTCCACAAATATTGGATTTAATATGTTTCATCTGATCAACTGGTCTCAACCAATATGGACCATCAATTAAGATCCAAGCAAATGCACTCCATTGGTTCCTTAGGATAAAAACTTAGGTTAAGTCTAAATTTTAATGCACAGGGCCCCTTTCGATGTTAAGCTCAAATGCACTAATGCCACATGGTGACTCCATGGACCTTCTTAGCTCTTGAATTTTCAACACTAGGTTCACTCCATCAGATCTACCCTATGTGAGTACCCACAGACTATTGATATTGATCTAGATACTTTCACTTAATTGGATTAATCTTGTATAGCAAAAGGAGATCCATTTAAAATTGAGGATGATCTCACATCATTTGATCATCAGTCTTGATTAAGCATAGATCATTGATCATGATCCTAATGATCATATGAGATTGGTCTGAAGGATCAGTACTTCTATATTTATTGGTCGAACTACACTTCATCAGATATTTCTTCATGATGAAGTGAGTGCCATTAGATCTACAAAGAAGTGAGGTTCTTAAGTTAGGACGTGGGTCAATATAAGAACTTAGGCTAAAGTTTTAAGACTAAGGTCTTGTTTATGTTAATAAACATGAACGAGGCCTTAGGATTAAGACTTTAGACTAAGTGTATAACAAAGGGGACTAGGATAGGGAAATAAAATACCCTACAAACATATACATTAGACCAGGTTAAAACATAGGGAACAAAAGAGTGAAAACATAAAGGGACCAAGCATGATTTTTTAGGTTAAGGTTCGGTCATGTTAAGAAACATGACCAGGCCTTAATATAAAAATTGGGCTGAAGTCTAAAAAAAATTTTAAAATATTCTTGACAAATTTTCTCCTTCCAAATTTGAATTCAAACCAAAGGTCCAAGCTAGGGTTTTCTAAAGGAGGGCTTCAACACATGAATCCAACTATGAGATTTTATAGATCAAAGGCTAGTAAAATCTTGAATGAGGGCAAGACCGTGAACATCCCCATCATGATCCATTGATAAGAGCTCCATGAAAACTATAACTTAAGACATGAGGTCTAATTTTTTAGATATATTAGGCAAGATTAAAGCAAAACCATGAACAAATGGGCCAATTCTTTAGGCGTGGATGATCTTCAAATTTTAATAATATGCAAAACATCAAGTTTTCAATGTTAGGGTTCAAATAAATGCACAAGGGTCCCTATTTTTCAGAAATGGGGTTATGTTGACCTCAACACCTTCCTTTTCATAAAAATCATCTATTTTTTTAATTTCATTCTATATCAAAAAACAAGAAAAATAGTAAAAGATTTTTAAATTAGACAAAATTAATTATTTAATTTACAAAGGTATAAAAGCATACAAGTTCATTGTGAAGTTTCCTAACTTCACCATGATCCCATATGGTTTTCTTAACATATAAAAAAACCCCAAATTATAATGATAGTTTCATTATTATCCAAAATAAAATTTGACAAAACTTACTTGCAGAAGATTATCATTTACTAGGGCTAAATTTCCCATCGATTCTGCCTTCCTTTATCACTAAATTCCTTTCCCCATGCCATGAAGGACTCAAGGCTCCTTTCTATCCATTATGGAACTCTCCCCCAACTCCACACCATGTTGGGAAGAATGCCATGACCCTCCTTAAAACATCCCTTTCTAACAAAATCCTAACCCTTCACCATACTCCTGGGGAAGGGTTCCATGTTGTGAGTTTTCCAAAGGAAATTAAATAGATGAGGAAGAGTGTAGGCATAGGCCATGCCTCATTAAAATTTTAACAACTCGTCATTAATATTTCCCCTTTACCTAAACTTTCCATTCAGTCCTCCAAGTCACCAAGTCAACATTAATGATAATGTCAAGCCTTAAAATAAGTTAAGTCAAAAATAGTAATAATGATGCGAAGATCAAAATAATATAGCTAAGAAGATAAAATGTCTAACACACATTAATACAAGAATTCCCATTTATTATAGTGAGACAAACTCACCATGAGTTAAAGGGAGTTAATGACTCAACTTATGGTCCAACCATTGAAAGGATAACTTCTATAATGATAAAAATAATGGCTTAAATATAATACTACCGAATTAAATAGAATGGGGGAAAGTGGAAGTTTAAAACCAACAACATTAGAAACATAATCTTGAACATTAAAATGACATTCAATCACATAGAACAATCAATGATCCTAAAACTCATTAAATCTGATAAAAATGAAAAATAATGACACAAGAAATCATTCATGAAATGACATGAAGATGATAAAATTAATTCACCAAAATCAAAGGACTTAATCTGAACCATGGCTATAACTGTCACCTTGTTATTTTACCTATCGGTACCAACCCGACTACTCATAAACTTTCCTTATTTTCCCAGAAACCAAACACCAAAAAAAACATTAGCAACACCTTCTCAAGGAATATACATCTATATTAATAAAATATGATATGAATAGAATAAAATAATATGGCATAAATTAAGTAGGCACATATATCAACTTAATAATACATCGTAATCAATATCACAGTGACTCAAAATAAAGTAATCAACTATACTAACTAGCTACAATGCCAATCTAGCTAAGATGATCTTACAAGGTTAGCATGCTAATAAAAATAAAATTCTTCTTGAGGAAGGGTCATAACATAAAGTACATCAATGTGCTAAAAAATAAGTTGTTTTACATTGAAAGTGCCAATGAGGAGGAAGAAGAGGACGAGGATTCAAGGGTAGGTTCAGAAGAACCCGAGGATGAATCTAAAGATTCTCAACCTACTATTTCCTATCATACACTTTTAGGCATTAGTATTCCTCAAAATCTTAATGTGGTGGGTTTTCTAAAGAAACAAAAGGTGATTATGTTAATTGAATATGAGAATAAACATAACTTCCTCAATGATAAGTTGGATACTCATTTAAATTGTTTCATTTACCCAGCTCTAGAATTTTAAGTCATGATTACATATGGTGGTACCATCAACTATTATATAAAATGCCATAGCATTAATCTTACTATGAGAGACTACTTGTTAGATTACCCTATGTTTGTTATTCCCATGGGAGGATCTGATATTATTTGGGAAGTGTAGTGGCTCACCACTTTGGACACTATTGAAATGAATTTTTAGGAACTATTTATGAGGTTCCATTAAGAAGGCAAGTCTTTTGAATTGTGTTGATTAAGGGATAAATCTCCAAAACTGTTTAATTCTCATCAGATGAGGAAGATTATAAAAAATAGTGTTGAGAGATTTATGGCATGCATATTTTCCACAAAGGTTCAACAAACCAAGGAGTCTTCACATCCTAACTTATAAAGGGTGTTGGATGACCATTCTATTATTTTTGGTGATATGCCAAAAGGACTTCCTCCAAGCCATGAACATGATCATATAATCAATCTCATTTTGGTAAGTGTACCACCCAACATCAGACCCTACAGGTATTCTTATGACCATAAGAGTGAAATTGAAAAGATGATACATGAGATGTTGGAGCCAAGAATCATATGACACAATCAAATTAAATATTCCTCCCCTAACTAAGATCATGGTGTGGAAGGATGATAATTAGAGGATGTACTCAGACTACAAAGAAATCAACAAGTACACCATCAAAGATAAGTTTACTAATCTAGTAATTGATGATTTTATAGATAAATTGCATGGTGTCTAGGTATCATCATATTTGAATCCATAATGAGGACATAACTAAAACAAATCTTAGAACTCATGAAGGTCATTATGAACTTATGGTTATGCCTTTTGGCCTCAGAAATGCATCATCTACATTTCATAGTTTGATGAATACTATTTTTAGGCCATTTTTGAGAATGTTTGTATCTTTGTTTTTTGATGATATCCTCATCCACAGTAAAAATTGGAAAGACCATTTGAATCATGTGAAATGGGTAATTTTAACTCTAGAACATAATATTTATGATAAACCTTCCAAATGTGATTTTGGTGTCTAAGAGGAGGAGTAATTGGTTCATATTATTTCACATAAAAGAGTGAATGTTGATCCTAAAAAAATCCAAGTGATGATGGAGTGTCAGGTTCCCAAGACCCTCAAGAACCTTTGAGGATTTTTATTGCTAACTGGTTATTATCGTAGGTTTGTTAAGAACTATGGAAACATTTTATCCCCACTTACCTATTTGTTGAACAAAGAATCCTTCCAATGGATATATTAATCTACCAAAGTATTTGAATAGTTAAAAATGGCTATGTGCATAACTCCAATTTTGGCTACTCCTAATTTTTTAAAAACTTTTATGGTGGAGTGTGACACATTGAGATATGGCATGGGATATATACTCATACAAGAAGGAAGACCACCAGAATTTTAAAGTTACCAACTAAAGGGAAAAAATAAGCTCAAAAAGAGATGATGGCTATTCTACATGCAATCAAGCAATGAAGACCTTATTTGATGGGTCATCATTTTTAGGTAAAAATTGATCAAGATAACCTCAAATATTTTTTGAAACAATAATTTTCATCTAAAGAACAAAAAAATGGATTACTAAAATGTTAGGCTATGATTTTGAAATAGTATATAATAAATAAAAAGATAATGTAGTAGCAGATGCACTATCCTAGAGAGATGAATCAATTGAGGCTTTATTATGTGCAATGACTATTTGGTAGACAAATTAGCTAGATGAAGCAAGATCATAATAAAAGAATGAAAATGATACCCATGATTTGATTCAAAATATTCATCAGGGTTCTAGGGGACCTAAAAAATTTACATGGAAGGGGAATGCATTATGGTATAAATAAAAATTATACCTTTTTAATCACTCTCTCCTCAAACATAAAATCCTTTAGGAACTTCATGAATCTCCATTGGGAGGTCACTCAAGATTCTTAAAAACATGTCATAGAATCAAGCAATATTTTTTTGGGGAAGGACTCAAGGTGGATGTCTAGAAATATATGGTTGAATGCATTGTATGCCAATAGATAAAAAGTGAAACAATTAAGACCCTAGGTATTTTACAACATTTATCCATCCCTAGCCAACATTTAGAGGAGGTTTCTATGGATTTAATTACTACCATGATTTGAGGGTTAAAATTTTATCATGGTAGTTATGGATCGACTCACCAAGTATGCTCATTTTTTTCTTATCACAACCATTTGTTACCAGTACAATAATTTCTACTTTTATCAATATAATTAAAAAATTGCATGGTACTCCAAAGATCATTGTAAGTGACCAATATGTCATATTTACTAGTAAATTTTGGACTAAATTATTTGCATATTTGAGCACCTAGTTGGCTCATAGCTCATCCTATCATCCTAAATATGATGGAAAAATGAGGTAGTCAACAAATTTCTATAAGATTATATTCATTATTTTATTTATAACAAATAGGACAAATGGGTTCATTAGTTACCACTAGACGAATGGTGGTATAACCCTTCTTTTTACACTTATTTAAAAATGTATCCCTTTTTGGTATTGTATGGGTATCACCCCGATCCATCACTTCCTCCTTGATGATACATCCCATGGTTTGAGTTGTTGAGGAACACATTCACTATCAACATGAGGTACTAGTTAGTTTGTGAGAGAATTTAGCTATGGCACAAAATAGAATGCAACAAAAAGTAGATCAACATTGTAGTGAGTGAAATTTTGACATAGATAATTGGGTCTTTATGCATGTACAACCATATAAGAATATGTATTTGAATTAATAGAAAAAGGATAACAAACTATCACCTACGTATTATGGCCCTTATCATATCTTGTATAAAATTAGTCATGTGGCTTACAAATTATAATCTCCCCCATCCCCTCGCATCCATCCAATTTTCAATGTATCTTGCCTGAAGAAGGTAATTGGAAATATAGTTTCCACTTAGATTGAGTTACCATAATTAGATGAATAAGGTCAAGTCATTATTTATCCTGAAGAGGTCCTTCAAACATACACTAAGCAACTATAGACTAGAGTGATTAAGGAGTATTTGATCAAATGAAATAATTTGTATTCTAAAGATGCAACCTGGGAGGATAAATTGTTCATGTAGAAACATCCTAGTTTGATTCAATGTTGAGGACAAAGTTGTTCTAAAGGGAAAGGGAATGCTATGACCTTATCCTATAGTGTATCTAGGGAAATGTTTGGACAATTTTTGGCTTACATACCTTCATATTATCTTATTGCATTTATCAATGTTCTTACTATGGTTAGCCTATGGAATAACCATGGCTAAGCATTGTATATACAAAAATTAGGGGTTAATGTCTTATCATTTTATTATGAATTATATATAGAAGGTATGGGTTAATCTTTTATCATCATATTGTGAATTATATACTTATTGCATTGTTGTGGAGGTTTCCCCCTTGAAGTGGCTTAGTTATAATACTCAAGTATTTTGTTCTTTTACCAATTGTTGTTGTGGATATGCTTATTTTGTTCTTAATTTTATGATATATAATTATATTATTATGTATCATCTATGTAATTTAATTACAAATTTATCTCTAATTTAAAAACATATAAATTCATAAAATAAACTTAAATAACATTTAAAACATTGTTAAATGACATGAGAAATGAATCTAGATAATGACATAAAAATATTTTTTATTAATTTTTGACCAAAAAAGAGTATAAAATACAAAGTATAAGGTTAAAAATTTAATGCTTAGATGCATATGAAATTTTAAATATACGTATTACATTTCAACTCTAGCACCTAAAATAAGTTTGTTGCAGCTACCTCATGGAATTGGAAGGTAAATATTCCTCCTTTGTAATGCTAACATCATCAACAAAGATATCATATAGAGCCTCACCAACCCCTCATGATGCCTCTACTACCCTAGATGTTATTTCTTATTCTACCTCAATCCTATAAATTTGTGATCTCTTCCATGGTAAACATGGGATCTACATTACAAATGATCAAGTCGACATATGTATCAATCTCATCCAGGTTAATTACATCATATTTATCTAGTCCCTACACTTGTATCATGATAAATAAAGATTGTATCACAACAAAGACAAGGTCATTGAGGCATTTTATTATCAACCTATTGCTTTTATTTATGTAAACAACTTTAAACATTCTCAAGTTATGATCGCTCCTATAAGAGTTACACGAATGACAAAATGTGAATGGATTTCATTTAAAGATTTGGTATTTTTACACCATAATCTTTATACATGTATCTAAAAATATAATATTTATAATTTTGTACGTCAAATAGACTTGAATAAATGAAATAAGTATACTACTAGTATCTATAGACTATGAGTAATGGGACTAGAAAGAAAAGAACAAATGACTCAATTTGTTTTTCTTCATTGAGAGGTGTTTCTTATTTTAACACATAGAGCTAAAGCAAAGAGTATTCCCATTGCATTCTTGTAAATTTGTAGATCATCAAAAACTACATCTCTAGTCTCATAATCATGGATCATCCCCAATATGCCATCCATAACCTCCTCATCAACCTTAAATTCATCAAAATAGAAACAACGTAAGATTCAATTAGTAAGTTGTTACATGAATATGTTGGTAGAGAATATTATTCCATATCTGATCAATTATGCACCATATGGGTTCATATTTTCTTCACTTTTATCCATAATATTTATCTATAACATCATTCACCACGTCCATGGCCTCATAAAAATAACCCATTGGGTTTCTCTCCCCATACACCAATCATTGAACTCAAACCATAGGATATGACACCTAAAATTAAATAATACACAAATTTAATATCAAAATTAAGGAGAAAAATTATAAAAAATAAAAGATAAATTAAAATAATAATTAAATTTAAGGTTACTTTAATTATTTTCTTCATGCGCTTCACAAACATATCATAAAAATGGTCTTCATGATCCTACCCCTCGGGCCTTCTTAGCATATGAAGACTCCAACCCACAGTGACTCAAAAACATCTGATTAATGGATATTAGTGAGGATACAATGCTTTGATTTATGTTAAGTTTTTTATGAATTGTGTGACTCCCAATAACACATGATTTTTTCCATTGGTGTGCTCTTTCATCAAGATTATCATCCAAGTGTGATTGTGAATGAACTTGTGATATTTCTTGCCTCTTCAACCACATTATTCACCCATGAGATATTTCCTATGTCCTCTAATTGGAGATCAGTGCAATGGGTAACACAAAGGGTCAAAAAATATGTAGGGTGCCTCTCCTCAAGAAGTTTCCCTATTGCTATATATGTTTTTGTGTTGTCTATCACAACTTGAACACCATTTTACACACTTGGTTATGTTACCACCTCATCTAACATGCCATATAAAGTGTTTACATTTTTACTTGATAGGAGGCATCAAATGACTTCAAGAAGACTAGCTACCCACTTGAAGCCACTATAAAGTTATTCAATATGTGATTTTTCCTATTCATCCACCCATCAGACAATTTGGTGCACTCATTTTTTGCCATTTTTTTTAATCTTATACAATAACTTACATTTGTTTCATGAAATCATCTAATAATGGGTTAGTCAAATCATAAGTATTAGGATCCTTAAATCCCTTCTTGACAATGGCCAATGTAGTAACCAAATTCTCCCAATATGGACTTTTTACCACATTGAAAGGAATGTTATTATAGTATCAAAAATTTGTCATAGTTATCCTTGCTTTATTATGCAGTTATAAGTTATAAGTTGTACCATTAGGCTAAGGTTTTTATTGAGGGATATTTAAAAGAACAAAAAAGTAGTTTAACTATTTTCAATAGATGAGCTCCATCCTTGATCCTGACTCCCTAGAGTTGGGGAAATATAAAAGGCCTCAGTTTCATAAACATACTTCACTCCTTCCCATTAGCTAGGGCTGAAAATGCATCAACTTTTCTCCCTTTTCATCCTTTTGTCTTTGCATAAGCCACAAGTCAAGAAACAATCACTTTTTTAGTTTCAATTCGTGCTTGTGTACACAATGCCCCATCATTCCATGTAAGTCATGTGATGTGGTATTTTAGGTGATAAAATACTTGAATCATCTTCATCCTACAATAATTACATATAGAAAAGTTTCCCTCTACCACCCTTAATAATGCTTACAAGAAGGGTTATTAGACTTAGGCTTACAATAGACGACTGAACTGGATGTTGATGCCATTCTTAAATAATAAGCGTAAAACCTATATTCAAAAAAAAAATTTAGAATTCAATGTTAATTGCTAATCATAAGAATAATTATAATATTAATTAGATATCAAATTTCAAAGATCATGATTCATATTAGAAAGAAATGAAAAATAAAATAAATACATGTGGCTATCATTGTAGGTTGTAGGATATGATATTGTTTAATTGTGTTAGTATTTTTTAGGCTTGAAAATGGATGATGTAATTCAAATTTCAAATTTAAAATTAAAATTAAATGTTAATCACTATAATATATACTCAAAGTACATTAGACAATATATATTAGATTGAAACTTACACTTGAGTATGGCTTTCATTCATTCATCCATGAATATTGCACTTGTAAAAAATAAAATCAATTTTCAAATATGAGTATGTATTAATGTATCAAACTTCAATATGAGTATGTATGAATTTATCAAAAAATATAAAACTTGAATATGGATTTAATTCATTTATGTATGACTATATCAGACTTGACAGTCACTTGAGGGCTTGAAATTGATTCCTTGAAGTGATTATACTATGATTTTATAAAATTAATTTATCAAATATGTATCAGTATGAATGACAATATCACACTTTGGTGAAAAACTTTAGGGACAGATTAAAATATCATTTTAATATGGTATACCCTAGCCAATGTTTAAAATTTTAATTATTGAATCACTAATATTTAAATTTTAGATGATAGAGTAATCAAGCCTAGATTCAAATCTCACAGTAAATTTGTAGCTAGAAAAACATAGAGGAAACCTTTAGAGTAAACATGTGAAGAAATCATAAAATGATAAAATCACTTTATTTTTTTGTCTTGGGATTTTATTTTTGTACTTGGAAAGTTGAGGGTGATTTCTTGATGATTTTCACTGAGTAATCATTATGATTACTCAACAAAAATCATTGATTAATTACAAAAAATCAAATCACAATTTTTGGAAAGATTTATCATTCTACATCTTGATCACAAATCATTGATTCAAGACAAGATTTAATGTATGGTTTACATTGCTCTCATAAATTCATAATGATTATTCTATGGTATATATTATTGTTTTATCTTCTTGTTTATCTCAAAATGTTTACATATAATTTTTAAGTTTAATCCACCCATTATTCCTTTTCCTTGCCTTGGTGGCATGAATCAAATAATTGTGTTTAGGGTACTCTCATAAATTCATAATTACCATGTTCATATAGTTTGATTCATTTGGAAGCATAAATAAGATTGAAAATTTGTGGTTTTAAATTTTTTTGGTTTGGATAAGAAGTTTAAAACATATTAAAAAAATTATACATATTTGTCTCCTATCAATGGGATAAGAGTCGCTCTCTCTCTAAAATATTTCTATTTGGACTCCCCCCAAACCTAGATGGACAAAACTAAATTTTAATAGGGAATCAAGTGGAAACACAAGAATAATTGGTTTTGGTTTCATACTTGATTTAGACAAATTCTTTCATCCTTTGCTAACCTAACTCTGACACTTGCATACATCAACACTTGCAAACAAACTTCTTGATTTCTACTTATCTTGTCAACTCTCCCTCTATGTTTGATGAATTTCTCTTTCAAGACCTATTATCTAAGCTTATGGATGTCATTAAATCTACCTTTAGGTTTACACACACCTATCTTTCATCCTTGCACATAATTCAACTCCTCATTCCATTCATTCTCACTCTCTTTCATTCTTCTCATACTAGCCCTCACTAAATTGTTGCTTTTTTGACCAAATCACCTCCATTATTGAACTAGGTATCTTGTATACATTCTTACCCTTGGATAATCTCTCACTAGTGTAACCAACTTTTTTCAAGATAATTTACACTCCCTTACAATCTCAAATTCTTTCTCTACTTATCAGAGTCTCAACCTTACTATGCCTATACTAGCCTTTTTTTTGACTAATTTGATTTGTAAAGACACATAAATTTGAATATTGAGAATATGAATACAAATTAAAATACCCTCTATCACCCTACACCTCTCAATGAAATTTCAAGTCTTAATTCATTGTATAGATACATTTTCTAGCTTTTTCACCCTCCAAATTAGCCTTTTTAGGCCTCTTTATCACTATCTACAACTCAGTCCTCTGTCACCATACGTACGAATGCCATAATATTCTAATTAATTAAAAATGTTTTTATTCACTCTAATACCTATCAAACTACCAACTTTTGTCAACTTTCACTAGTTAAATCTCTCTCAACTAAGCTTTGTAGATTTTTACCCTAATCTAGGGTTTCTACAAACTATATATACCTGAGAGGGTATTATATTAGTTTAAATGCATTTTTATTAATTTAAAATTGACCAAAGACCATATTGATGTCTTCCTTACCTAACACCACATTTTATAATCTTAAGCTCTATGAAACAAATCCTTCCCATGATCAAATCATGAATATCCATAATGATATGTTCACTCAAACTATCTAATACAGGAAAATATAGCGTTTGAATATTTAATTGCTTACCTAAGGTTATTTATATGTTAGTTTTAGATAATCATCCATTCCATTGCCTCTCTACACCCTAATCATAACTCTCCAACTCTAAGACACTTGAAAATTCATTATTAAGATCTTTCACAAACTTATTGATTGTGTCATGTCAACAATCATATACATAGTTTGTTGACTTAAACCCTAAGACTATCTAAAAAACACAAAAATACATATGAATTTTACCTTACACAAATTTATTCTTACATCTATACTTCATCTTGATACATTCTACACATCACTAGACCGTCTCACTCTTATATGCCTCTTTGGCTTCAAGGAGTAAACACAAAAATTAACACAGTCAATCAATCTTTACAAATGATATTATAAAAATTTGTTCTCATGGTTTGAAGATTTTCATCATATCAAATTATAGTCACAAAGATTATCCATATGAAGACACATGAGATTTTCCTTCCAAAATTCAATATTTATTGATTTCATTCATATATATGTACAACTATGTCTTTTTGAACATGGTACAAAGATCTTAGTTTTCTTTCAGCTTCCTCCTTTCTATAAATCTTCTTATATCAACCTCAAAAATGACTCCCTAACTTCCTACTAGCTTTATAACTACCTATTATATGATTCTAACCTCTCTTCCAATCCAAAAACTTGTTATATACATGAAAACTACATTTTATAACTAATTTTCATATTAACTACCTTGACATGGTAGTACATTATACCTTGTACATTGATATTTCACCTTTACACATACCTGATACCTCCTAGCACCTCAAGAGATAATTAAAAACATTTAGACTTCAAAACTATATCACTTAATAATCTAAAACATCTCCCTATGCTAAGAACTCAATTCAAGTTTTTAAAATAGTGTTTTGACGAGAAAATCTCCCAAGGCCAATAACACCTACTATCAAGCTACCTATTGACTTAATCCCCCTTTTAAGGTCCTTATAGGAATTTTAAGACTCAAATAAAACTGAAATGACTAAAAGACACTTAAAACAAAGAACTGGTTTGATGCCCCTACATCATACTCCTAGGGTAAGAAAGAATGAACTATTGTATTTTTTCTTCCATGTCTTCCAATTCATGTCTCTTGGATCCTCTTTGTCTTCTACTACTCCTTCATGATTCAGCTGCTCCTCTTTGTTCTCATGCTTGCCTTAGTCAAATACCATCCTGCTTCCTTGCTTTCGCCATTTATTTGCACCATCTTACACTTGATGTGCACTCTTTGCTACTTCTTTACCTCTATCCTATGGGTAGATCACTCCCCAAAACACTATTATTGTACTTTTACTCTCTCATTCACTTTTCATCACCTGCATGTTTTCAACATCAATGGTAATGTCATGCCTAGCTTCTATCTCAATGAAATTCAAGCCTTTATAAGGCTTTATGTCTTCATTTTGCTTTTTTGTTGCCATCAATCCTTCTTCTCCATGATCTTTGTCCTCATTCATGTGATGCTCAACTACTATAACTTGTACCATATCTTCCTTTGCCATCATATCACCATGCAAATATCTCTCTATGGCTACTAGTTCTATCTCTAACTATTCACTAATTTCATATACAAAATTGAAATCAAATTTCTCACCTTTGTCCATTAGTTATAATTCATTTGTCAAACCTTCCATGAGGTCTATAATCTGATTTGTTTCATCTTTTTCCTTATCAATTCCTATCTGGCTACAACTATCCTCCTTTAATTCACTCAAATTTAACTCATTCTCTTTAAGGTATATTCATCTCCTTGTTCACTTGACTGTTCACTCATCTTATACTTCATCATGTCTCTTTTGAGTTGCTTACAAAGAAACTTTTTATGCCTTATTTATTCTATCATGGCTTCCACTTTCCTTTTCTTCATCTATAACTTGAATGACTTATTCTTCATGAACCATCCAGAATGTGGGTTCTCACTTTCTCTCACCTACTCTATTAAGATCAACAAATCATCTAATTATTAGCTTACCTCTTGCATTTATTTTTCCATCTCTCTCTTCTTGGTGTCATCCTACACCATCTTCTATTTATGGTAGCTCTTCTTACTCTTTCCCTATTTCCTCTTTTCTCTCTCTATCATCATCTTATATAATATGACTCTCAATCTCTTGGTCTCATCTGGACCTATACCTCCTTAACAAGCCTCATCCACTTGCCACCTCATGACCTCGCACTTGGGTCTCTCTCAATCTCTCATGACGTCTCACTAGGTTTATCTTCTCCTCTTTTCCTTTTATTAAGACACATATTTCTCTCTTCTCAAGATCCTCTTAAGCTTTCTCTTGAGCTTTCCAATAGCTCTATCTCTTTCAACAAGCCTTTACTAGATTTAGGGTTAATACCAATCTCAACTTTCACTCATATCTCAAAACTTTGCTTGAACATAAAAAAACTCAAAATGAACATGTTAATTTGATACCAAATGATGTATAGAAACTCTTTCATCCTCTGCTAACCAAGCTTTGACACTTGCATACATCAACACTTCCAAACGAACTTCTCAATTTCCACTTATCTTGCTAATTCTCCCTCTTTGTTTGATGACTTTCTCTTTCAAGACCTATTATCTATGATTATGGATGTTATTCACTCTAACTTTGGGTTTTCACACACCTATCATTCATCCTTGCATATAATTCAACTCCTCATTCTTTTCATTCTCACTTTTTTTCATTCATCTCATACTAGCCCTCACTAGACTATTGCTTTTTTGACTAAATCACCTCCGTTGTTGAACTAAGTCTCTTATAGACATTATTTCCCTTGGATAGTCTCTCACAGGTGTAACCAATTATTTTCAAGACAATTTACCCTCACTTACAATCTTAAATGCTTTCTTGACTTATTAGAGTCACAACCTCAGTATGCCTCTACTAGCCTTTTTTTGACTAATTTGCTTTGTACAGACACTTAACTTCACATCTTGAGAATATGACTACATATTTTGACACCATATATCACCCTACACCTCTCCATGAAATTTAAATCCTTAACTCATTGTATAGATACATCTTATAGCTTTTTCACCCTCCAAATTAGCCCTTTTAGGCCTCTTTATCATTGTTTACAACTCAGTCCTCTGTCACAATATGTACAGATATCATACTATTTTAATTCCTTTAAAATATTCTTCTACACTCTAAGACCTATCAAACCACCAAATTTTGTCAACTTTCACTGGTTAAATTTCTCTCAACTTAGCTTTGTAGATTTTTACCCTAATATAGGGTTTTTGTAAACTATATAGACCTGAGAGGGTATTATATTAGTTTAAATGCATTTTGATTACTTTAAAACTAACCAAATACCATATTAAGGTTTACCTTACCTAACACCACATTTTCCAAGATTAAGCTCTATGAAACAAATCCTTCCCATGATCAAATCATGAATTTACATAATGCTCTGTTCACTCAGACTATCTGCTATAGGGAAGTAGAGGGTTTAAATATTCAATTACTTATTTAAGGGTATTTAAATGTTCCTATAAGATAATCATCTATTACATTTCATCTCTACACCCTACTCATAACTCTTTAAATCTAAGACACTTGAAAATTAATTATTAAGATCTTTCTCAAACTTCTTGACCGTGTCTTGTCAACAAGCATATACACAATCTGTTGACTTAAGCCCTAGGCCTATTGAAAACACACATAAATACATATGCCTTTTACCTTACACAAATGTATTCTTACCTCTATACTTCATCTTTATATGTTATAAACATCACTAGGTAGTCTCACTCTTATATGCCTCTTTACAATAAATATTTGCAAATGACACTACAGAAATATATTCTCATGGTCAGAAGGTTTTCATCATATCAACTTACAGTCACAAAGAATATCCATATGAAGACACATGATATTTTCCTTCCAACATTCAATCTTTATTAATTTTATTCATATATATGCTCAACTCTATCTTTTTGAATAGAGTACAGAGATGTTAGTTTTCTTTCAACTTCCTCCTTTCCATACCTCTACCTATGTCAACCTCAAAAATGACTCCCTAACTTCCTACCAACCTTCTAACTACCTATTCTATGAGTCTAACCTCTATTCTAATCCAAAAACTTGTTATATACATGAAAACTACCTTTTGCAACTACTTTTCATATTAACTACCTTGACATGGTAGTAAATTATATATTGGACTTTGTACGTTATTATTACACCTTTACACCTACCTAATACCTCACATCGCCTCAAGATACAATTACAAACATGTAGACTTCAAAAATATATCACCTAAAACTATAAAACATCTCCCTATGCTAAGAACTTAATTCAAAATTTTAAAATAATGTTTTGGTGGGAAAAGCTCCCAAGGCCAATAACACCTACTATCATGCTACCTATTGACCCAATCCCCCTTTGAAGGTCCTTATAGGACTTATAAGACTCAAACCAAACTAAAATGACCAAAATACACTTAAAAATAAGAACTGGCTTGATGCCCCTACATCAATACTAAGGATTCATATTGGTCATCTCATGAGAGTGTCCTCCTTTTTTCATTATGTCACATATAATGATGCTAAAGTTTATGCCCATATGGAAAGTCAAAGGTTGGCTCACTCACAGGGTGTGGATAAACTTGAGGTCCAAGGATATTATATGTTGGTCATCAATGTAATGATCAAAAGGATGACATCAAATTAGAAATTGAACTACCTTGTAGATCCTACATCTGATGCTCAACTTCTCTTCCATCAAATCTATTTCTCCCATTGCTTTTGTGAAGCAAACAAACAAACTAATCTATTATCAAATTAATAGGTGGATCTTGGAATATTTTATAAACTAGAAAGGAATCATTAAATAGATTGGTTATATCTCATAGTGTGGTTAGTTATTGACTCTCCCTTAAAGGATCAGAGGGCTCCATGGGTTTTTAATCAAGTGAAAAAATCACCATTTTTTTCCAAGAGTCTAATCTCCTCTACCCCTCTCTTATTGATTTGAAATTATGTATTTTTCACTCACCCAAAAATATTAACTAATGCCTTTAGGTAGTTATTTTTATCAAATAAATACTTTGTATAAAAGGAAATTTCATAATGTTTATTAAGTTCACTAAATAATAGTTTATATTAACACTTAGCCAAAGTGGTCCCCATAAGAATAAAAATTATTGGTTTTAATCATTATATTTATGATAGGGTAATACGCTTTTAATCAGAGCTATGAACTAACACTGGGACACAAAAGGAGGCCTAGTACCTAACAACACAACACCAAAAATATAACAAATATGACAAATTTATAGCTATAATGGGAACCTAACACAACCAAGGAAAGACATCGCAAACCAAAAGACATGATGCCAAACTTTAACCTATTAGAAACTATAAGCTCAAAGAAGAAAACATAGTCATTTAATAAGCCTTCAACCAATCCAACATGAAGAATAAATTAAAACAATAGTGAAATCCAACTAAAAAGAAGCCAATCTAAAGGGAACAATGCTGAGCCATAGGCTAGGGTTAATTCTCTCTCATACCTTGAAATAAGATCCTTATTATTCCACTAAGATCCCTCTCTCACCATCTATTCCACCATTAACCGTAGCCTTTCAACCTTAGAGTATTTCCCTTCATATTTATGGTAGAGCCTACATCAGCCTTGAGTTTCCCAACATGCATTCATAGATGGACAATAATAGGAGAGTGATGGGAAGACACATGGAGGAGGGAGGGAAATGAGGAGGGAGAAACACGAGGAGGGGAGGAAGGTTTAATGAGATTGAAGTGAGGGAAAATAGGGGAAAAGGGGGAGGGAAAGAGGGGGTAGACAAATTCACTACAAATATGCTTAACTGCTTTGCTTCTGAACCACCACCATGCCTCAAAGAAGTGTCTTCCATAATGGTAGAAAGAATGGGCCCAAGAGGGGAGGATAAAGGCACCTACAAAAGAGTCATCTGAGGAATGGTTGAAGACACCTCCTTTGAAAAATCCTCCATAAGAGCCTCCTTAGAAAAAGGAGGAAGAAGGAATTTGTTGTGATTGTGCCACATGAATTCTTGATTGGGAGTCCCAACTTTCTTCTTCCACAATTGAGGGGTGAAGGGATGCCCTATCTTAGAAGGAAAATTAGTAATACGATGCCTAGGAAGATTTTAATGGAAATAGTAAAAGGGGAGTCCTTCATAATTAAAAAATTGATTACATAAGAAATGTGAGGAGAGAAAGTTTATAGAATGAAATATTAGTTGAGATCGACAATGGCATGGGATCTAACAATATTGAGGTTATAGGAAGAAACATTAATACTCACAAAAGAGTCAACTTGATCCACCAACATCTTAATGAACTTTTCATTTCTTAATAATGGTAGAAGGTTATATAGTCTAATCCATAGTGAAGTATCTAAAACTTTGGACCTATCTAGATCAAAGAAATGGGACCATGGGCACCAAAATAAAATTAAGTTCTTAAAAAACCAAGGCCCAAAATTAAGAACAAAATCTCTATCAGCGGAGCTTTGGAATTTGAGAGGGAAAAAACTAAAACTAAGCAGAGTGAAAGAGGGCTCAACAATGGACTTTCAGATCTTAGAATCCTAACAAGAGAGTTTGGAAGTGGAGAGAAACTTGCCCACACAATTACCAAAGAGAGATTTACAACAAATCTCAACGTCCATATCTTGAATAGAAGAATTAAGAGGAATAGTTTAGGGGAAACCCTATATAGATAAACATCTACATCACCCATAAAAATGGGGGAGGGATCGTAGACCACTGAGAGGAATCAATAAGAGAAGGGGTACCCAAAGAAGAACTTGAGGGTATATAGGACTTATAAAATTTTATACACTCATGGAACCAATTTGATACATTAATATAATTTGTATAAATCCAGTGGGTCTTAGGGCCAACATATAAATGATTAGACACCTAAAAATCAACACTGTTATGAAAAGGAGTGGTTGTGACCCTAGGTTGAGAATAGTGCATTGGTTGTTGAGTCAACAAGCCAATAGTAGAGATAATGAAAAAATCAGATGCCATAACACGAAAAGAAGATAGAGCAGTATGCCCAGGCATGACCACCTCAGGCTAATGAAGAGTTAGACAAAGATTATAGAGAGAAGGGATATTAGGAATGGATGTTGAGGCACTAGTAGGAGATACTATTGAGGCACCAATAGGAGGTCCTAAAATAATGGATTTATAGGGAACAACAGGGGCATAAATGTTTCCATAGATACACCTACCCAAAGATAGAGGGTCGATAAGAGGTTGGGGAGAAAGAGGTCAAGTAGCCTCAAAAATATGACTAAAGATAGATGCCACCTTAGACTTTGGGGGGGGGGGGCAGAGAAAACCCCTCTATAGACTAGCCACACCTCTATAAATAGTGTTGAGTGCCAGGGCCACACCATCAGGGATGGAAGACTATAGTAGGTCATCAACATCATCATACTCTGAAGAAGATTTATGAGGATCGCGATATATATGATGAAGCAAATGCCTAACACAAGTTGGGAACCAATGATTCATATGATTGAAGATGTAATAAAGACATTACAACATCAATGTACCATCATCAGGTTCAACACTTGAAAATCAAT
This sequence comes from Torreya grandis, assembly GCA_037957365.1. Classification (NCBI taxonomy): domain Eukaryota; kingdom Viridiplantae; phylum Streptophyta; class Pinopsida; order Cupressales; family Taxaceae; genus Torreya; species Torreya grandis. The sequence goes on from JARHVA010000544.1 coordinate 4,841,666, forward strand.
CTCCCATGCTTTTCCCATTTCTTCATTTCACCATACACTACATGGAAATAAACATTGTCTTAATTCTAAAGTTTTGTTAAAGATTATATTTAATTTTCATGAAAATTTAGGGCATTATTATTAAAATTTAATTTATTTTGATGAAAAATTATAATCAAAATAAATTTATTGCCCTCAACTAGTCCCAGGGTAAAATTAAATTATATCTTAAAAACTATAATTATTTTTTTGAACACATGCCTAGAATCATAAAAAATGATATATAGAATTCTGGGAGGAATTATTTGTCAATTTTTTTTTGAGAATGACTAAAATGTTAGTGTAAAACCCTTTTAAATATGTTTGCATAATTCCTATAATGCTCTAAAATAGCTATATTTAAAAACAAGATGATTTAGGTCTATGCAAACCCCTAAAATCCAAATTAATTTTGTAACACACAAACTGTGTATTCCCAAAAGCTAAAAAATTGCTTGTATGTTAAAAGTAGGGTTATAAAAATACGTGTGAAATTAGTTCTTATTAAACACTGATATTTTAATGGTGTTAGTTATTTTTTATTCTTCATTATAATTCATAATGGCCACAAGTGGCCCAAAGTTATTTTTCCCTGATTCATAGCTTCTTCGCAATGGTAATTATGTTGTATGGAAAACAAAGGTGAATATTCAACTATAATTTGAAGACATTTGGCCAATGGCTGAAAAAAACTATACTTGACATTCCTCTGACACTAACCAACAACACAGATGTGATAAGGTGAAGTTAATCATCATGTTTGGGATATTAGATGAGGTTCAACCTCATATCAAAAATGTAACATCAACCATAGATCCATGGGATAAACTTAATATTGTCTACGAGGCCGAAAACCAAAATACAATCCTACATATTCAAATCATGCTTCATTGTCTCAAACTGAAGACAAATGAAAATTTTGAAAAGTTTTTCCATCATGTTGCAATGTTGTGGGCCTCACTAAAGGCTTTGCGTGAGAAAGTGTCGAATGAATCATTTGTACCAATATCATTGAGAGTATTTCCCTCTACTTATAATATATTTGGACTTATCTAAATATCTCATATCAGAAACCAAATTTTGAGAATTTGGTTAATATTTTACAATAAGAAGAGTCCATTCATAGTGAAGATGACATAACATAAGATCATGCACTAGTTATCCTTCATAAGGTTAAGAAGCCTAAGAATCCTTGAAATCAATCTCCCAATTAGAAAAGTCAATGGAACTAACATGGGTAAAAACCACATTTTGTAAATATATGTCTAAGATGTGGAAATACATACTATGAATTGAAACATTATTGGTATGATGTGCTTACACATAGCTTGTCTGGTAAAAAGAATCCAACACAACAACAATTGCCAAAAGGAACAAAGAATAAACCACAATAAACATTCAATTAAAATAAGAAGCCTTCAAGTGAGAATGTGTCAAATGAATTACCTGTATTCATAGTCTTGGGAGCATCAACCCTCACTTACAAGATCTTTGTGACTTCTCTAAATATCTCAGATCATAAACTAATTTCTGAGAAGTTGGTTAGTAAGCCACAACAAGAAGAGTCCATGCACAGTGGATATGAAACTAAATAAGATCATGCACTAGTTATCCATTAGAAGGGAAAGAAGCCCATGAACCCTTCAAATCAATCCCCCAAATAGACAAGTCAATAGAACCAACATTGGTAAAAATCCCATTTCCAAAAGATACGTGGAAAGACATGCCATGAACTAAAATATTGATGGTATAATGTGTTCAGACATGGCTCATCTAGTAATAAGAAGTCAACACAATAATACTTACCATAATGACTAAATAATAATCCACAATACACATGAAATTAGAAGAAGAAGCCTTCCCACATTAACAACATGAGGATGTTGGTGAAGACAATGATCATTTGGATGAGGAGTTTTTCTTGTATACATAGACAAATGAGGAGATTCCTCTTTTAAATTCATCTTGTATGTGGGTTCTATTGCCACAAGGCACATGACTAGACAAAATGATTTGTTCACCACATTGAAACATTCATCTTTTTAAGGTAATATATCTCTAGGAGATGTTTTATCATATAGTGACCAAGGCATAGGGGATATTTATTTATTACTTAGTAATAATGGATGTAAAATAAAAGAAGTCTTATATATTCCATGACTAATAAACAATATGTTGTCTGAATTTAATTGCTCAATAAAAACCTCAAAGTTGAATTTGATTAGCAAAATGGATAAACATTATCTTATTTGAGATAAGTCTAAAAGCTCGATAATTATTGACAAACCTTATGGTGTAGACAAAATGTTCTATCTCAATGTTTTGTATCAATCTTTAGTTGTAAAAGATACATAATAAAAAAATATGTGGCAAAGGACATATGGACGGTTAAGTTTTGGGTAATTTATTTCACTCAACATGCATAACATGGTGAGAGGTATTCCCTCACTAAAGAAGACTAGTGATCTATGATCTATTTTATCCTTAAAAACATAGATCTCTATTTGGCACAAATACATATCAATTGACTGGTCCATTATATTTTTTGCACACCAATATGTTCAAAATTTTTGCCCCAAGTGTTAGTGAATATAAATATTTTAGGCTCTTTATTGATGATTACTCATTAAAATTATGGGTACTCTAATTGAAGGCTAAGGATCAAGCCTTATAATTTTAAAAATATTTCAAAGCTCTCATGGAATGATAGTCTGGTCATCACATACATGTCCTCCACCCAAATTGAGGGGGGAATACACTAATACTGAGTTATCTACATTTATGAAGGCACATGGAATTATCCATTAGTTGACTACTCATTAAACACTACAATAAAGTGGTTTTTCTGAGTGATGTAATTATACCATTATTAAAATGATGCAGTCAATGTCTAAGCCTTTTATGTCTCATCTCTATGTTTTTATTTTCAAAGCACATATCCACATTCCAAAGAAGAAGAGGAAAACATTGGATGAAAAATACTTAAAATGTATATTTTTTGGGTACAATGAATACTCGAAGGCCTATTGACTCACATATCTTAAGAAAAATAAGATATACATCAACATAGATGTTATATTTGATGATAAGAGTGAGTCCTATCTACCCTTAAAAAAATCCCCTAATACAGGTATTAACACAATAAACATTTCTAATGTTAATGAATATATTGGTAGTAATGATGAGGACAATGATGCTGGTCAACTAAGTTCTTAAGATCAACCATCCACAAGTACTATTCAACATATGCCCAAGTGGTATACTGGTATATTCAAGATATAAAATTGGATGGATTCCCAGACACATATACTTAAAAATTGAGGACTCATATCATATCTCATGTAGTAGTGGATTTGGCCCTTATGACCATAATTGAAAAATCATATGAGCCTTCAACAATTCATTAATCCCAAGAGTCAAAATCTTATGAAGAGACCATGGATTTTGAATATCAGTTAGTGATGAAGAAAAATACATGGTAACTTGTTGATCTTCTAACATGGAAGAAGTATATCAGATACAAGTGGGTATTTAAAACCAATTACAAAGTAGATGACAACATTGATAAGTACATGACAATACTTTTAGCCAAGGACTACACATAGAAAGAAGGCATTGACTATTAGGAGACTTTTCTCCCACAACCAACATAAAGACTATGAGAATGGAATTTTCTATTGATTCTTAGTTTAGATGGAAATTCCATCAAATAGACATGAAAAGTGCCTTCCTAAATGGATATATGCAATAGGAATTATACATAAATCAACCAAAAGTTTTGGTTAAACTAGGTCAAGAATAAAAGGTTTTAGACTTATCAAGTCTTTGTATGATATCAAACAAACTGCCTAATACAACATGGATTCCAATAAATTCCATATGATCCAAAATTAAACCTTAAGGAGAAAGGGGGAGGTTGTGAATTCCATTATGTATGTCAAAGATCTAGTCATAATTGGCAGCTCAATGAAGATGATTGAGGTAACAAAGAATGATCTCAATTGACTGTTTGATGACATGACAAATCTTAGGCTTCTATACTACTATCTTGGTTTGGAGATATAGAAAAATGGACACCAAATTTTCATGTAATAAATTAAATAAGCCAAGTCCATGCTTGAAAAATTTAAGACGATGGATTTTTAGCCTATTGCAATACCCATGGAGATAAGACTTCATCCTTAGTTGAATATACAACACATTTATGACACCATAACCTTGGCACAAGTCAATAATTGTTATAGGTCATGTTATTGAAGTGAGAAGGATTTAAATCTATGACCAATACTATGAATCTTCCCCATAACCTTTACACCAAAATCCCTTGGGAAAAATTGTCTGACTATTGAGTATTATGTATGAATAATTTTATTTAACTTGGCTTTCATTCCACATACAACTTTCATTGGGCCATAATGGTGGCCATTACTATACAATTATATTTTTTACTCTATTAGTCATGACCAACTATAGTAACTCTTGCATATAAGAATTTTTATTTGGGTCTACTCATCCTTTGGGAAATTATTAAAATCTACGTTTTACCGGTATAATAAAGAATGCCATTATATTTCTTATTTTATAAAAAGGAAATATTCTCCAAAAAAACTAATCAATAATTTTTTTCTAAAACCTAATCAATTACTAATAATTTTTTTTACATAGTTAAAGAATCTAAAAAGAACATTAAAATCCTCCAAGAGATTGTCCTATAATGGTAATGGGAGACACTTATAAAAAAAATACTCGTGATCAAAATCTCCAATTCAATAAGTGGTATAATACTACCACAAACATGTGGCCAAGTTGTGATATAATAATTATAAAGGATGTAGGACTTTGAAGTTTTTTTACAAGTAACCTATAATTATAAATATACTAATATCCCACATCGTAGTAATCTTGACCTATTGATTCACCAACAATTTGACATTAAATTCAAATGGGGCACTTATTAAAATAATACCCTTGTTCAAACTCTCCAATGCAATAAGAGGGATACTACCACCATAGACATGTGGCCAAGTTGTGGTATAATAATTATCAAGGATGTACAACTGTGACCAATGTTTACAAGTAACCCATGTTTACAAATACATTAATATCCCACATAGTATTAAACTTGGCGTATTTATTCACCAAAGATTTATCATTAAAGTGAAATGAGAATCAAATCCTCTAGTGCTATTAGATGGCTATGATTCCTGTAGACATGTCGAGGTTATGGGTGTAAGAATGTTAAGATGGTAAATTATTTATAAAATTAATATAAAAAAAAAGGAATGAGCATAAGAGATCTTATATCCCTAGTAGACATAGTAAAATTAAATTTAATAGTAAAAAAATTAATTAAAATAAAGAGACATAAAATAAAATATAAAGCACCTAGTATGCAGAGCCTTCAATGTTGTTTCCCATGCTAAACTTATCAAGGTTTGTTTTACCAATGAGTAGTGCACTATTTTGACATAATTTTTTGATGACCTTATTGTCAAAGGAAGGATGGTAACCCTTTAAAACCCTAGACCCTATAGTTGACAACATATATATTTTACACAAATTATCCTTGATAACAATCAAAATGACAACTAATAATCCCACCACCTTATTTCTTGCATTTTAATCATTAATTTATGATGCATAAATCAAAACTTTATCAGATATATGAAGAATTCTCTTGAAGTAGGGTGTTGTTTGTTAAAGGTGAGGTAAATATTCTTCTTCAATTTTAATGACTATTTTTTCTCTTGATAGTAGGTATTTTCTTATTTGCATAATATGGGAAGAAGTGTGGTTATTATTTATGTTCATTTTTAATGGCTTAGAGAGCATATTTTATGTACAAAATTTAAAGGCATTATGAATTATGTTTATTATTATGTAATCAGGGAAATAAGTCAAAGAGAACATGAATGGAACCACTGCTCTTTGTTGGATAAAGAATGATAGAAATTAAGGATAGATTAACTATCACTACTTAAGTTTGATTTCTATTTGTGTGTGTGTGTGTGTGTGTGTGTGTGTGTGTGTGTGTGTGTGTGTGTGTGTGTGTGTGTGTGTGTGTGTGTGTGTGTGCGTGTGCGTGTGCGCATGTGCATGTGTGCATGTGTGTGTATGTGCGCATGCACGCGCGTGCACGTGTGTGTGTGTGTGCGTGCATGTGTATATGTGCATGTACATACATGCATGTGCATGTACATGTACATGTGTATAGGCGTATGTATGTTCATGTGTGTGTGCATATGCATGTGAATGTGTATGTGTGTGTGCATATGCATGTGCATGTGCATGCACATGTGGGTGTGTGTGTGTACATGTATGCATGCATGTATGTGTGTGCAGACATGCGTGCATGCATGCACATGTGTGTGTCTTATTATGATTGGAATCCATTCTTAAATTTAGTAAGCTTGACCCATATTATTGTGATTTTGAAATTGGGTCATGCTCAAATGTACCCCATTAAACCTCAATCATGATTGAATGTAAAACATATATGTTCCACCACAACCTTTGCACAAGTCAATTAGTGTTATGTATTATCTTATTTTAGTGATAGGGACTTGAACCTAAGACATGTTATTATGAATCTCCCACATTACCATTACACCACAAACCCTTAGAAAACTTTGTCTAATTGTTAAGCATTATGTATGAATAATTTTATTAAACTCAACTTTCATTTCACATACATTTTTCATTAGGCCACAATGGTAGTTGTTAGTATAAAGTTATATTTTTTACTCTATTAGTCATCACTCATTGTTGTAACTTTGGCATATAAGAATGTCTATTTGGGTCTAATCCTCCTCTGGAAATTCTTGTTATCTACATTTTACCAATATAATAAAGGTTGTTTCTATATTTCTCTTTTTATGAAAAGGAAATAATATCCCCAAAAAAAATCTATAAAAAGAAAGTGAAACCTTGTCAATTGCTGATAATTTTTTTACATAGTTAAAGAATCTAAAAAGAACATCAAAATAGTACAAGAGATTTCCCTATAATGGCATTGGGAAACATTTTTAAAAATAATACTCTTGTTCAAACTCTCCAATTCAATAAGATGGATACTACTACCATAGACAGGTGGTTAGGTTATGGTATAACAATTATAAATGATGTATGGTTATGACCAATGTTTACAAGTAACCCATGTTGAAAAATACACTAATACCCCACATAGTATTGAGATCGGCCTAATAATTCACCAATGATTTGACATTAAATTCAAATGGGAATAAAATCTTATAATGCTATTAGATGGTTATGATTATTGTATACATGTGTTGAGGTTATGGGATTAAGATTGTGAAGATGGTAAAGAATTTATAAAATTAATTATAAGGCAAAAGGAATGAGTGTAATGAGCTCATATCCTTGGTAGACACAGTAATTATAAATTTACTGGAAAAAAATATTTAATTAAGATAAAATAGAGTAAAATTTATAGTACCTAATATTAGAGCCTTCAATTGTTCTTCACAAATCAAAGTTGTCAAGATTTGTTTTTCCAATGATCAGTGCACCATTATGATGCAATTTCAAGATGACTGTGGTGTCAAAGGGAGGATGATAACCCTATAAAATGCTAGACCTTATGATTGATGACATATCTATTGTAAAAATATTGTTCTTGAAGGTAATTTTAATGTCTGCTAATACTCCCACATCTTCATTTATTATAAATTTATTATCAATTAATGCCACTTCCATTTAAAAAATTGTCAAGTATATGGAGAAAACTATAGACATAAGGTTTTTTTTTGAAGATGAGTTATATATTCTTCTAAAATTTTAACGGTTGTTTTTTCTTTTGACAACAAAATTTTCTTATGCATAGAATTCAGAAGGAAGAAGTGTGGTTATTATTTGTGTTAGTTATTCATGGCTCAGAGAGTGTCTTCGATGCATAAACTTTGATAACATTGTGAATTATGCTTGTTATTTTGCAATCAAGGAATAAAACAAAGAGCATGGGAATGGAACTATTTCCCTCATCTTTGCTAGATGAAGAGAAAATGGGTGTCAAGGATAGAATAACTATCACTACTTATGTTTGATTGTTATTTAAGTATATGTGTGTGATTAAGATTTGACTCCATTATTGAGTTCACTAAGCTTGGCCCATAAAATTTTTATTTTAAACTTGGGTCATGTTAGAATATACCCCATTAAACCTTAGTTGTGGTTAAATGTACAACATATATGTGATACCACAACCTTGGCACAAATAGTTTAGTGTTATGAGTTATCTTATCTTAATGAGAGGGATTTGAACCTAAGATATACTATTATGAATTTCCCCCATTACCATTACACCAAAACTCTTTGGAAAACTTTTTCTAACTGTTGAGCATTATGTATGAATAATTTTATTTAACTCATATTTTGCTCAACCCCTTGGAAAACCTTCTCTAATTGTTAAGCATTATGTATGAATAATTTTATTTAACTCATATTTTGCCCATATAAAATTTTCATTAGGCCACAATGGCAGCCATTAATATTAGATTATATATTTCACTTTATTAGTCATCACCCATTGTTGAAATTATGGCATATAAGAATGTCTATTTGGGTCTAATCCTCCTTTGAAAAATTCTTGTAAGCGACATTTTACCAGTATAATAAATGATGTTTCTATATTTATCATTTTATGAAAAGGAAATATTCTCCCATTTTTTTGATACCTTATAATTTGTTGATCAGTTTTTTTACATCGTTAAATAATCTAAAAAGAAAATCAAAATAGTCCAAGAGCTTATCTTGTAATAGCAATGGGAGACACTTGTAAGAATAATACTCTTTTTCAAACTCTCTAATGAAATAAGAGGGATACTACTACCACATATACGTGCCTAGGTTGTGGTATAAAAATTATAAAGGATGTACAACTATGACAAGTGTTTACAAGTAACTCATGTTTAAAAATAATTTAATATCCCACAAAGTATTAAGCTTGGCATATTGATTCACCAACAATCAATAATTTGACATTAAATTCAAATGGGAATCAAATCCTCTAGTTGTATTAGATGTCTATGATTCTTGTGGACATGTGTTGAGGTTGTGGGTGCAATATTATTAAGATGGTAAATTATTTATAAAATTACTATATAATACAAAAGGAATGAGCGTAAGAGAGGTCATATCCCAAGTAGATGCAGTAAATTGACATTTAAAAATAAAAAATATTTAACTAAAATAAATAAAAATTTAAATCACCTGGTATGTAGAGCCTTTAGTGTGCTTCCCATAGCAAAGTCATCAAGGTTTATTTTTTGAATGAGCATTGTACCATTTTGACCCAATTTTGTCACAATTGTGGCATCAAAGGGATGATGGTAACACTTTAAAACCTTGGACACTGTAGTTGATGACATATATTTTATACACATATTATCCTTGATGGTAATAGGAATGCTTACCATCACTCCCATCTCCTCATTTATTATAATTATATTGTCAATTTTTGACACCTCTATCAATTTTTTTTTGGATATATGATGTAACATCTCCACTGGGATCTACTTAAAATAATGTATTTTTTAAAAATTTAATCAACGTAATATTTCATTAGATTTCACCATGAAAATCTAATTAGTGATATAGATAAAACACTCTAAGTATAATAACTATAAAATAAGCATGTGACATCTATCTGTTACTAATCACTATCATTAGATGAAACACAACATAACTAAATATAGAAAGTAATTACAAATATACAGCCATGACTAGTACAATGATACAACCACTACTATCAATATACAGATAAGTAAATAATTACATCTCATCAGAAATAATGTCTCAATAATAATAAATCCAATACAATGTACAAGATATAAGATACAAGTCTCCACAGAGCATGAGTTCCCAAACTCAGGTATCTATGTCAATCTCAAGTGTAGTCTTGAAATAAGTATTGTTATAGGGAGGGAGAGCATCATGCGAGTGATTTTTCACACCAACCACAAACCATCAATCCCTTGAATAATTCCCCATCAAGGAATGACCCTCCTTTCATGGATGAGTAGATAGTGATAGTATAGGAATCTAGAGAGACAGAGTAGTACCCATGTGTTGTATGATTTCTAAGAACATGAAGTGTACCATAAATAAATCCATTCTAACATGATATCACACAAACATATAAATCATACATATGAAATGATAATGTCTAACTAATATTACTTTTGCCAAAATTTTCAATAGTTATTGATCTCTAGGATCAGTCAAATTCATACACACCACTTGATCGGATTACCTTCATCTGGTATAGATGATGCTAGTAAGTTATTGAATTCTATCTCGCTACTTACTCAATACAATTAATGTGAGATTTGATTAATAAAATTATAACCAATAGATTCATATAGATTACTTCCTACTAGCAAGCATAAACATGCTAAACATAAGAATAATATAAATGCATACATTTAGTCTGTTAAATGTGTGAATTAATCTCCATTATTTATTTGTCACATAGATAATAAGCATAATAAGTAAAATTCATACAAACTAGGTATAATCTACATTTCACTACATATTTCTAATTTTTTGTAAGTAGATTCAAATATAATTCATTTTATGATGAACATTAATATCATAGTCCATTGTTCATATGTATAAATACTCAATTATATAGCCAGTCATAATAATTTCAGAGAATCAAATAACTCATAAACCAAGTCACATATTGTATGAACATAATATTTCATTTATACGTCTTGCTAAGTTTTTAGGAGACTGCATTCATATATTTATAGTTTACTATCCCTTGGGGTCTTATGACTTACTTTTAATAGTCAATAAAACTATAGCTATAGACACACCTCATAATTTACTAATATGTGTTATATATGCACATGAGTACTTAAATTCTCTTATTGATATATTATATATATATGAGTACTTGTATATACTAAATATATTCATAATACGTACCACATATAGGTACCTAAATAATATATAAATACGGTCTATAAAAGTCAATAGTCATTTAAAATTCTAATTAGAAACTTCATATGAATTCAACAATCATTGTGACTCTCCTAGACACAAAATACATTGACTATTAATAATCCCAAAATATTAATGAATAGAGTGTTATAATAATTAGACTATTTATATTATTATGCTACTCTTTTTTAAGTCAAATAGACATCAAGCACTCATATAGTTTAAACTAGTATTAAATCTTCCTATGCTCGATTCAATATATATCTTAAGTATAAAGCCAATTACTCAACCCACTAAATAGGTACAAATCATATTTTTTGAATAATACATACTTAAAATCCCACTATGTTTCAATTTAATGTCAACATGCATTTATAGTAAATGTTTTACTATTCCTTAATATTCTACAGGTCTACCAACAGAACTTATATCTGATACTCTTTACACATAAGTGTTATACAAGCCATATGCCCTATATATATGCATATGAGAAAACTAGTTATTTTTTCCCCCATCTTGTCACTATCTTATGCTATATGTAATTAATACAATCACCTCAATTTGCACAGGGATCCTTTATAACTGAGGTAAACATAATAAAGAAATTATACACTCCATGCCTCTTTTTTCTTTTAAAAGAACATGGTTTTAAAACAATCAAAATCAGACTTGTATATAGTCAGTTTGGATTACAATTACACACACAGGTTCGTTAATGATTATCCATTTATATAATATGTTTTCAAGAGTATGATGTTACCAAGGAAAATAGTGATAAATTTTCAACAAGATTCTACTTGATAACATCCTTCCATCCATTATTAGTTTATATAAGTATATATATCGCTCACACACACACACACACACACACACACACACACACACACACACACACACACACACACACACACACACACACACACACACACACACACACACACACACACACACACACACAGATATATTAGTTTCAATTTATAAATAATGAATGGATCTATATATATCACTAATAAATGAATCTAATTGGTTCGCTATATAAGAATGATAATATATTTAAATTGCTATAATGAAAATCGATGTACTCAAGTTACTATTATATATATCAGTTCATTCTATATATCATATATTGGTCATTATATACACTTTATATTTGAATATATATTGATTTAATTCATTGTATGTTATATTATATGATATATGAAAAAGGTGTATGCTATATGAATATAACATACAAATTTGATATAACATTTAACCATTATCAAATATAACATAAAAATAATCACCATTCATTATAGATTTAATCATTCACTATAGATTTAATCATTTGATCTAAATATAACATAAAATGGTACATGATATATATATTCAAATCATTTTACTACATTACATTGGCCTGCAACTCAAACTCTATGGATTTTATGGCACTATGCTATGAGATAGGATTTATTCCATATGTTAACCCTAGTATCTCTACAAATGTTAATTATTCTTTTGATAAGATTAATTCTAAATTCTATTTATGAGTTATTTTATGACTAGATAGAATTAATTACATAGGTTAGCCATAGTATATTATAGAAGGAACTATACAAATTTATTATATTAGATACACAAATGTACTATATCTATAATATTTGCTTACCATAATATTTACCATGTCAGATTTATGTAATATCTATACAAAGGATATATATATATATATATATATATATATATATATATATATATATATATATATATATATATATATAGTGAATAAGAAGTACCATAGTATATACCATTATTATATTTTCATGATGAATAAGTAGATTTTTTATTAAAGTTTTTTGAGTTTGAAAAAAAAAATATATACATAGATTTAATTTTTATTTTAAAAATAATGGTGAACATATATCTCTTCACTACTCATTATGTCTTATACAGTCGGTATAGTTTATTATATTTAATGAAAATATACTCAATTACTAATTATATATGATATATATTGATGTAGAGTCAATCTCTAACTCTGCCCTTCCATAGCTCTGACACCTGTAAACATAAACTTTACCACACAACTTCTCTAACTATTCTATGTTGTCGAATTCTCTACAAGGTTCAATATCATTGTATTAAATGGTATTAAGCTCTAATAAAATTTTAAATATTTTAATCTCTACCTTTAATTCATGAACACAAATCACACAACTCACATTCATCCATACACTTCTTTTTATGCATTCATTATCTCTTCCTTTCATGTTATTTTCCACACTAGTTTTCATACCATATAACTTGTTTCAAATCTGGTTTCTAGTTTCATTGACTTACATAGGGTTATAATCATCTCTCACTAATTCTATTTATTATTTATTTCACCTCTATTCCACCCATAAGGTTCCTTTGTTCATACCTTTACATCATACCCTAATTCTCTCTTTTGACTGTCATTCCTAGTAGCCTTTTTTGAAGGTTTTTCCCTTAGTATGAATTGGTACATATTCAAATCAACAAAATAATCACATTTTTGTACACCCTTTATTCTATTTTAACCTTATATGAAGTTTCATTCCTTAATTCATTCCTTGGACCACTTTTTAAGCCACTTTTAGGTCTTAGATTAGGCCTATTAGGTCACTATTTCCTCCAAAGACACACAGTCATGTCAAAACCATACTTTCCCATACGGTATCAACCTATAAACACTAAAATATACTTAATAATATTTTATTCAATATTTTCACCAATTTTTATCAAATTATATTGGTTATAATTCCTAGAAATCACATTTATGTCTTGAAACCCTAGAAATAAGGTTCTACCTGATTTTGTAGGCTCGTGAGGGTATAAAAATATTTTTCAAGCATTTAAATGACTTTCTTGGTACTATAATTAATGGAATAGGTATTTTATGACTCCACACATCTTTCTTATTCACAAACTTCCTTCTTTGAGACCACTATGGGTTGGTTTACACAGGTCTTTGCTTGACTATAGGACTATAACTAAGCACACTATCTACATACAAAGGCTGAGTGTAATATTTATGATGTATGAATTCAAAACCAACTAATATAAATTAATATCCTTAAATATCTTTTAAATTATGTTCTCCACACACACACACACACACACACACACACACACACGCTCATCTAATCTCTGTAGACTACTTCTTGGCATGCTAGAAATCTCAATCTTATTTATCTTAAGAAACATAGGGTATTCCACATATTTTGTAATTTAAACTTTTACACAAAACTTTTAGACAACAAACCACTCTTTCTCAATCTTCACAACATGTGCTCAATCTTAAAAGCTCATCAGGTTATAACTTACTTCATTATGTTGTTTACATAATTATCTCATTATAGGGTAGGGAGTACATTCTTACACCAATTCAAAATAATATTGAAAAAAAATTAAAAAAATTTGAAACAACACAATAAAGACCAATTTCCACTTACCAATAACACATAAATCATAAAAACTTGATTTTCCTACTTTTTCCTTCATTGAACATCCTAGCACAATCAACTTATCATTGCAAATATATAGGAAAATATAGTGTTTTCTTCACTTAAAATGAATAAAACTTATCTTCATTCACTTCTTTGGGGATTATTCTACATAATTCTTTAGAGTCTAGCCCCTCAACTCTTACTTCTGAATCTCTCACCTTAAATTGATTCATTACACAAAATAACTATCTATTCAAAAAGACTCCAAAATCCCATAACTAACTTCTAACTTCCTTTTTGTATGTTGTAAACTACCTAAATATTGACTTAATAATCAATATGAATCATTATGTGAGTCATGTGGGGATTGAATAGTCTTGATCCCTTATTAAAACCTAACCACACAAACCATAACATTGATACTTATTTTGACAAGGTTGAAGCTTCTTAGACTTCACATTGAAATTTGAAAATCCAAATCAAGGTTTCAGTGGGAAAATGCCAAAACAACTCAAATTCAAATTTGACAACTTCCTAATGCTTTTGAATGACTCTTAACTACCTAGATGACCAAAAAAACTTGCTAATGACTCACAACATGACAAAATAGACCAATATATACAATAAGGTAGTAATGCTCCTACATCATACTATCAAGGAGCAAGAAAAACTTTCTACCAAAGTTATAAATGATTTGAATTTGAGGTTATTTGTATCATCCTTCTTCCACCTAGATCCCAAAGCCTATTTGAGACTCTTAGTCCTTCTTGATGCTTGCTCAAACTGATGATGGCTCCTCTTTTATTGCTTTTCCTCTTTCTTTGCATCCTCAATCTGATCATGGGTAACTGATGCACATTTTTTTCCTCCAAAAACATGCACATGAAGCAAACAAGTAAAATAAAACCACCTCTCTCTTGATCTCTTAGTCTTCACTTTGTTCTTTGGCTTCCATCTCTTCTTCATCTTAACTCAAGATTTCTCTCAATGCTAACTCAGTTGTCATGATAGAGTTCTCATCTCATATGAGACTCAAATCATATAATCCTTCCAGTATTTTCTACCATAGCTGACTCTCTTCTATTTTACACTCATACACATCACCTTACTCTCCCATTGGTGCCAATCAAGACACCTCTACCTATTACCATGCAAGCTTTGCAAGTACTTTAACTCGTGCTTCTTATTTCTTCTCTACTGTTGTTACCTCATAGATGTCAAACACTTCATTTGGTACTATTGTACCTTCTTGTCCTTTCATTGACATATCTATTAGAATTAATTTAATTTCATACAAATCATCCTCCTCAATATTCATATCAACATACTCATCAAATACAACATGAAAATGACTACCTGATACTTCTTGTTCTCCTCAAGGCTTCCTTGACTGAAATATTCTTCCTTATTACTTGCCATAAGGCATGGTGCTATTGCAAACTCTTTCTCTTATTCTTCATCATCCAATGGATCACCTTCTTTAGGGTGACATAATATGGAATAACCCTATCCACTCCACTTTTTTCTCATCACTAACATGTTGCTCATACTTCTAATGATCTCCTCCATTTAATCTTTCAATTTTATGCACACATTTCAATGACTCATTAGTCATAATAATTTGAGACTTGCTTGCCCCTTCTCTTCTTCTAGACTACCTTGCTTTCATCTTCATCCTTTGTCTTCTCCTCCTTTCTATCAACTACTTGAGAGGCCATCTCACTTTCCTCTTTATGCACACATAGAATCTTATTCTCATTACTTCCAAGATTTTCTCAACTTTGTCAAAACCTCTTTCATCTCAGCTATCTCCTTCTCTCTAACTCTCTTTTATTCACTTCCATCTTCTTCTTTTGGAATTCCTCACTCCTCAATCCCTACATCTTTATCTTACTCTTTACTATTCACTATCTCACCCTCTTTAGGTCTCTCTATTAGACCTTTCTTCTCTTGAAAAGCCTTCCCACTTGCCTTCTTGACCATTCACTTGGTCTCTATCACTTTACTCTATCTCTCTTAGAGTCTCTTTCTTTCTTGTCCTCACCTAGGACTTTTATCTCACTTGCCCTTTTCCTAGGACTCTCTTCTCTCTCTTCAAGATCTCTACTTGAGCTTCTTTCTCCTCAATATATCACTAGCTCTTCTCACTCTCTTCAAGCCTTCTTGGCATAAGGGATTTGCCTCATAGTTATAAATTTAGTTATTTAAACTATTTTTGACTCTCTTTCACATATCCCTATAGCCTCTTCACTTCATTCCTGCAACCTTAATTAGCATTCTCACAACATCTTCTCAAAATAACATTCAAAATGTAATCAATAAAATATTCATGCACATGAAATAAATAATCTCAAAACTCAAAACATACCTTGCCATAGAATACTCCTAATTTGATACCAAATGATGTAGAGTCAATCTCTATCTCTACCCTTCCATAGCTCTGACACCTATAAACATGAACTTTGCCACACAACCTCTCTAACTATTCTATGTTGTCAATTTACCTACAAGGTTCAATATCATTATTTTATATGGTATTAATCTCTAATCACCTTTGAAATATATTAATCTCTACCTTTATGCCTTGCACACAAATCACATAACTCACATTCATCCATACACTTCATTCTATGCATTCATTATCTTTTCCTTTCATGCTATTTCCATGCTAGTCTTCATATCATATAACAACTTGGTTCAAAGCTAGTTTCTGGTTTCCTTGGATTACATGTGTTTTTGATCATCTCTCAAAAATTCTATTTACACTTTATTTCACCTTTGTTCCACCCATAAGGTTATTTTTTCAAACCTTTACATCATACCCTACTTCTCTCTTTTGACTATCATTCCTAACAACCTTTTTTGAAGGCTTTTCCCTTAGTGTGAATTGGTATAGATTCAAATCAAAAAGATAATAACATTTTTAAATACACTCTATGTTATTTTAACCAACTACCCTAATGCATTCCTTAGACCAATTTTTAAGCCACTTTTAAGTCTCAGATTAGGCTTATTAGGTCACTGTTCCCTCTAGAGACACACAATCATGTCAAAAATGTACTTTCCCATATGGTATCAACCTATAAACATTAAAATATCATTAATCATATTGTACTCAATATTTTCACCAATTTTTAGAAAATTTTGTCAGTTGTAACTCTTAGAAATCGCATTTATGTCTTGAAACCCTAGAAACAAGGGTTTGCCTGACTATGCAGGACTGAGAGGGTATATAAATATTTTCCAAGAATTTAAATGAATTTATTTAGAATATAATTAATGGAATAGGTATGTTATATCTTTAATATTCATAAACATCCTTTCTTGAGGCCATTGTGGGTCAATTTACACAGGTTCTTTGCTTGACTGTAAGACTGTAACTAAGCACTTATTTGCATACAAAGGCTGAGTATAATATTTATGATGTATGAATTAAAAAAAAAAACTAAACTAAATTAATATCCTTAAATACCTTGCAAAGTATGATATCCATATTTATTTATATATTCATCTAATCTCTGTAGACTACTTCTTGGCACACTAGAAATCTTAGTCTTCTTTATCTCAAGAAACACAAGGTATTCCACGTTTTTAAATTTAAATCTTTGCACATAAATTTTATATAACAAACCATGCTTTCTCAATCTTCACAACATATTCTCAATCTTAAAAACTCATTAGGTTATAACTTACTCCATTATGTTGTTTACACAATCATCTCATTACAAGGAAGGGACTACATCCTTACACCACTTCAAAATAATCTTGAAACAAACTTAAAAAATACTTGAAACAACACAATAGAAAACAATGTACACTTAAAAACAACACATAAATCATCAAAAATTGCTTTGATTACTTTTTCCTTCACTGAACAACCTAGCACAGTTAACTTGTCATTACAAATATACAGGAAAATACAGAGCTTTCTTGTCTTAAAATGAATAAAAATTATTTTCATTCACTCCTTTGGGGGTTATTCTACATGATTATTTAAAATCCAAATCCTCAACTCATACTTATAAAATTTTCACCTTGAATTGACTTGTTTCACAAAACAACTATCTATATAAAAAGACTCTAAAATTCCATAACTAACTTCTAACTTCCTTTTTGTATGTTGTAAATTGACTAACTACTAACCTACTCATCAAGATGACTCATTATGTGAGTCATGTGGGGATTGAAAAATATTGACCCATTATTAAAACCTAACCACACAAACCATAACATTGAGACTTTTTTCGACAAGGTTGAAGCCTCCTAGACTTCACCTTGAAATTTGAAAATTCAAATCAAGGTTTTGGCTAGAAAATGCCAAAACAACTCAAATTAAAATTTGACAACTTCCTAATGCTTATGAATGACTCTTAACAACCTAAAATGACCAAAAAAACTTACTAATGACTCATAACATGACAAAATAGACCAATAAATACAATTAGATAGTGATGCTCCTACATTATATACACTCAACTCACACCTATATCCATTACTATGATTTGTAGAGTAGAGGCATGCTATTGCATATATCTGTAGTTTTTATTTAATTAACAATACCTCAACCATTCATATTTAAGTCTTATTATTTTTTGTTAACAACACATACAACTATCATACATTTACGTATACAAAAGTACATAGACCATTCATATAGTTTACAGTTTGTAAAATGAGAACATAGAATTTTACCTAATTCCACACAGAATTTAGCATCACCTACTTTGCAAAAGTGTCCAAGCTAAAATGGCATGATCTAGAAATTCTTTTCTCCATTTGATCTCTCTTTTTCTCAGTGTGTTGTTGTCCTCTTCTCCACTTCATTTTCTCCTCCTCCTCTTCTCTTATTATTCGATGATCTTCTATATCCTTCCTTCTCCAATTTCACCCCTTTTTATATTTTGTTTCCTTTTGCATGAATATCCTATTCTCTTTAAATCTCACCTAGATTTCTACATTTTATCTTTCTTCCATACTTTATTTTTTAATTCCCTTTTTTGTGTTTTTTTCCTATATTTTTTTAATTATCACTTTATACATTTTATTTCCTAATTACTTATTTTTTATTTTCTTATACATGTACGCTTTTCCACTTTTCCCATTTTTCATTTTTCTAACTTAATAATAAATAAATAATCATAATGACTTGACTAATATAAAGTCAATCCTATTCCTTTCAATAGTAATTGGTATTCCCAAATTATCATAAATATAGCCTGTTAATATTCTAAAACATTCCAAAGATATGATGGTTAGACTATATGCGGTAGTAACCAAATCACATAAATTTATAGTTAATCATGAATTCCATAACATGATATAAGCATAATGCTACATTATACATCCAAATCTACTTATAACAACCACACTGCAATCACATGAGATTAATTCCACATAGACATACATCTAAACTAACACATAATTAACAAGCATAAACAATTATCTAATTATAGACAACATAAAAATATACTAATGCTAACCATTCAATGATGCATATAACATGTACTATCTAATGTGGTGTGTGTATGGGTTCTAGACATTCCTCTATTTTCCCTAACACCTCCATCTATGCCACCTTCTCTAATGATGCTCTCACCCCATCATGCTTTGAGGTATTAATCTCTCCTACATCTAGCTCATGATAAGAAGGTAGTTAGTTCATAGCATCATGACATATATCATAAAATATTGCTGAAACAACACATTAGTTTGATCATAATGTAAGAATATACAATTCAACTAACTCATAATAATGCAATCATGAAATCAAGATAACATACATCTGTCTCATAACAACATATGACTTACAACCGAGTCAAATAATAATAAAATAAAATTATCAACCATAAAAAATGCATGGATAATCATGTACATTTACTTAGTGAGGAATTAAGATGTGACATCCTTTACCCTTAAATATGGTCATCATCTTAATTATGTAAAAAAACATTATTTAATAGAAAAATAACATAATATGGAATATCAAATCAAACAAATAAATGTGGAAATAGCCTGTAAAACTCATCATAGTCCTCCCAAATAGCACTATCTAATATATATTAAGTAAATGAAGTTTATGAGTATCAAACTCTAATTGATTCTACCATGACAACCCCAGGATATAGAATCTACAAAGCATTCTAATCCAAAAAATGTGAAAGATCAACTATATACTTTTAAAGATATAAAATATGGAAGACATTATGCAATAGAGCTAGGACTGCTGGCAATGCAAGCCTTTACACTATAGGATTGACCACTTCTAAAACCCAGAAGGGTCTCATATATCTCAGTGAAATTTTCATTGGCTTCTCAAATTTAATTGAATTCTTTTACAATTTAACCTGAAAGAACACTTTATCACCAACTAAAAACTACCTATCTATCTTCTTCAAATCAACATAACTATTTTTCCTATCATTGGCTTCAACCAATCTCTCCTTGATCAATCTGACTTGATCTTCCATTTTTTAGAGCATCTTAGGTCCAAAGACTACCCTATCTTCCAACATGTCCCAACTGATTAATGTCCTACACCTTCTTCCATATAATGCTTCAAATGGTGCCATCTTCAAAGTTGATTGGTATGAGTTATTATATGCAAACTCAACCAATAGAACATAATATTACCACTTGTATTATTGATCCATGTAATACATATGAAAAAAATTCTCTAACACTTGATTAACTTGCTCAGTCTATCCATCAATCTCTAAGTGATATGCAATGTTGAAGTTTAATTACATACCCAAAGCTGAATTCAGAGTTACCCAAAATCTATAAGTCATTTTGAATCATGATCCAAAATGATATTCTCTAAAAATACCTAAAAATGATACACTTCCTTTACAAACCTCTTTACAAGAGTAGGTGCATCATCTGTCAATTTATCTAGTATAAAATGAGATACCTTGGTTAGATTATCAACTATAACCAATACCATATTGTGCCTATTTTGTGACAATAGTAATCTTTGGATAAAATCTATATTTATCACTTGACACTTCCATTATAATATGTTATGTGGATATAACAATCTAGTCGAATGCACATGCTCAACATTCACTCATTGACATTCTCGATAATGTGACATAAAGTCCACTACATATTTCTTGATTCACTTTAAGAAATAAAGTGTTCTAAGCTCTAACATGAGCTTAGTAACTCTTGGATGTCCTGAAGATGGGGAATTATGTAGTTCCTTTAGTACTATGCTCCTTAGATTCTCTCAATTTGACATGTGCATCTTTACATTATATCACAAAAGACCACCATTCTCTAATTTGAATTCTTTATACTTAGGATTTTAAGCATTCTTAGATAATGCTTTCCTAACCTGATCATAGAATTTATCTCTTGGTGAGAATTTGATCACTTTATCCTTGAAAATACTCCTAATAGTAGCCATGAATGATATGTACCTCCTATGACTTAGGGCATTAAGAACTATATTTTCCTTGCCGTTGAAATAGTTGATATCAAAGTCACAGTAAAATAAGAAATATATCTAGCATCTCTATCAAACATTCATATTTTATTGGGTGAAGATGTACTTGAGTCTCAAGTTATCCATCTTGAGCTCAAATGGTTTTCCCAACAAATAATGCTACAAAAATTACAAAGCATGAACAATTGTTTCAATTTCTAGGCCATGAGGGGCATATTTCACCTCATAAGGCTTCAAATTCCTTGATTCATAGGATACCACTACACCATCTTGCATAAGGAATCTTCTTAGTCCATCCATAGAAGCATATGTCATCACTAAAAATTGACCATTGGGATCAGGAACTCTTAATATTGGTGTTAAAGTAATCCTCTTTTTCAATTCTTGAAAAGCTACTTCACACTTATCTAACCAAATAAAACTTTAGTTTAGTTACACTATAGAGAGGTAATCTGATTAGCTATCTTATTAAAATTCTTAACGAACTTACTATAATATTCCAACAATCCCATGAAACTTTTTACCTCATGCACATTCTTTGGTGCTGGCCACTCCATAATAGCCCTTATCTTTTTTAGATCTACTAAAATGCTGACCATAGTAATAATATATCCTAGATATTGACTCTCTATTAGAAAAATGCACACTTAGATAACTTGACATACAACTTGTGATTCCATAACCATTACAAAATTAGTTGTAGATGTTACCAAAACAAAATGATGTAGATAATCTTTGAATGAACTGTTCATGAGATTCATGAATGCTATCAAAGCATTTGTTAACCCAAATGGTAACACTGTGAATTCATAGTGCCCATAATGAGTTCTAAACATTGTCTTTAGAATATCCTCATACCTTATCCTTAGTTAATGGTATCTTGATCTAAGATCAATTTTAAAAAAGACTGTTGCCCCTTACAATTGATCAAAAATATCATCTATATGAGGTAGTAGATACCTATTTTTGATATTTGCCTTATTCAACATTCTATAATCAATGCAAAGTTGAAGAGTATCATCCTTCTTGTTGACAAAGATAATTGTGCACCTCATGGTGACACACTTAGCTTGATCAACCCTTTTAACAACAATTCCTAGGGTTGAGTCTTTAATTCAACAAATTTAGTGGTTGTCATTTTGTATGGATCCTTAGACTTTAGTTATAATCTAGGTATGATATTGATAGAGAAATCAAACTCTTATTTAAGAGGCAATCCTAGTAATTCCTTAAGAAATACATCATATGACCCTAGTGTTGCTACATAAAGATCCACTACTATTATGAAATTGGGAAACCTAATCACTGCTTCAACTAAACCCTTCTCAACTTTAAGTTTAATCTCAAAATGATTATCCATATCAGTCAACCATATTTCATCTCTATCACCCAAAACAGTTCCATCAAAATTAGGTGGATTCACTTTTTTCATATCTCTAGCCAATTTTACATCTATTTGAGCTCTCATGTCTTGAGGGTTTTATTACTCAGAAGAATGTTATTCAGGTACATCCTAGTGTATTTAATCTTCATGGCCATGAACTTCTTTCTCTAGGTATAAAATTTTGTTCCTCATTTCATTCATGGCTATGAGAATCTAATCCAACTTTACTGCTTGTTCAATGATAAATCGATTAGGATCAAATGGAGGGTTATTGTTATTGACATTTGAAGGACCCTCACCAAATACTCTAGATTTCACCATTCTCCTTTTTGGTAAACATAAGGATATGAAAATTATATTGGACTCATTAAGTCCTAAAGTTTGAGCCATAGCTCCGATACCTTATGTAACATCCCCACTGGGATCTACTTAGAATAACGTGACTTTTTAAAAATTTAATCAATATATTCTTTCATTAGATTTCACCTTGAGAATATAATTAGTAATCTAAATAAAACACTCTAAATAAAACACTCTAAGTATAAAAATTATAAAATAATCATGTGACATTTATCCATAACTGATCACTATCATCATATTTGAAACATAACATAATTGAATATATAAATTAATTACAAATATCCAACCATGACTAGTACAATGATATAACCACTGTTGTCAATGTATAGATAAGTAAATAATTACATATCATCATAAATAATATCTCAATAATAATAAATCTAGTACAATGTATAATATACAAGATACAAGGTTCCATGGAGCATGAGTTCTTGAACTCTAGTATCTATGTCAATCTCAAGTGTAGTCTCCAAATAAGTATTATTATGAGAAGGGAGAGCATAATCTAAGATATTTTCCACACCAACCATGTACCATCGATACCCCACATAATTCCCTATCAGGGAATGGCTCTCCCTTCATGGATAAGTAGATAGTGATGGTGTGAGAATCCAAAGAGACAAGCTAGTATCTATGTGTTGTATGATTTCTAAGAACATGGAGTGTAACATAAAGAAATATGTTCTAAAATAATATCACACAAATATGTAAATCATACATATGAATTGACAATGTATAACTAACATTAATTTGAACAAATTTTTGAATAGTTATTGATCTCTAAGATCAATCAAATTCATACACACCACTTGATCGAATAACCTTTATTTGGCATTGATGATGCTAGTAAGCCAGTGAAGTTCGTCTCACTACTTACTCAGTACCAAGAATGTGGGATTTGGTTAATATAATTAGAACCAATAGATTCATACATATTACTTCGTATTAGGATCTATAAACATGCTTAAAATAGGAATAATTAAAATGCATACATTTAGTCTATCAAATGTATGAATGAATCTCCACTATATTATTTGTCACATAAATAATAAACATAACAAGTATGGTTCATACCAACTGGGTATAATCTACATTAGACTACATATTTCTAATTTTTTATAAGTAGATTCAAATATAATTCATTCTATGAATAACATTAATATCATAGTCCATTGTTCATATGTATAAATACTCAATTACATAGCCAGTCATAATAATTTCATAGAATAATTTAACTCATAAACCAAGTCACATCTCATATGAACATAATATTTCATTTATACATCTTGTTATATTTTTATGAGACTGCATTTGTATAGTTATAGTTTACTATCCCTTAGGGTCTTATGACTTAATTTTAATAGTCAATAAAACTATAACTATAAACACACCTCACAATGTACTAATGTGTGTTATATGTGCACCTGAGTACCTAAATTCTCTTATTGATATATTTCACATATACGAGCTTGTATTTACTAAATATATTCATAATACATATAACATATAGGTACTTAAAAAAATATATAAATATGGTCGATAAAGTTCAACAATCATTGTGACTCTCCTAGACACAAAACACATTGATGTTTAATTATACGATATTAATATTCCTGAAATATTAATGAACAAAATGTTATAATAATTAGACTATATCCTTACTCTACTCTTTCTTAAGTCAAATTGACATCAATCGCTCACATAGTTTAAACAAGTATTAAATCTTAATATGCTCAGTTCAATATATATCTTAAGTATAAAACCAATTACTCAACCCATTGAATAGCTAAAAATCATATTTTTTGAATAATACATAGGTAAAATCCCACTATGTTTCAACTTAATGTAAACATGCATTTATAGTAATTTTTTAACTATTCCTTAATATGCTACAGGTCTACCAACATAAATTACATCTGATACTCTTTACACATAAGTGTTATGCAATCCATATGCCCTATATATATGCGTATGAGAAAACTAGTTATTTTTTTTCCCATTTGGCACTATCTTATGCTATACAACTAATATAATCGCCTTACTTTGCATAGGGATATTTTATAATTGAGGTAAACTTACTAAATAAGTATACATTCCATACCTCATTTTCCTTATAAAAGATCATGGTTTTAAAATAATCGAAATCAAACTTGTATATAGTTGGTTTGGATTATAATTACACACACAAGTTCACTAATGATTATCTAATTATACAATATGTTTTCAAAAGTATGATGTTACTAAGGAAAAAATGATAAGTTTTCAACAATGATCTACTTGATAGCATCTTTCTATCCGTTATCAGTTTATATAAATATCTATATTGCTAGCATATATATCAGTTTTAGTTTATAAATAATGAATATATATATATATATATATATATATATATATATATTGCTAATGAATGAATCTAATTGGTTCGTTATATAAGATTGATATTGTACTTAAATCACTATAATGAAAATCAATGTAATTAGGTCACTATTATATAGATTATTTCATTGTATATATCATACACCAGTCACTATATACATGCTATATTTGAATATATATCGATTTAATTCATTGTATGTTATATTATATGATATATGAAAAAGGTGTGTGCTATATGAATATAACATACAAATTTGATATAAAATTTAACCATTATCAAATATAACATAAAAATAATTATCATTCATTAAAGATTTAACCATTCATTATAGATTTAACCATTTGAGCTAAATATAACATACATCGATACATGCTATATATATTCGAATCGTTGTACTTATATTACTTTGGCCCACACCTCAAACTTTGTAGATTTTATGGCATTATACTATCAGATAGGATTTATTCCACATGTTAGCCATAATATCTCTATGGATGTTTATTTATCTTTTGATAGGATTAATTCTAAATTCTATTTATGAGTTATTTTATGACTAGATAGAATTAATTCCACAGGTTAGCCATAGTATATTATAGAAGGAACTATACAAATTTACTATATCAAATACACAAATGTACTATATCTATAATAACTACTTACCATAGTATTTACCATGTTGGATATATATATAAAAGAAGTACTATAGTATATACGATTATCATATTTACATGATGAATAAGTAGATTTGTTATTAAAGTTCATTGAGTTTGTAATAGTAAATATATACACAAATTTAATATTATTTTACAAATAGCGGTGAATATATATCTCTTTATAGTTCGCAATGTCTTATACAATTCATATAGTTTATTATATTGAATGATAATATCCTCAGTTACTAATTATATATGGTATATACACTCATCTCACACCTATATCCATTGCTACAATTTGTAGAGAAGAGGCATGCCATTGTATGTATCCATAGTTTTTCTTTTAATTAACAAGACCTTAATAAGTCATATTTAATTCTAATGGATTTTTGTTAACAATACATACAATTATCATACATTTATGTATACAAAAGTACACATACCATTCATATAGTTTACAATTTTTAAAACAAGAACACACAAATTTTACTTAATTCTACACAGAATTTAAGATCACCTACCTTGCAAAAGTGTCCAAGCTAAAATGGCATGATCTAGAAATTATTTGCTCAGTTTGATCTCTCCCTTCCTCAACATGTTGTTGTCCTCTTCTCCACTTCATTTTCTTCTCATCCTCTTCTCTTATTCTTCTATGATCTGCTATATCCTTCCTTCTCTAATTATGCCCCTTTTTATATTTTCTTTCCTTTTACATGAATATCCTATTCTCTTTAAAGCTCCCCTAGCTTTCTAATTTTTCCCTTTCTTCTTTAATTTATTTAATTTATTCCCATTTTGTGTTTTTTTCCTATATTTTTTTTAATTATCATTTAATACAATTTATTTCCTAATTACTTCTTTTTATTTCCTATATATGTACACTTTTCTACTTTTTCCAATTTTTATTTTTATAAATTAATAATAAATAGATAATCAAATGACTTGAATAATATAAATTCAATTATATTCCTTTTAGTAGTAATTGACATTCCCAAAATATCATAAAGATAGCCTATCAATGTTCTGAAACATTCTAAAGATACGATGGTTAGACTGTATGTGATAGTAATCAAATCACACAAATTCACGTTCAATCATGAATTCTATAACATGACATAAGTATAATTCTAAATTATACATCCAAATATACTTATAACAACCACAACACAATCACACAAGATTAATTACACATAGGAATAATTCTCTACTAACACATAATTAATATGCATAAACAATTATCTAAATCCAGATAATATCAAAATGTACTAATGCCATCCATTTAATGCTGCATATAACATGTACTATATAATGTGGTATGTGCATGGGTTATATCCATTCATCTATTATCCCCCAACACCTCCATCTGTGCCACCCTCTCTGATGATGTTCTCCCTCCATCATGCTCTAAGGGATGACTCTTTCATGCATCCAACTCACAACAATAAAGTAGTTAATTTGTAACATCGTGACATATATCATAAAATATTATTGAAATAACAAACTGACATAATTGTAATGTAATAATATACAATATAATTAACTCATAAAAATGCAATCATGAAATCAAATCAACATACATCTATTTCATAATGGCATATGACTTACAATTTAGTCAAATAATAATCAAATCAAATCACCAACCATAAAAATCCATGGATAATCAAGTAAATTTGCTTAGTGAGGCATCAATATGTGACATCCTTCACCCCTAAAGTTGGTCATCATCCTAATAATAAAAAATAACTTTATTTAATTAAAAAATAACATAGTATGAAGCATCAAATCAAGCTAATAAATATGAAAATCACCTATAAAACTCATCATAGTCATTCCAAGTAGGACTATCATTAGAGTATTGATCCCACAAGAGCTTACATTGTGACATTTATTTATTACATAAACAAAGTTTTTGAGAGTAAATTACTCTAATTGGTTTTACCATGATCACCCCGGGATCCAGAACCTACAAATCATTCCAAACTAGCACATGTGAAAGATCAATTATATACTTTTTAAGCTATGAAATATGAAAGAAATTATACAATAGAGATAGGGATGGTGGAAATGCAAGCCTATACACTACAAGATTAACCACTTCTAAAACCTCGAATGGTCACACATATCTTGATGAAAGTTGCATTGACTTCTTGAATTTAATTAATTTCTTTTACAACTTAACCCTCAAGAATAATTTATCACCAATTGAAAGATACATATCTATCCTCTTTAGATAAACAAAAATATTCTACCTATCATTGGCCTTGACTAATCTCTACCTAATTAATTTGACTTGATCTTCTATTTTTGAAAGCATCTCAGGTCCAAAGACTACCCTGTCTTCCAACCTATCCCAACTGATTGGTGTCTTGCACCTTCTTTTATACAATGATTAAAATGGTGTCATCTTTAAAGCTGATTGGTATGAGTTATTATATGCAAACTCAACCAGTGGAAGATAATCTTTCCACTTGTATTGTTGATCCATGCAATACATACAAATAAAATCCTCTAACACTTGATTAACTCACTCAGTTTATCAATCAATATCTGGGTGATATGCAGTTCTAAAGTTTAATTATGTACCCAAAGCTAAATTAATAGTAACCAAAAATATAGAAGTCATCTTCAGACCATGATCTAAAATTATTTTATTTATAAATCCCTACAACTAATACACTTCCTTTACAAACTTCTTTGCAAGAGTAGGTGCATCATCTATCAAATTACCTAGTATAAAATGAACTGCCTTGATTAGCTTATCAATTACAACCAAGATCATATCATGCCTCTTTTGTGACAATGCTAATCCTTGGACAAAATCCATACTGATCACTTTCCACTTTCATTCTAGTATGTCATGTGGATATAACAATCTAGTCAGATGCACATGTTCAACTTTTACTTGATGACATTTTAGACAATGTGACATAAACTCCACTACATCTTTATTAATTTCATTCTATAAATAAAGTGGTCTAAGCTCTACCATGGGCTTAGTTACTCCTTGATGTCTTAAATATGGGGAATTATACAATTATTTTAGCATTGTGCTCCTTAGATTCTCTCGATCTGGCACATGCATATTTCCATTATATTACAAAAGACCATCATTATCTAATTTGAATCCTTTATGCCAAGGATTTTGAGCATTCTCAAATAATGCTTTCTTGACCTAATCATAGAATTTGATCACTTGATCCCTAAAAGTACTCATGATAGTTGATATCAAAGTCATAGTCAAACAAGAACTATAGCCAACGACTTAGGGCATCAACTAATCTATTTTCATTTCCTTTGATATAGTTGATATCAAAGTCATAGTCAAACAAGAACTATAGCCAACGTCTCTAACAAACATTAAAATTTGCTTAGGTAAAGATATACTTGAGTCCCAAGTTATCCATATTGAGCTCAAATAGTTTTTCTAACAAATATTGTTGCCAAACTTATAAATTAAGCATAATTACTACAAGTTCTAAGTCATGAGGGGCATAGTTCACCTCATAAGGCTTCATCTTACTTGATTCAAATGCTACCACTACACCATCGTACATGAGGAATCCTCTTAGTCCATCCCCAAATATATCTGTAATCAATGAAAATTGACCATTAAGATCATGAACTCTTAGTATTGCTGTTAAATTAAGCCTCTTTTTCAATTCCTAAAAAGCTACTTCACACTTATCCGACTAGATAAAACTTTGGTTCTTATGTTATAAAAAGGTAATCAGATTATCTATCTTATAAAAATTTAGAATGAACTTCTTGTAAAATCCCACTAATCCCATTACACTTCTTACCTCATACACATTCTTTGGTGGTGACCACTCCATAATGGCCCTCATCTTTTCTAGATCTACTAAAATGTCAATTATAGAGATAATATGTCCCATATATTATACTCTCTCCTAGAAAAATAAACACTTGGATAACTTGCCATACAACTTGTGCTTTCACAACCATTATAAAACTAGTTACAAATGTTGCAGATGCTTCTCTTCATTCTTAGAGTATATAAGAATGTGATCAAGAAAGACCAAAATAAAATGATCTAAATAATCTCTAAACACATTGTTCATGAACTTCATGAATGTTGTTAGAGCACTAAATGGTAACACTATGAACTCATAGTGCCCACAATAACTTCTAAATGTTTTCTTTGAAACATCCTCATCCCTTATCTTTAGATGATGGTATCCTGCTCTAAGATCAATTTTAGAAAATACCATTTACCCTTGCATTTGGTTGAAAATATTGTCTATACAAGGTAGTGGATATCTGTTTTTGATAGTTTCCTTATTCAACATTTTATAATCAATGCAAAGTAAAAGAGTACCATCCTTTTTTTTAACAAAGATAATTGGTGCACCCTATGGTGACACATTTGTCCTGATCAACCCCTTTGACAATAATTCTTGGGGTTGAGCCTTTAATTCAACCAATTCAGTGGTTGTCATTCTATATGGAGCCTTAGAATTTGGTTCTAATCTAGGTATGATATCGATAGAGAAATCAAAATCTCATTTAAGAGGTAATCTTAGTAATTTCTATAGAAACACATCATATTACACTAGTGGCACTATATAAATATCCACTACTATTATGAATTTGGGCAACCTAATCTCTGCTTAAACTAAACACTTGTCAACTTTGACTTCAATCTTGAAATATTTCTCCATCTCAATCAATCATGCTTTAAATCCATCACCCAAAATAGTTCCATTAAACTTAGGTGGAGTCACCTTTTTCATATCTCTACTCAATTCTTTAGCTACCTAAGCTCTTACATCCTAAAGATTTTATTGCTCAGCAAAATGATCTTCAAGTACATCTTGGTGTAATTCATCT
Source organism: Torreya grandis (assembly GCA_037957365.1). NCBI lineage: Eukaryota > Viridiplantae > Streptophyta > Pinopsida > Cupressales > Taxaceae > Torreya > Torreya grandis. The sequence goes on from JARHVA010000544.1 coordinate 4,873,158, forward strand.
TCATGGCCATGAACTCTTGATCTAGGGATGAAATTCGATCCCTGGTTTCATTCATGATTATGAGAATCTGATCCAAATTTATTGCTTGTTTAGCGATAAATCAATTAAGATCAAATGGATGGTTATTGTCATTGACATTTGAAGGACCCTCATTAAATACTCTAGTTTTCACCATTATCCTTTTTATTAAATAGGACATAAAAATATTAGTTAACTCATTAAGTCCTAGAGTTCCAACCATAGCTTTGATAACACATGTAACATCCCTACTGGGATCTACTTAGAATAATATGATTTTTTAAAATTTAATTAATGTATTCTTTATTATATTTCACCATAATAATCTAATTAGTGATCCAAGTTAAACACTCCAAGTATCATAATTGTAGAATGTGACATCTATCCATCATTGATCACTATCATCAGATGAAACACAACATAATTAAATATATAAATTAATTACAATTATCCAGCCATGGTTGGTATAATGATACAACCACTATTGTCAATGTACAGATAAGTAAATATTTACATCTCATCATAAATAATGGCTCAATAATAATAAATACAATACAATGTACAAAATACAAGATACATGGTTCCATAAAGCATGAGTTCCCAAACTCCAGTATCTATGGAAATCTTAAGTGTAGTATCTAAATAAGTACTATTTTGGATAGGGAGAGCATTATCCAATCACTTTTCCACACCAATCATAGACCATCAATCCCACACACAATATCCCATAAGGGAATGGCCCTTCCTTCATAGATGAGTAGATAATGATGGTATGAGAATCTAAAGAGACAAGCTAGTACTCATGTGTTGTATGATTTCTAAGAACATGGAGTATACCATAAGAAAATCCATTCTAACATGATGTCACATAAACATATAAATCACACATATGAAATTATAATGTATAACTAACATTACTTTGGAATTTTTTTTCAATAGTTATTGATCTTTAGGATCAGTCAAATTCATACACACCACTTGATCAGATTACCTTCATCTGGCATTGATGATGCTAGTAAACTAGTGAATTCTGTCTCACTACTTACTAAGTACCAACAATGTGAGATTTGGTTAATATAATTATAACTAACATATTCATATAAATTACTTTCTACTAGTAGGCATAAATATGGTAAACATAGGAATAATCAAAATGCTTACATTTGTTCATCAAATGTATGATTGAGTCTCCACTATCTTATTTGTCATATAAATAATAAGCATAACAAGTATATTTCATACCAATCGGGTATAATCTACATTAGACTACATATTTCTAATTTTTCATAAGTAAATTCAAATATAATTCATTCTATAATAAACATTAATATCATAGTCCATTATTCATATGTACAAGTACTCAATTACACTAGTCGTAATAACTTCACAAAATAATTTAACTCATAAACCAAGTCACATCTCCTATGAACATAATCTTTCATTTCTACATCTTTCTATATTTTAAGGAGACTGCATTTATATATTTATAGTTTACTATCCCTTGGGCTATTATGACTTACTTTTAATAGTCAATAAAACTATAACTATAGACACACCTCACAATTTACTAATATGTGCTATATATACACACGAGTACCTAAATTCTCTTATTGATATATTTTGCATATATGAGCACTTATATATACTAAATATATTCATAATACATATTGAGTATATAGGTACTTAAACAATATATCAATATGGTATATAAAATTGAAAAGTCATTTAAAATTATAATTTAAAACTTCATTTGATTTCAACAATCATTGTGACTCTCTTAGACACAAAATATATTGATGATTAATTATATGATATTAATATTCCCAGAATATTAATGAACAGAGTGCTATAATAATTAGACTATTTATATCCTTACTCTGCTCTTTCTTAAGTCAAATCGACATAAATATCTCATATAGTTTAAATGAGTATTAAATCTTCCTATGCTTGGTTCAATATATATCTTAAGTATAAAGCCTATTACTCAACCCGTTGAATAGCTACAAATCATATTTTTTGAATAATACATAGGTAAAATCCCACTATGTTTCAATTTAATGTCAACATGTATTTATAGTAATTATTTTACTAGTCCTTAATATGTTACAAGTCTACCAACATGACTTACATTTGATACTCTTTACACATAAGTGCTATGCAAGCCATATGCCCTATATAGATGCGTATGAGAAAACTAGTTATTCTTTTTCCCATCTTGGCACTATATTATGTTATATATAATTGGTATAATCACCTCAATTTTCATAGGGATCCTTAACAACTGAGGTAGACTTACTAAAGAAGTATATGTGACATACCTCATTTTCCTTATAAAAGATCATGGTTTTAAAACAATCAAAATGAGACTTGTATATAATCGGTTTGGATTACAATTACACACACAGATTCACTAATGATTATCTATTTATACAATATGTTTTCAAGAGTATGATGTTACTAAGGAATACATCAATAAGTTTTCAACAATTATCTACTTGATAACATCCTTCCATTCATTATCGATTTATAGAAATATTTATATCGCTAGCAAATATATATCAGTTTCAATTTATAAATAATGAATGGATATATATATATATATATATATATATATATATATATATATATATATGAATATATATGAATGAATCTAATTGGTTCAATATATAAGAATGATATTTTTATTAAATCACTATAATGAAAATCAATGTACTTAGGTCGCTATTATACAGATTAATTCATTGTATATATCATACACCAATCGCTATATACATGCTATATTTGAATATATATAGATTTAATTTACTGTATGTTATATTATATGATATATGATAAAGGTGTATGGTATATGAATATGACATACATATTTGATATAAAATTTAACCATTATCAAATATAACATAAAAATAATCATCGTTCGTTATAGATTTAACTATTCACTATAGATTTAACCATTTGAGCTAAATATAACATACACCGGTATATGCTATATATATTCAAATCATTGTACTTATATTAATTTGGCCTACTATATTTAAAGCTCACATAGATTTTTATTTTTTCCCTTTCTTCCTTACTTTATTTGTTTTTATTCCCTTTTTGTGTTTTTTCTTTTTCCTATATTTTTATTTATTATCAATTTATACGTTTTATTCCTATTTACTTCTTTTTTATTTCCTATATATGTACACCTTTTCACTTTTCCCATTTTTTATTTTTATAACTTAATAATATAAATTAATAATAATTAAATAATTATAATGATTTGAATAATATAAAGTCAATTATATTTCTTTCAACAGTAAATGGTATTCCTGAAATATCGTAAAGATAATGTGTCAATATTTTAAAACATTCCAAAGATATGATGGTTAGGCTATATGCGGTAGTTAAAAAATCATGCAAATTTGCATTCAATCATGAATTCCATAACATGACATAAGCATAGTGCTACATTATACATCCAAATCTACTTATAACAAACAGAACCCAATCACACAAGATTAATTCCACATAGGCATAAATCTGAACTAACACACAATTGACATGCATCAAAACATACTAACTCTAACAATTCAGTGATGCATATAACATGTTATATCTAATGTGGTATGTGCATGGGTTTTATCCATTCTCTGTCATCCCCCAACACCTCAATATATACCACCCTCTCTGATGATGCTCTTCCTTCATCATGCTCTGAGGGATGAATCTCTCTTACATCCAAATCACAACAAAATGGTAGTTAGTCTATAGCATCGTTACATATATCATAAAATACTACAAAAATAATAAATTAACATGGTCATAATGTAAGAATATATAATGCAACTAACTCATATAAATATAGTCATGAAATCAAAGTAACTTACATATGTCCCATAATAACATATTACTTACATCTTAGTCAAATAATAATCAAATAACTAACCATAAAAATCCATAGATAATCAAGTAAATTTGCTTAGCGAGAAATCAAGATGTGACATGTCAAGAAAGCTCTTGACGTAGGGTTATGTTTGTTGAAGTAAGGCTAGATATTCTTATGCAATTTCAATGTTTGTTTGTTCTCTTCACAATAGGGATTTTATTATGCATAAAATTTGGTCCATCCACCTAGTCATGTTACCAACCATTAGGTCCAAAGTCTAATACTTCTACCTCTAAGTCATAAAGTGAAGTAGATCCTTATAATCACCTTCCTATGTCTTTGGAATCCATTTTTAAACAAATAGTCACTGCTAACATGATGCTCTACCCACCTATCTAACATCTTGATCCCACTAAGCCTAAACCCTCTTGGTATAAAGATAATCAATATTGTGCATATCAGCAAACCTGGGGAATTACTATTAATCAATTTCATTATTTCCAAGAATTTCTCCAAGACCTCATTAACCATGGTGACATAATAATCAAGGATGAACTAGATGAGTCTCCATCCCTGGGTGCACAAGAAGAGGAAGGCTAAGATTCTATTCTTGATCATAATCAAGCCTTTCCCCTTTCAATCCAAGGTCAAGACACCACACCCATATTCCATGATCCCTTCATCAAAGATGCTAGTCCCCCCATCTCCCATGAATATTTTCATGGCCCTCTTTTAGTTGAAACCATCATCCCTCTCTTGTCTTCTCCTCACCCATCACACCAAAAACCCCATGTTGAGAGGTCAATCATAGACAATGACTTTTTAATATTATCATTACATCTTGTATATCAGAGCTAACACAAGTATTATCATAATTAGGATCATGTTCAATGCTAGGATATAAATCAAATTCTTTATTAGAAACATCATCCCTCATTGATGTTGATAATGCCTATGTTTTTAAGAATGCCTCTAATCTAGGTACCTCCAATCCATCACCAGGAATACCTTTGTATCCTAATCAAGATGATGAAGTCATAACATAAATATTAAAAGATTTATCTATAAAATAAAATCAAAGTTAATTTGATCCTCATTTGGATGCATATACTACAACTAGTCCTCATGATCCTTTTGCTGATATTGGGGAGATTTTGTTTGATGTTGGAAATGGGTCTCTTAGGAACCCCTATGAAGACTATGTTTCACCATCACCACTTATTGACCTCATCATACCATCTCCACCCCCTCTTCCACCATAAACCCCTTTATTCCTATCAATGATCATCTAATCACCACCCTCCATAAGGATGAATAAGAACATGCATTGTTGGATCCTTGAGCAATATAATGTGTGATATAAATCCAAAGGTCCAAGAACATAGTTAAAAAGTCAATCATAATAATCAAATTATCTTTGATCCCATAAGTCAAAATCAAGAAAATTAAAATCATCAACCTAATCCAAAAGCATCTCTCCCTAGTGAATCCCAAAATCAGGCACTAGAGGCATATCAAAGTCAAAATAATACTTCAAGTCACAAATTAATCTCCTCTGGTGAATCCCAAAATCAAGTACCAAGGGGAAGTCAAAATATAAATAATGTCAAAATCATGACCAATAATGCATCAAGTGATTAGATCAAAGATGAAATACAAAGTCAAAGTGTCTTGGATTTCCTACAATCTTTTGTCATTTGGTACTAATCAAATGAAGCATGTCCCACATCTCAAATGATGTATGCGACTGTTAGTCCTAATATCCAATCACTCATTTCACCATCCTATCAAGAACTCACACCCCATCAAAACTTAACATCCATTCTATTCTATTAATCCCCTATCAACATATAGACCTAATCACATCCATACCTACCATCACCCTCCCAAGCAACATTATCTCTTATAGGGGTGACAAAGACACGTGGTTTAGATATCTAGAGGGGTCACCATCAAGAATCACTAAAGACCACTAAGACATCTAGGCATATAAAATCCATCATAGAATGGTGTTAGATAAATAATCCATCAAGTGTCCACACCTTTCATCTCATTTGTCTTCTAATAAATTGAGATGCCATCTAAAAAGTCAAAAAAATCATTCATCCAATGGTGAAAACCAGTCTCTTAGCACCTTGGACAAATACCATGATAAAAAATAGTTTTAAAAATAATGGTAAAATAATATATTGTCTACATTATACCTCATCACTTGGGGGTAAAATCCATACATTTCATCCATCCCTTATTGAACATATCCATATCACCCATCCACATCATCCTTATCCATCTTATCCCCTAGTCCATTGTTCCTACCCATCATATTGGCCTTCGTAAGGAAGTGAAAGGTGTCTTGAGAAATGTTTTGACATCATTTTGGCATACCCTTTAAGGGACACATAGGAAACTAAACATCTAGTTCCTTCACATTATGGCTATCGACAATCTATAGTCCAGTCTTCCTTGGTTCTCATCTCATTTTTTGCATCATCCTCATCTTTTTATCATGCCATCCATCATTCCATCCATCCATATCCTAGTTTCTAGGCTTGGTATTCCATTTGATAGTAACGGTAGATATATAATGTACATACATATCCCAAAATGCATAAAAATTGAAATATGTCAAAAATCTTAAAAATCATAAAATATGAAAAAGCCAAAAATAGTCCATTGTGTCTTGTCTTATGCCTAATCCCCTAGTCACACCCATCTACATCCATCTCATATTTTCCTATCTTTGGATACCAAATTTTATCTTGGAACCAAATCAGAGTGGTCACCCATCTCTTCATATCTTACTCATCCTTTTGAATAAGTGTTATTAACATGCATCACCCTGTCCAAGAATTTAATCTAGTACCCATCACTTCTTATCAGTTGCCTATTTACATCTAGTACCCATCATATCACTTATTTGATATTGTGGAATGTACTTGATCCCATCATTGTATCTATCATTGTATCTTCATACCTAACAACCATCCAATCACTATTTTTCTAGTATGAAATGTATTTGATCCCATCATCTCCTAGTCTTATTTCTAGATTGAACTCTTCAGGACCTTGTCTATTGCTAATCCTTGGTCATCACTTTTATAAACCACCTTCTTTGGCTGATTTTTGATTCATTTTCAAGAAAAAATAAGTATTCAAATCCCTTCTCCCATCATCCATCTTTATTTCCACAACTAGGGGAAACATCTTAGCCCATCCTAAGTTCATAATCACATCATGATTATCCAACCCATCATTAGACAAGGCATTATGAAATTACATGTAGATACTTGTGTGTATTACTTGTCTTTTGTTTATCTTGTTTCCCTCATGTATATATCTTATTTGTATTATGTTTTGTTTGCATCGTATATATTTTTATTTATTGGGAAATGAATGAGGATGCTATGAGGACACCAAAAGTTCCCTCTAGGATGTAGATTTTTTTATTTGCCCATGCATTTCGGCATAATGTCCTCTTAGTCTTGCTTATATCATGGGGAATATTGTCAAGTGATATATTTATTAGATTATTTAGACTATGATAAGCCTTATGAAAACTATGATGGCTTAATCATTTACACCCTCATCATTCATCTAATCATGTAATAATCCTTCTTCTCATCACTATGCTCATCCTCTTAACTCATCTAACTAACATCCAACCTTTTCTCCTCATCTATATCATCATCCTCTAAACCAATAATCATATTTATCATCATCCTTTATCCTTTTGTAAAAAATACATCAACCTAAGGTCCTTTTAAAACCATGTAGGTCCTTGTCAGTGCCCAAGGGCAGCTTGGCCACTATATCCTCTTTCCTCATCATCCATCATCATATCTCTCTCATATTTCATCATCCTCAAGTCTTGCATCAGTCTAATATTTGATCTATAATATCAATCATTCATCAATCAGTCTATTGATCAATCACCATCTTCACAATCATCTCCTTAATCTTTTTGTCAATCACCCACATTTATCGATTAGGCCCGACAAATCACAACTTCCATCTTTTCTTCCATCAATCATTGATTGGTTAATCAATGATCACTCCCTTGCATTTGTACTTGTTAGGGGAATTATCCTTAATCATATTATGGCTCATTGAATTTATGCAATGCAATATTTTGGTCACTCTATCACATAATTTATTCTCTCTTATCCTCATCATATTGAACAACTTTAGCTTTGAGCTATAACCATCATCAATCTTATCAAATCACTATCTTATCCTAGATTATAACTCTCCCTTGCATGCATCCTTACTTGGGATATGTATAAATCTTTTTTTCCTTTTAAACCTATCATCATCATGTTACGATTGATTCCCTTTGGGATGTGTCTACAATCGTAACCCAGTCATCTCTATTCCCTATGCATGTATCCTTACCAAGGGAATCATCATCAATTTTTAGCTCATTACTCAAGTTGAATCCATCTTATTCATCATCTATCTCACATATTTAATCCCATCCCCTCATTTATCCATTGCATTTGACCCCTCATTTATTCTTTTTGAGTTGCCATCCATCTCATTCTTCCCTGTATGTCCCCTCAAGGGGGAAACATATCCACTAACATCATCTACTAACATTCATCCATGACATTATCATCACTAATATTATTATTAGTCAACACTAATTCTATTTATCTCATTTACTCTTTTTAGCCCATTAATTTATCCCCCCTTTCCTAGCCATTTATCTACTGTCCCCCATCAATATTTCATTATTCATAAACCTTATTCTATCCCACCAAGCATTAATTTATCCTAAATCCCCATTATCCTATCTTAATCCTATCTTACCTATTATTTAATAATTTTGAATTCCCATGACCCACATACCCACTTACTAAGCCTATCTCTAGGCTCTCCTACACCCCTAATCCTTAATCACCTACCCAATCCCTATCTAATCCCCCACCCAATCACCATTAGTCCCTAAGAAGGATTTTAGAACCCTCCAAATCTATAACCTTCCATATTCTAACCCATCCTCTCTAGAAGCCTCTAAATCTAAAGGCTTCAAAGGAATTTTAAATTCCTTGGATAATTCTCAACCCTTGATCTCCCAAAAACCAAGTTTGAATATCCACCATTGATCCCTCCCTTCAAAATCTATTTAAACAACTCCTATCTTCCATGGAAGGACATATCCAAGCTTCATAACAAATCCATGTCAAACTAATCAATAATCTTAAGAGTTCATAATCAAGCATCCATCATCCTTGATCAAGCATCCATGTCAAAAATCTAAGTCAAGGTAATCTATATCCCAGTCCTCTTATTTTAATTTCATTTAATCATGGTTTAAAACATTTAGATTTAGAAAAGTAATATTGTTTTGAATGGTTGAATTCATCTATTGCATTGGTTTCTATTGGCTCTAGACTTTAACTAGGTTGTTATTTATTTGAGTTGATTGAAGTGCATGGTTTAATCCATAGAGCTCAAAAATCATCTACATTTTTTAAATGTGCACCAACTTTTAGATTCAAGCAATATTACTAAACTTAGTAATAAAAACCTAGCACTTAATGACACCAATAAGAATGGATAAAAGAGAGAAATCAAAGTAAATAGAACATGCTTACCATCCTTTTTTACCTCCTTATGCCTCCATTCCAAGATTTTTTAATGAGATTATTGTTTTTCAAAATTTAAATTATTTTATTGCTTGAAAGATATTGACAATGACTCCCAATGGTTGTGTGAAGTGGATAATGGCTTGGATGAGTTCAGGAGAGTTGTTATAGATGAAATGATAGTAGTAAGATGATAGCTTGATGTATTTTTTAGTTTGATTATGGTTAGTTTGGCCATGGCCCAAGCATGGCCTTTTATAAAATAATAAAGGGAATTTTAGAGGAATTTAAAATTATTTAGAAGTCTCTAGTTTAGAGACTTATAGAGTCTTAGAGGAATTTCTCTAGTTCTAGAGGCTTTTTAATTAGTTTAGGAGAAAATGAGGGGATTAAATGGGAGTTAATGAGATTTAGGACTCATAAGGATGTAGAAATGACTAGGGTGGTAGGGTGGCTAGGATGGTAGTTGGATAAATATGAATTTTAAATTGGCTAGTTGGTTAAGGGATTAGGTTAGTAGGTAATAGGATCTATTAAAGGTTTAATGGAGAGATTAATTAGTGTATTATGATTTTTATCTCTATGTATAAATTTAAACAAACCAAATCCAATCTCAAAATGTAAACTATGTACTAGGAAGGATTTATAAAACAAATTAGAATGAGAAAATAGTTACTGAATCCCTTGTTTTATGTTACCTCCTTCCAAGAATTGCAAGTATATTATTGGACTCATATTGACTCCATGATGGATTGATGTTGGATTCTGATAATGGATGCTTGATGGTTGATTATGGATTTGTCAGGACCTTCTCACAAGCTTTCTAGATTCATTTTGACATGGTTTTGGTATGGGATATTTAGATGATTTAAGGGTGGAGGGAGAGGTTGTTTATATATATTTTAGGAGGGAAAATCAAGGGTTGTCATTTGAATTTGGAGAGATGAGATCAATGGTTACAAATTATCCAAGTAATATTAAATTCCTTGGGAAACCTCTAAAAATAGAGGTTTTTAGAGACTTGGAGGGAAGTCTCCAATTATAGAGACTTCTCCATTATCTTAGAGATAATTGAGGATTAAGTGGGGGTTAGATGGGGGATTAAGTGAGGATTATAGACATAGGGATGTAGAAAAAGCTAGGGTGTAGGTTAGTAGGTGGGGTTATGGGAATTTAAAATTCCCATATAATAGATAATTAAAATTAGATTAAGATAATGGGAGATTTAAGAGGAATTAATGAAAGAGTGGGGATGGGTAAGGTTAGTGAATGTAGATTAATGGAAGGGGATATTCTATTTATAGCTAGAAATAATACAAATTAGTATAATAAAATAGGTTAAGTAGAATTAGTGTTGACTAATAAAAATATTAGTCGACTACAATGGAGTGAGCGATTTTAGGTGTATACATTTTGCCCCTCTTTGAAAGGGAACTGAGAGTGAAGGGAAGTGGAAGGAGTAATGGTATTTCAAATAAAAACCATGTCATGGATGAATGTTAGTAGATGATGGTCTTTCAAAGAAAAACTATGTCATGGATGAATGTTAGTGGATATGATGCCTCCTTGAGGGGACATGCAGGGAAGAATGAGCCAGATGGCCACTCAAAATAAGAAATGAGAGGCAGGATTTGATAGAGAGATGAGGGGATGGGATTCCATATATGGGATAGAAGATGAAGAAGACGAGGTCAACATTGAGCAATGAGCTAAAAATTAATAATGATGCCCCTGACAAGGACACATTCATAAGGAATAGAGATGATGGGTGTCATAGTTGTAGACACATCTCAAGGAGGAATCAAACACAATAAGATGATGATAGGATTAATAGGATACAAGATTTAGACATATCCCAATTAAGGATGCATGAAAGGGAGAGCTGTAAGCTAGGATAAGATAGATGATTTGATAATATTAAGGATGGGTGTAGCTCAAAGATAAATCAATCAAGATGATGTTGTTGATGATAGAGAATAATAAATATGATAAAGTGACCAAATTAATTGGGATGATGCACCTAAAAAAGACACATGAAAGGGAGTAAGATAGGAAATAGAGGTTGAGCTATCTTTGGGCACTAAAAAGTGGCCAAGTGTTTTTATACATAGTCTGGAAAGACTTTAGGTCAATGTAGTTCTGACTAGGAGCTGATGATGATGATGATTAGTGATTAAAAATTGATGATGATGAAGATGATTATACTTATTAGTGATTGAAGGATATGATTTAGATGATGGGATGAAGAAGATACAGATAAAATATGGGATGTTAGTTGGATGAGTCACGAGGATTTGATTAGTGATGGGGATAAAGATTATGAGATATGATGAGATCAAGCCATCATAAATGTTATAAAGCTCATCATAGTCTAAGTAATCCAAAAATATAGCACTTGAAAAGATGCCCCATGATATAAACATGACCAAGAGGACATTGTGCCAAAGTGCATGGGCAAATAATTAACTTTGCATCCTTGAGGGCACTTTTGGTGTCCTCATAGCATCCTCATTCATTGTCCAATAGACAAAAAGAGACATGGTGAAATCAAAACATAAGTCAAACAAGATATATATAATAATACAAAAAAGACAAATAACAAACAAGCAACACATACATATATATGCAGTACCCCAATTTCTTGCCTAATGGTGGGATGAGTGAGTGGGTGATGGGATTGTGGACTTATAATGGACTTTGATTTAGATAGGATGATCATGATTAGGATTAGGATTTGGATGTTTCCCCTAGTTTAGGATGGAAGGATGGATGATGTGATAAGGTCTCTGAGTATTGGTTTGGTCTTGAGATTGAATCAAAAAGTGGTCAAGGAAGGTGATTAGATAAGTGATGACCAAGGATTACCAATAGTTAAGGCCTTATAAGATTCCAATCTAGCAAATAGACTAAGAGATGATGGAATCAAAGACCTTTCATACTAGCAAAGAGTGATTGGATGGGTGTTAGATATGAAGAGGCAATGATAAGGATAGTGATGGGATCAAGTACCTTCCATACTAGCAAAGGGTAATTGGATGGGTGCTAGGTACAAAAAGGCCCTAATAGGAAGTGATGGGTGCTAGCTTAAATTTTTTGACAAGGTGATGTATGTTGATAAAACCTGACTAACATGATGAGATAGAAGACATGAAGGAATGGGTAATCACTTCGATTTGGTCTCAATATAGAATGTGGTATCAAAATATGGGGAAAATATGAGATGGATGGAGATGGATGTGACTAGGGGATTAGGCATAAAACAAGACACAATGGACTATTTTTTGGCTTTTTCAAGTTTTATACTTTTTAGGGTTTTTGACATTTTTCAATTATTAGGGATTTTTGGGATATGTATATACATTGTATAGATGTGTTTACTAGAAAAGGGAAATCCAAACATAATAACTAGGATGAGAATGGATGGAATGATGGGTAGGATGACAAAGGATGATGATGATGGGGACCAAGGACAAATGGACTAGGGATAACCAATGACCACATCATGAAGGAACCAAATGTTTATTTTCCTAAGTGTCCATTAGAGGGTATGATAAGATGGGTTGAGGATATTTTCTCAAGACATCTTCCACTTCTTTACGAAGGTCAAGATCGGAAGGAATATTATAGATAGGGTGTATGATACAATGGTTAAGGACAATGGACCAAGGGATATAGATATAGATGGGATTGATGGATGGATTTGACCCTAAGTGTTGAGGAATAATGTAGACAAATTATTTATTTTATCATGATGTCAAAAACTAGATTTTACCATGGTACTTACCCAAGGTACCAGAAGATTGGTTTTCACCATTGGATGAATATATATATTTTTGACTTTTATTGATGACATCTTGATTTATTGGATGATATTCAAGATGCAAGGCATAAAAATTTGATGGATTATTTAGCCAACACCTATTCTGTGATAGATGTTAGATGCCTAAATGTCTTGGTAGCCTTTAGTGATTCGTGATGGTGACCCCTCTAGATATTTAGATAAGGTATCATCATTTCCCCTAGGGGAGACAATGTTTCCCAAGTTAGTGATGTGGGGTATGGACTCGAGTAGAGATTGATTTTGATGTATGGGACTTGAATGGATGATAGGATCAAGATCTGATGGTGTGATTGGTGATGGAGGATTAGGACTAAAATTAATGATGGGATCATGATAAGATGGGGTGATGGGTGATGGAAGATTAGGACTAGTAGTCACATACATCGTTGGAGATGTGGGATATGCTTCATTTGATTAGTTCCATGAGATAAAAGATTGTAGGATATCCAAGATGATTTAATGATGTGGTTCATCTTTGATCCAAACATTAATAGGATGGTCGACCATATGATGTTTAACTTTATTTCCTCTTGGTGTCATTTTTTGGGCTTCACCAGAGGGGATTGATTTTTGACTTGACATATAATGATTATTTTAACTTTGATATGACCCTAGTGCCTGATATTGGGCTTTACTAGTGGAAGACATTTTTTGATTAGGTAGATGATTTGACTTTGTTTGACTTTAGATGATGGTATCAAAGATGATTTTATTATTATAATTGACTTTTATAATATTATTTTGGACCTTTATATTTGTGGCACACACTATATTGCTCAAGGAAGGGTCCAACGATACATGGTCCTATTTGTCCCTATGGAGAGAGGTGATTAAATGGTCATCGATGAAAAAAAGGGGTGAATGATGGATGAAGGTGGTGGTGAGGGTATGATGAGGTCAATGAGTGGTGATGGGGAAGCATAGTGTTCATAGGGGTTCTTAAAGAACCTAGTTTTGACATTGGAGAAAATCACCTCAAGATCAACAAAAGGATTACTAGGACTAACTGTAGTAGATGCATCCAAAGGAGTATCAAACTCACTCTAACAATATTTGATAGATAAATCTTGTAATAACTCATTTATGACATCATCATATTGAATGGGATCAAAACATTTACCTGGTAATGGATCAGAGGTATTTGGATTATAGGTATCCTCTAAAAGATAGGCATTATCAACATCAATGAAGGATGGCATTTTTGATGAGGAATCTGATTTGGATATAGGTGTTGAACATAATCCCATGGAAGATAAGATCTATTTTGATCCTGATCTTGACTCCAATGTGCAAGATGTAATGTTGCTAATAGGAGATTCATTGTCCATGATTGACCTCTCATCATGGGGTATTTGATGTGATGGGTAAGAGGGAGATGATGGAGGAATGATGGATTCAAGGGGAGGGTCATGGAAGGGTTCATGAGAGATGGGAGGACTAGGATCATGGGAGATAGACTTGGCTATGATGGAAAAATTATCAGATTTGGGAGTGGTATCTTAACCTAGGCTTGGAATAGGAGGATATTGATCATGATTGGGAAGGGAATCTTGGCATTCCTTTTTTTGTTCACCCAAGGATGTGGATGCATCTAGTTCATTTTCAATTAATATATCACCACGGTTAATGAGGTCCTAGACAAAATCTTATAAAGGTCAACATTGATTAATGGTATGCCCCCAAGTTTGGTGATATGTACAATATTGATTATCTTTATACCAAGAAGGCTTTGGCTTAGTGGGATCAAAATGTCAGATAGGTGGATATACCATCATGTTAGTAGTGACAAGTTGTTTGAAAAGGGCCTCCAATGATATATGAAGGGGAGTATAAGGACCCACTTCATGTTGTGACTTGGACATGGAAGCATTGGACTTATGATCAGGTGGTTGTGGATATAACTAGGTGGATGGATTTGAGGTGGCCAAGATTAGATTCCCTTTACTAGTGTGGGAATGGGTAGATGGTGGTTTATGGATAATGGATGGAGGATTGGTATAGGATTCACATGATGGGGTTTGCATGGGAGGTGTAATGAGTGAAAGGGGATCAAAACCTTTAGGAAGTGGTATAACCTTCATAATAAACTTCAAGAGGATCTCATCCTTATGGGCAGTTATGTATTGGTCAATGAAATCAGGGTCTAGTTCCATGGTGATGGCTAATAGATAACGAATGATGTAGGTAGGATAAGGATTGGATAAGGTTCTTAAACAAAATAGATCGAAAGGACTGAGCTAATATGATAGGTAATGATGGAGATGAGATAGAATAATGGATCAAGGACTATGATCAAATGTCAGACTGATAGTGCAATAGGTGCTAATAGCTTATCAACAATGTCTAGTTATCAAACTAGGAAAAGGATTGGGGATATGATGGGTGCTTAAATTCAAACTAGCAAGGGGATGATATGATGGGTGATAGTTATGAATAAGGAAAGATGATTAGACTAGGCATGATTTATAGTTGATGGGTTTGCTAGATTAAGACTAACAAAGTGACAAGACACGAACAAGCTATTAATTAGGTATGAGATTTGACCAAGTGGATTAGGATGATAGGATGATAAGAATGGGTCAAAATCTTAGACCAATTTTGCTCAAGATGGGGTGGGGTAGGATTAGGTCATGAAGGTGATTGGGATAATGGAATAAGGATAAGTGTGATGATGAAATGATAAAGGGGTAATGAAAGGTAGATGGTTTAGACCTGTATGTGACTTGGAAGCTAACTAGGATAAGATGAGGTGATGACTAGATGGGTGATGAAGGCAAGGTCAAGACAAATGATTGGGTATGGATTTAAGATAAGATGTGGATGATGAGGTATGATTGGGGGATGGTAGGGGGATAATGAATGGTAAGTGGGACTAGGGTAAAGTATGACTAGTAGGATGTACAAGTGGAGCGAAGTATATACAAGAAGGTAAAACAAGGATATACAAGGTGATGGGATGATAATTAAGACTATGGATGAGGTGGACTTAGGATAAAATGTGGATGGTGAGACAAGATGGGATTAGGATAGATGACGGGTTATGATCAAATATGTAATTGGGTGATGTTAATAAAATGATATGGGAATGATTACGACTATGGTGTGATTGATGGAGAAGGCAAGGTCAAAGTGAGGTGTGATTGATTATGGATGAGGGGGTCTTATGACAAAGTATGACTAGGATGATGAGCATAGGTGACTAATATAGGATTCTAGTAGAATGTACAAGGGAATAAATGATGTACAAGAGGATGAGATCAAGATATAAAAGATGTGATTAGGACGTAGGGTGATTGATTAATGATAGGTGTATATGGTTTGACTAGGATGAGATGATAGATGGGATATAAATAATAGGTGATGGGATAATGAGATGAGATAATGAGTTAGATTTAGGATAAGGTGTAGGCAATGAGGTATGATTAGGATGTGATTAAGATGTGACTAAAAGGATATACAAGAGAACAAAAATGTGTACTAGGGGATGAGACTAGAATATACAATATGAAGAGTAGGATGATTAATGATAAGGGGATATGGTTAGACTAAGACGTGATAGATGGTATTAGATAATGGATATAAGATAGTGATTAAGATATGAGAGTGGATAAGGTGATAGGTAGATATGGTTAGATTAGGAGGGGATGCAGACAAGATGGTGATTAGGAAAGGATGTACAAGATAATGGGGTGAAGACTAAGGATAATGGGATATGGTGAGGCTAGAGAGGGATGAAGTAACTATGGTAAGTGGGGATGATGTGGACTTGGGTAAAGGATATAAGATGTTATTGGGGGTAAGGGTATAACTGAGGATGAGTGGGTAAGACAAAGAGAAGGATATACAAAGATTATATACAATAATGACTAGGATATATAAGATGAGATGTGGTTGATGGTGATGTGGATCAAGATGAGGATGATGACAAGGATGATGACTAAGATGTATACAAAAGGATGGTAGAGAGATATGTACAAATTGATAGAATGATGAGGATAGAATATACAAGAAGATATGTGCAAAGGACCTAGATAGGATATGGATGGGTAAAATGCTGACTCAAGTCACAAATAGTATGAGTTTTATACAACACACACCCAAGAAAGTAATCCATAACCTATGATTAGTAAACTGATGGGTGTGTAACCTAATGCCCACACCATCCAATGGCTACATAGGCGAGGATATAGGATGGTGACCCATTAAAGAATTGACCAAACCCTCTCGATCCAACTTGCACTCGATGGTTAATTTGGTGTTGATACTGACGCCTATAGTGGAACACCTATTATGATTGAAAGGTCTTATACTAGGCTGATTGGGCTCTCTAAGGGCATCCTTGATATACACGAAGGTACATTAGGGCCCAAGTCCATATAAGGCACTCTCTAATACCTGGTTTAAAGAGTTAGCTCTTCCCCTTCATGGATGACTTGTATGGGGTCAACCACTTAGCCTAACGACAACTATCCTTGATTTTTATACTCTATCTGAACACAGAGTTTGGTTAGTGTGTGGTGATGAAATCCACAACACCAACCCTTATAGACTAAGCCTGTGCATGCGTATCAATTCCACATCATGTGATATCCTAAGGGGGTTTGACAAATAGGGAAATGCATGATACGATTAATTAACTGATTAATTAGCTACATGTGATGGGCGCGATACGACAAAGTTATTTAACACACAATTATATACAAGGAATTATTTTTCACAAGAAATATATACACACAATATGGTGATTAAAAATGATATATATATATATATATATATATATATATATATATATATATATATATATATATACAAAAAAAAATTGATGTGAAAAGTGCCAAAATGTGTTAGGTTGTGGAGCTAAAAGCTTCAACTTGTTACAGATGAAGAAACTGATGGTTGCTAAAGATCCAGTAGCACCGGCGTTAGTAGCATGACTGACATTGGTCAAGATGAAGCAGAAGGCAATCGGCGTCAACAGGGAGTCGGCCGATGTCGGCAGCACCAGGCAAGCAGGGACCAACGTTGGTCACCTGTGTGTTCCAGAACTATTCATTACATGAACAATTAGTTAAGTGAACAGAGTGTTTGCATGTAAAGGCTAGTTAGAGTCTTGAGCTGCGTGGATAATTGTCCAAATTAAGAGTCTAAGTTATTGTTTAAGTCTAGGATCTATTTATAGACCCATTGGCATGTATTGTAAAGTGTGCTAGTGAAGAGAACAAAGTGTATGTTTTTCCTAGTTCCACTGATGAGCTGATAAGGAAGGCAAGGAAGATCCTTCTATTATAAGATCATTGAGTTATAGGTTGTTGCAAGCTCATAGGAGATATACATGTGTGAGTATGGTCTGTTGAATTGCAGGTTGCAGATTCATGGGAGATCAACTTGAAGTACTATAGAGTGCTTGGTGTACTGGCAGAGTTATTACTGACTGGTTGGAGAGGTGAACACCAATTCTATGTGTGAGTTGTGTGTTGGGACCATTTTTGGTAAGAGAGTGTTTTGAAGAAGAATTACTATACACTTGAGGTGTGGCAAGCCTCTGTAAGGTGGAAGAGTGTGGCGGCTCTTTATTATATTCTTTTCTGTACAAAGTGTTAATACAAGATAGTGTATTGTCTCTCATATTCTGTGCTATTGGTGAATTCTAGTTACGTGTATTTCTGGTTATTTTTGCATGTTTAATTGCTTATATTTGGTAATCATATTGTGCTCTATCTGAGGAGAAAGATCCTAACAAGTGGGATCAGAACAAGTGTGTTGTTCTTGGATTCTCTAACAACTGGTATCAGAGCATGTTTGTTGTTTTATGTACCTAACAAGTGGTATCAGAGCTTTTAGATTGGGATACTAACAGGTTGGTTTAAATCTAGTTAGTGTGTTTTGATTACAGCTTACTCACATGGTTTCTGTTTGAGTGGGAGTAGAGAAATGGCAGAGGACAGTAAGCTATGAATGGAGAAGTTTAATGGCAAGAACTACCAATTATGGAGGATGCAGATTGAGGATTATCTGTATCAGAAAGATTTGTACTTATCGTTGGGTGGGGTTGATTGCAAGCCCTGAGATATGAAGGATGAAGAATGGGAGGTTCTTGATCGAAAGGCTCTAGGATCTATAAGATTGAGTCTTGCATCATTTGTGATTTTTAGCTTATTATAGTGTAAGACAATGGTGGAGTTGATGAAATCTTTGGCAAATTTATATGAAAAACCCTCGGCTTCAAATAAGGTATTTCTTATGAAGCAATTATTTAATTTGCAAATGTTAGAAGGTGGATCTGTTCATAATCATCTTAGTGATTTCCATGGTTTGGTAAACCAGTTAAGTTTAGTCAATATTGTTTTTGATGATGAAATTAGAGCTCTCTTAATCTTATGTTCATTACCTGAAAGTTGGGAAGGTTTGGTAATGGCAGTTTCTAATACTGTGTCTGCTTCAAAAGTCTTAAAAGTGGATGATGTTGTGAGTGTGATCTTGAATGAAGAGATACGCAGGAAAAGCACAGGTGAATCATCAGGGAATGCTTTGAGTGTTGAAGGCAGAAGAAGGCAAAAAGAGAGAAGATAGAGCGTGGGAGATCAAGGTCAAAGATAGGCAGGAGATCCAAGTCCAAGTATGGCAGAATAACCCGCTGGAAATGTGGAAAGCAAGGGCACTTAAAGAGAGATTACAGATCAGGTGAAGATCAGCATGAAGGGCATGAAGAAGAAGCAGATGTTACAGATTACATTGCACAAGATGCTCTAGTATGTTCTTTGGATAAAGTAGAATCTTGAATTTTAGATTCTGGTGCCTCTTTTCATGCATCCCCAAATAGGGAATTTTTTCATGAGTATGTCCAGGGAGACTTTGGAGAAATTTTTTTAGGAGATGGTAAGCCTTGTCAGATGGTTGGCAAAGGGAAAGTGAATATAAAATTGCAAATAGGTAACACATGGGTGTTAGAGGAGGTCATGCATGTCTCAGTTTTGGAGCGGAATTTGATCTCTGTAAGAAGTTTGGGTGATGAGGGTTGCACAATAACTCTCACAGCGGACTCTTGGAAGGTTACCAAGGGTGCACTTATTGTAGCAAGAGATAAGAAAGTAGGTACGCTTTATCTATCTACTTGTATTACTGATTCTCTTTCTGGGTTATCTACTTCAGCTGTAGATTCAAAGATGTGGCTTAATAGGCTTGGTCACATGGATATGAAAGAGATGCATGTTTTTGAGTCAAAGGGTATAGATCGAGATTTTTGTATGCAGAAGAAGAAGGTGATGTTTCTTGAGAGATCCAATGTTAGTGACAAGAACAGGAAAGCCTTGGTTTTCAAGGAGAAGGTGACGGATAGAGTTCAGCACAAGGGGCAAAAGAATTTTGAGCAGAGCAAGGGTGATTTGGACAAGGGTTTGATCCAAAAGGAGCTCGCAGGAAAAAGTCAGTTCTCATTAAAAAAACATAGACACCAATGATGGCAGAAAAACTGGCATCGGCGTCCAGACAGGGATTGATGTCAGCTATGTATAGCTTGACGTCAGTGACTCAGGGAAGATAACTATTGGCGTCGACCAGGGGGAACTGACATCGGCAAGGAGGCAGTCGTAGGGAACCGACATCAATTGGGTGCATATTGAGATGTGACCGGCATCAGTCATTGAGACAAACTTTGGGTGGACATCAAGCTACCAAGGAGTCTCAAGCACCCATATGGAGGACTTAAAGGGTATGTAAGTCTTAAATTCCTCATTTCTCTTCTTTACACTACTTGTTGCTCACTTATGGTATAGAACCAGGAAGTTGTTAAGAAGCATAACAGGTAGATCCAGGAAATAGTGGGAGCTTGGCATGGATGAGGATGTGATTCCTTGGAGGAAAACCAAACATGAGTTTTTGGTGGAGTTACCAGCTGAAAGTAAGCACTGAGAGATGAATGAATGTTCAGGATGAAGAAGAGCAGAAATGGATACGTGAGACAGAAGGCTAGGGTACATGGTCTTGTATAAGCTGTAGGACAATGGAGGTTTGATCATTGTGTTTCTCTTTACCAGGTTAGATAATACTAGCTACATTATCCTATTACTGTATGATGTGCTTGTTGCAGGGTTACATATACAGGGAGTTGCTGAACTAAAGGTAAAGCTAGTTCAGAGGTGTGTCATGAGGAATCTGGGAGCAGCAAGATTATTTGGCATGAGTGTGTTCTAGGGACATGGAAGGTCACATGTTGACTTTGTTTCAGGATGATTGTGTGAGACTGGTTAGCACGCAGATGGTTGGACAGTTCACAGAACAGTGTCTTGATTCACATAATGAGGTTAAGTGCATGGTATGTACTAGACCTGAGTTTTCCCAAGCAGTGGGAGTTGTCACAAGTTAGGAGCCAATTTGGGAAAGAAGCATTGGAGGGCAGTTCAGTGGATTCTTAGAGGGACCAGCAGCAGGTGCACATGCTATGCAGGTTCAAGTTATTTTCTACATGGGTTGTAGATGTGGATGTGGTAGGTGATTTGGATGACAGAGTTGCACTACAAGATTTGTGGTGGTTGGTCTTCAAGAGTGATCTTGAAGAGGGATACAGAGCCAAAGGAACAAACTAGATGGTGTACAAGTACAGGTATAGTTGCAGCTATTTATCTCCAAGTGGGAGATTGTTAGGTTGTGGAGCTAAAAGCTTCAACTTGTTACAGATGAATAAATTGATGGTTGCTGAAGATCCAGTAGCACCAGTGTCGGCAGCATGACTGACTTCGGTCAAGATGAAGCAGAAGGCAACCGACATCGGCAGGGAGTCAGCTGACATCGGCAGCACCAGGTAAGCAGGGACCGACGTCGGGCACCTGTGTGTTCCAAAACTATTCGTTGCATGAACAGTTAGTTAAGTGAACGGAGTGTTTGCATGTAAAGGCTAGTTAGAGTCTTGAGCTGCATGGATAATTGTCCAAATTAAGAGTTTAAGTTATTGTTTAAATTTGGGATCTATTTATAGACCCATTGGCATGTATTGTAAAGTGTGCTAGTGAAGAGAACAAAGTGTATGTTTTTCTTAGTTCCACTGATGAGCTGATAAGGAAGGCAAGGAAGATCCTTCCATTGTAAGATCATTGAGTTGCAGATTGTTGCAAGCTCATAGGAGATCTACATGTGTGAGTATGGTCTATTGAATTACAGGTTGCATGTTCATGGGAGATCAACTTGAAGTACTATAGAGTGCTTGGTGTACTGGTAGGGTTATTACTGACTGGTTGGAGAGGTGAACACCAATTCTGTGTGTGAGTTGTGTGTTGGGACCATTTTTGGTAGGAGAGTGTTTTGAAGAAGAATTACTGTACACTTGAGGTGTGGGAAGTCTCTGTAAGGTGGAAGAGTGTGGCGGCTCTTTATTGTATTCTTTTCTGTACAAAGTGTTAATACAAGATAGTGTATTGTCTCTCATATTCTGTGTTATTGGTGAATTCTAGTTACTTGTATTTTTGGTTATTTTTGCATGTTTAATTGCTTATATTTGGTAATCATATTGTGCTCTATCTGAGGAGCAAGATCCTAACAAGTGGGATCAGAACAAGTGTGTTGTTCTTGGATTCCCTAACAACTGGTATCAGAGCATGTTTGTTGTTATATGTACCTAACAAGTGGTATCAGAGCTTTTAGGTTGGGATACTAACAGGTTGGTTTAGATCTAGTTAGTGTGTTTTGATTACAGCTTACTCACATGGTTTCTATTTGAGTGGGAGTAGAGCAATGACAAAGGACAGTAAGCTACGAATGGAGAAGTTTAATGGCAAGAACTACCAATTATGGAGGATGCAGATTGAGGATTATCTATATCAGAAAGATTTGTACTTACCGTTGGGTGGGGTTGATTGTAAGCCACGGGATATGAAGGATGAAGAATGGGAGGTTCTTGATCGAAAGGCTCTGGGATCTATAAGATTGAGTCTTGCATCATCTATGATTTCCAGCTTATTACAGTGTAAGACAACTGTGGAGTTGATGGAATCTTTGGCAAATTTATATGAAAAACCCTCGGCTTCAAATAAGGTATTTCTTATGAAGCAATTATTTAATTTGCAAATGTTAGAAGGTGGATCTGTTCATAGTCATCTTAGTGATTTCCATGGTTTGGTAAACCAGTTAAGTTCAATCAATATTGTTTTTGATGATGAAATTAGAGCTCTCTTAATCTTATGTTCATTACCTGAAAGTTGGGAAGGTTTGGTAATGGCAGTTTCTAATACTGTGTCTGCTTCAAAAGTCTTAAAAGTGGATGATGTTGTGAGTGTGATCTTGAATGAAGAGATACGCAAAAAAAGCACAGGTGAATCATCAGGGAATGCTTTGAGTGTTGAAGGTAGAAGAAGGCAAAAAGAGAGAAGATAGAGCGTGGGAGATCAAGGTCAAAGATAGACAGGAGATCCAAGTCCAGGTATGGCAGAATAACCCACTTGAAATGTGGAAAGCAAGGGCACTTAAAGAGAGATTGCAGATTAGGTGAAGATCAGCATGAAGGACATGAAGAAGAAGCAGATGTTGAGGATTACGTTGCACAAGATGATCTGGTATGTTCTTTGGATAAAGTAGAATCTTGGGTTTTAGATTTTGATGCCTCTTTTCATGCATCCCCAAATAGGGAATTTTTTCATGAGTATGTCCAGGGAGACTTTGGAGAAATTTGTTTAGGGGATGGCAAGCCTTGTTAGATGGTTGGCAAAGGGAAAGTGAAGCTAAAATTGTAGACAGGTAACACATGGGTGTTAGAAGAGGTCATGCATGTCCTAGTTCTGGAGTGGAATTTGATTTTTGTAAGAAGTTTGGGTGATGAGGGTTGCACAGTAACTCTCATAGAGGACTCTTGAAAGGTTACCAAGGGTGCACTTGTTGTAGCAAGAGGTAAGAAAGTAGGTACGCTTTATCTATCTACTTGTATTACTGATTCTCTTTCAAGGTTATCTACTTCAGCTGTAGATTCGAAGATGTGGCTTAATAGATTTGGTCACATGGATATGAAAGAGATGCATGTTCTTGAGTCAAAGGATATAGATCGAGATTTTTGTATGCAGAAGAAGAAGGTGACATTTCTTAAGAGATCCGATGTTAGTGACAAGAACAGGAAAGCCTTGGTTTTCAAGGAGAAAGTGACAGACAGAGTTCAGCACAAGGGGCAAAAGAATTCTGAGCAGAGCAAGGGTGATTTGGACAAGGGTTTGATCCAAAAGGAGCTCGTGGGAAAAAGTCAGTTCTCACTAGAAAAACACAGAGACCGTTGACGGCAGGAAAATTAGCGTCGGCGTCCAGACAGGGACCGACGTCAGCTATGTGCAGCTCGATGTCGGTGACTCAGGAAAGATAACTACCGGCGTCGGCCAGGGGGAACCGACGTCGGCAAGGAGGCAGTCACAGGGAACCGACATCGATCGGGTGCAGACTGAGATGTGACTGGCATCGTTCACTGAGACGAACTTTGGGTGGACAACAAGCTATCAAGGAGTCTCAAGCGCCCATATGGAGGACTTAAAGGGTATGTAAGTCTCAAATTCATCATTTCCCTTCTTTACACTACTTGTTGCTCACTTATGGTATAGAACCAAGAAGTTGTTAAGAAGCATAACAGGTAGATCCAGGAAACAGTGGGAGCTTGGCATGAATGAGGATGTGATTCCTTGGAGGAGAACCAAATAGGAGTTTTTGGTGGAGTTGCCAGCTGGAAGTAAGCACTGAGAGACGAATGGATGTTCAGGATGAAGAAGAGCGGAAATGGATATGTGAGACAGAAGGCCAAGGTACATGGTCTTGTATAAGCTGCAGGACAATGGAGGTTTGATCATTGTGTTTCTCTTTACCAGGTTGGATAATATTAGCTACATTATCCTATTACTGTATGATGTGCTTGTTGCAGGGTTACATATACAGGGAGTTGCTGAACTAAAGGTAAAGCTAGTTCAGAGGTGTGTCATGAGGAATCTGGGAGCAGCAAGATTCTTTGGCATGAGTGTGTTCTAGGGACATGGAAGGTCACATGTTGACTTTGTTTTAGGATGATTGTGTGAGACCGGTTAGCACGCCGATGGTCGGACATTTCACAAAACAATGTCTTGATTCACATAATGAGGTTAAGTGCATGGTATGTACTAGACCTGAGTTTTCCCAAGCAGTGGGAGTTGTCACAAGTTAGGAGCCAATTCGAGAAAGAAGCATTGGAGGGCAGTTCGGTGGATTCTTAGAGGGACTAGCAGCAAGTGCACATGCTATGTAGATTGAAGTTATTTTCTACATGGGTTGTAGATGTGGCAGGTGATTTGGATGATAGAGTTGCACTACAGGATTTGTGGTGGTTGGTCTTCAAGAGTGATCTTGGAAAGTGATACAGAGCCAAGGGAACAAACTAGATGGTGTACAGGTACATGTACAGTTGTAATTGTTTATCTCCAAGTGGGAGATTGTTAGGTTGTGGAGCTAAAAGTTTCAACTTGTTGCAGACGAAGAAATTGATGGTTGCTGAAGATCCAGTAGCACCGACGTCGACAGCATGACCGACATCGGTCAAGATGAAGCAGAGGGCAACCGACATCGGTAGGGAATCGGCCGACGTCGGTAGCACCAGGCAAGCAGGGACCGACGCCGGTCGCCTGTGTGTTCTAGAACTGTTCGTTGCACGAACAGTTAGTTAAGTGAATGGAGTGTTTGCATGTAAAGGCCAGTTAGAGTCTTGAGCTGCGTGGATAATTATCTAAATTAAGAGTCTAAGTTATTGTTTAAGTCTGGGATCTATTTATAGACCCATTGGCATGTATTGTAAAGTGTGCTAGTGAAGAGAACAAAGTGTATGTTTCTCCTAGTTCCACTGATGAGCTGATAAGGAAGGCAAGGAAGATCCTTCCATTGTAAGATCATTGAGTTGCAGGTTGTTGCAAGCTCATAAGAGATCTACATGTGTGAGTATGGTCTGTTGAATTGCAGGTTGCAGGTTCATGGGAGATCAACTTGAAGTACTATAGAGTGCTTGGTGTACTGGCAGGGTTATTACTGACTGGTTGGAGAGGTGAACACCAATTCTATGTGTGAGTTGTGTGTTGGGACCGTTTTTGGTAGGAGAGTGTTTTGAAGAAGAATTACTATACACTTGAGGTGTGGGAAGCCTCTGTAAGGTGGAAGAGTGTGGCAGCTCTTTATTGTATTCTTTTTTGTACAAAGTGTTAATACAAGATAGTGTATTGTCTCTCATATTCTGTGCTATTGGTGAATTCTAGTTACTTGTATTTCTGGTTATTTCCGCATATTTAATTACTTATATTTGGTAATCATATTGTGCTCTATCTGAGGAGCAAGATCCTAACAAGTGGGATCAGAACAAGTGTGTTGTTCTTGGATTTCTCGACAACTGGGATCAGAGCATGTTTGTTGTTCTAGGTACCTGACAAAATGGGTCTTTAACTAGCGACCTGCAAGTACACGGATTAGTAGTCTTATTATGGCACTCAAGAGTGGTAACCTGCAAAATAAGGATTAGTAGTTTTGATAAATTTGTCTTCGATGGTTATGTTCCTGCAAGTTAGAAACAAAAATTATCCGTACTTATTAATATACAAATTATTATGACTATTTATGATTTTTTGATAGAACTTATGTTTATAAAACTACAAAATTGGAATTTAAATTATAAAACTATTATTAATTATATATATACAAGACTATGATTAAAAAAAAAACTTTTACATGACTTCTACATATAATATCATTTATTTATTATCATCTATTTGTGATTATTGTTTTAAATTTTATTATATATATATATATATATATATATATATATATTGTGGTTGTTTTTGGTTTTACTTAAATTTGGACGATGTGATAAAATGACTATTTTAATTAAATAAAACTAGATAAAAGGATACTAGACTAATAATTAAAATGACATGATTATTCTACTATCTCTCTCTCTCTCTCTCTATATATATAAAATTATTTAAAAACAATTTATTTAAGGGAGAGTCTTAACCCGAGTAAATGAAATATAAACCAAATTCAACGATTAGATATCTGCGATGCCCCTGGTAACGTAGGCGTGTTATAATAGTGGCAGGCATTGGACGGCGAGAGGTCCAGGCATGAGGTGAAGCCCAAGATGGATACCTACAACCTGCTAGGTGAGATTATATACCCCTGCAGCGGGATTGCTAGAATAAAGGGATACTGGTCAGGGTATATGGAGTAGGATCTGACTGAGATGAAGAATTGGATAGGCTCTATGGGTTTAACAGGATTAAAAAGTGAAATCATCGATTGTGTTGTAAGTCAAAAATAATAAATAAGCAATCCGTTTAGCCAGATTTTAATACCAGTATGTTGATATATTCAAGGATCATGAATGGTGGACAAACCCAGGGTAAAATGTGGAAATACAACGTAGGCAATAATCAAGGAGACGCTTTAGACAAACATGGTAACTCCCCTGGAAACCTCAAAGGATTTGTATTAGTAACATATAGATGTCAAATCTGGGCGCTTTACCTTTAACCAAATACACTCAGCCTTTGCTTAGCATCTTTCAACATGTGACATCTGGTCTGTTTTACACAACTCAAGAAATAACAATAACATTATTTTTTGAAGCTTCCAGAGATCTTGAGACATGCCTAGATTGCAACATTACTATAATGCATCGTGGTAAATAATGTTATCAAAAATATTTGAGCTGCAAGCAATAAGGGAACTTGCCCAATGTAGCGTCTGCAAACTCATTACCCTTACAAAGATCACGATCCTTTGAAGCCTTCCCCATGTTAACTCTCCACTCAAAGTGCTCAACCTTGAATCGAATACAATCGGTACAAAATCTAGATCAACGTAAATACATATATAGCCAAATGAGTACTCAGGCAGCTAGATGGATGTATACACATAACATATGTGTTTATGGATAACGACATTAAGGATGCTTCAATCTAACTGGCTTACAAGGAGTTCATAGTTCAAAAAGGAAAAAATAAAAACAACTTAAAAAATGGCCTTATAGCACATGCCCACTTGCTCAATTATGTACTATAATACTCCAAACACAGATTCTGCAATACTTAAACAATATATGTGAGTAATTTCTTTCAACATATAAAAATGATAGAAAATATTTAGACATCAGTATTAAACATACCATAACTTTATTAATTCTTAACAAAATCTAAAACCGTAAAATGTTTTAGAAAGGTGAAAGTCAGAGGTTCAAAACCCAGAAATGTTTTCACAAAATTACATATAAGTAATGAGCAGTTCATCAAATTGCAGCATGTTTTTATGAAAACTAAAAATTTGTTAAAAATTAAAAGTGAAGTTCTCCTTCAATCTTGCCCTACAACTTTGAATAAAAATTCACTCAAAATCACAAATTTTCAATTTTAAGAGGATCTATCGTATCGTGGTCATCAAAATATAGTATGATTTTGAGCTCTATGTATGAATTTAAACAAACTAAATCCAAACTCAAAATGCAAATTACGTAATAGGAAGGATTTATAAAACAAATCAGAATGATAAAAGAGCTTATCGAATCCCTTGTTTTATGTTATCTCCTTCCAAGATTTGCAAGTGTATTATTAGACTCAAATTGGCTCCATGATGGCTTGATGTTGGATTGTGATAATGGATGCTTGATGGTTGATTATGGATTTGGCAAGGCCTTCTCATAAGCTTTCCAGATCCATTTTGTCATGGTTTTGGTATGGGCTCTTTAGATGGTTTGAGGGTGGAGGGAGAGGTTTATATAGATTTTAGGAGGGAAAATCAAGCGTTGTCATTTAAATTTGGAGAGATGGGATCAATGGTTAGAAATTATCCAAGGAATATTAAATTCCTTGAGAAACCTCTAGAAATAGAGGTTTCTACAGACTTGGAAGGAAGTCTCTAATTTTTGAGACTTCTCCATTATCTTACAGATAATGGAGGATTAAGTGGGGGTTATATGGGGGATTGGGTGAGAATTAGAGACATAGAGATGTAGAAAAAGCTAGACTGTAGGTTAGTAGGTAGGTAGGTGGGGTTATGGGAATTTAAAATTCCCATTTAATAGATAATTAGAATTAGATTAGGATAATGGGAGATTTAAGAGGAATTAATAAAAGAGTGGGGATGGGTAAGGTTAGTGAATGTAGATTAATGGAAGGGGATATTAGATTTATGGCTAGAAATAGGATAAATTAGTAGAATAAAATAGGCTAAACAAAATTAGTGTCGACTAATAGGAATATTAGCCGACTGTAATAGAGCAAGTGATTTTAGGTGTATACAATTGGTTTTAAGATAAGGTAAAGGTTTATGGGATATGGATTATTAGGCCATTAGTTATTTTAGAAAGTAAATGTAAGAATTAGAATAAATTAGTATAGCTAATGGGGTGAGCATAATTTAGTGCATACATGATGTTTGTTAGGTCTAACATTCACAAGGTTGTCAAGATAGATATAACAATGTCTATGAATAGTAAATATGAGTAATAATTAACTACCTAGGGGGATGGGATATAATTCCCATCACGACACCCAAGTAGGAAGGGGAGATACATGAGGTCCCTTATGACATCTAAAATTAGAGTGTGTAACAAGTAAGAGAAGTGTCATGTCCATAACGTATATAATAAAGCATACATATATCACACATGAGACACACAAAGTAGGTAAAAGGGTCACAATAGAAGGGACATGGGCACATGTAACTAAATCTGAGAAAACATGACATACAAAGACATGTTCAAATGCCTACATACATAAACAACAAGTAAGTTGGATTAGAGCCACACGGAAGGACATGTTCAAATGTCTGAATACACAATCATGAAGGCACACACATATAATACAAATAAGTGGCATAGAGCCATAGAGCAATGACATATTCAAATTCACTCAAAATAAAAGAACCAAAGATTCAAAATCAAGTCTAAACTAGGAAATCTAGAAATGAAAGTATTCATGAACATGTGATACAAACTGTATAAGAGCTAAGATATACATAAGCTAAGTCTAAAGTAGTAGTCATAAAAAAATCTGAGTACGTATAGGATGATCAATATCAAGATATAACAATGCTAAATATGTGATGTAGAGTTTATAAAGATATAACCCAAAAATCAAAACTGTGTATAGGATGGCCCCAAATGAGCAAATGTATCAAATGAAAGACATGTATATGCCCCCCAATGGGTAGATAGTAGTAATTCTGAATATGTGTAGTGGACCTGAGTCCTGTAGCAATTTGCAAGCACTCAACAAAAATAAGTAAGCATGTGTGTATGATAAAAATTGACTATACTAAGATAACTAACATATGTAGTGTCTGGAAAATATAAAAAGTGTGAACATGGCAATACCTACAATCTAAAATTTGTATTTTTGAGTAAATATTTGATTGTTTTTATGTCTTGACATATTATATATATATTTTTAATATTTTATAGATATAAGCTATGTACAAACAACATGAAAATGAAACTATATACAAGGAACAAGAAAATAAGGAAACTATGTACAAGTTAATATAGAAAATAAATGAGATAATGTACAACTAAAGTGTAATGTCTCTATAAACATAAGAGCACATCCATGGGATGTGGATAATCAAATGGTGGATCAGGTGGGAGGTCATCCAATGTTGGATACTGGATATGTTCAAACTCAAATAAGTCATCTTTATCATGATCATCATACCATGGTGTATGTATCAGTGTAGGCTTATCCTTAACATTAGTCTAGATTATATGCATCTGAATAACATGCTGCTCTACTGTGTAAGATGCCTATTATGCAGTCTTAGGGTAAACCACATTAGATCATGGAATATCTATATGAAAATTGTGGTTATCATCTATGCCATCATGTAGAATGCAGACCATGCATCCTTCATGACTGAATGTCAAACATCTATCTAATTAATCAACTATGGAATCCATCACTTGTAAGCATGTACTACCAAGTGTAACCTTTATATGAGTGCCCATGCTCATGATAAATAATAATGTGTTGGCCACCTTGGGGTCACATTCAACTGGTAGTGTGATATGTACTATGGAATCCTAATAATGTATGACATGTTGTAGCTTATTCTCCTAATATCCTATGTGTTGTAAAAATTCCAGCATGCAAATATTATGATTAGAATCCTCATCTATAATAGCATGGGGGATGTATCTATCCTCAATAAAAATTTAGATGATTAATGGATCATTCTGTGAGTATCTGTGTCGACAATGATTCTATCATGGTGCTTATACCTGTGGAGGTGAATGTTGTATAATCTGAATAGTACCCTGAGCCTTTAACTTATTCAACTTGTGGTGTAATTTTGAGCATGTATATGTATCATGTCCTATAAACCTATGAAAATGATAAAAAGGTTAACCTTCCTGCTATGAAATTCTACTGATAGATTTGTAATGAATTGTGGGTAATGTCATCAATCCTCTATCAAGTAATATCTATAGAATTTGGTGTGGTTTATCCTATGAACTACCTACCTAAATCTATTTAAATGGGTCTATATCCACATTTGTAACCATATGTACTAAGTGAATGGAGGGATCTACCTCTAATTATAATTGAGTAGGTGAGATTGTAGCTATAAGGCTATGAACTAGTAGTGTTGTTGATGTAGAAAAAGACATTAGTGCCTAGAATCATCTCGATACTCTCCAAGGCCCACTGGTGTGAAACATAATCTACATAAATAGACATCAATGTCAATGGGTGTTGGATTATCCTCTATGGTGGTTTAGGAATCTGTATTGGAGTTTTGGATGTATACTAATTCTGAGTTAACAAGTAATGGTAATTGTGCTATGAGAATCCCATCATCCACCCTGGGTGAAGATAACTATACTATGGGAGGGTCCTCCTCTATCATAGGTGAAGGTAACTTTACTATAGGAGGATCTAGAATAGGTGTAGGAATAGTTTTTCTAGATTTCCCAGCCTCAGATGTATGCATCTATTCAATTAGAATCTTATGAGGTGGGGACTCTATAAAAACATGAGGTGTCCCATATGATATGTACGTGGGGTGGTAGGTTTGATGACTCTACAATATCTGAATGGTTAATTATCTACTAGACAAATGTATAAGTATTCATCATGTAAAAACTTGATTCATCTATGTAAGGTAGAGGGTGCAACCTCCATAACATGTATCCAAGGTCTCCCAAGTAATAGGTTGTAATGCAAATGATTAGGCATCACCTGAAACTGTGTAGACAGGGTTTTGGCCCAACCATAATATCCAATGTAATATAACCCCATGTTTGTCTATGAATGTAATCAAAACCTATGATAGTATTATATGTCTTCTAAATGGATGCTAAATCAACCACCATAGTTTGTAAAAATGTGAGGTTACATATGTTAAATATTGAAACACTGTCAATTAGAACTCATTTAATAGTAATGGTATTGGATTTTGCTTTATTGAAGAGTGGTAAATTTTAATCAACAACTGACTATGATGGCAAATCATTAGTTGTAAAAGATATAACATCCCCAATTTCCTTGATAGTGTTCATGATAGATGCAAAGTAAGCTAGTTATGTGTCATGAGGTAAAGTTAGCTTTTGGATTTATAAGCCTCTCTCTATTTTAAGAAAATTTTAAATATGTTCTAAAGCATTGGCTGCTGCACATGTTTACTATTCTTCTTGTCAGGATCCCTCTAAAACTGCTTATGTCAAGCTTGATAGAATTTTGGGGGGTTTCTTTGTGGGCCAATTCAGAAGGCACTAAAGGTTTCCACTGAGTTGCATGGGATATTTGTTGTAAACCAATATCCCTTGGTTTTCTTGGTTTTATTGACATCCAAATCCAAGGCCATGTCTTGTGTGCAAAGTGGATCATTCAAGCCTTAGAAGGAGATGAAGCATGAAAAATATTGCTTTGTAATTGCATCACTCAAGGCAAGCTTATAGGAAAGGGAGCATGAAAGGGATTAAATATTCAGACTCTTTTAATCACTCAAGTCCTAATGACTATTGAGGGCACATTTATTGCTAAGAGCATTTATAAAGTCTGGTAACTACTCATAAAATATATAAGATGGGATGAATATGGTTATAGGTCTGGATTATCTCTAAACTTCTAACCACTATGGTGGTTTCATGTGCTTAATTTTTATGAGGTGCCATTTTCTCTTGTATAGTGGATTAATGGATTTTTATAAAAGGCATCAAGGACATCTATTACCTCTTTTATAAATAGACAAAGGATGATTACTTGACATGCTCTTAAGGCTCAATTTAACTTGGAGGATTCTAACCAAGAGTTTATCTTAGAAATTTAGAGCTCTATATCTGATGTGTACCTTCATGAAATTGGTGTTCAATCTCCTCCTAGGTAGTGGATTGATTATAAATTACTTTTTGAGATATCGTTTATCTGGTACCAACCCCAGTTGCATTATTAATGTATTTCCCTTCAACACATCTAAATTGATGCTCTCAGTGCCAAGTTGAGTTACAATTCCACTAAAAAAGTTTGGAAAAGAAGGTTTGAGTGGGTATGGGTGGCCATCATTGATCCTAAATAGGGGTACTTATTTTAGTGTATTTTACACTATGGATTTCCAATTGGCACCTAATTGGTTCAAATGGGTTTGGCTCATCTTGTTTACTCAATCTGTAATCACCCAAAAAAGTTCAAATATGTTTTTTGGTTCTATAAACATGCCCAATTAGTATGTATTTGGATTCACACCCTTTTTAATCCCTTTTATCCATAAATATTCCCCTATAAAATGGTGAGTTTAGGGGACTCGATAGGGCTCGATCATGATTCCTACAAAAAATCACATAAATTTGGTATATTTTTCGAGCTCAAATTATTTTTTGGCTATGGAAAAATAGAAATTATGTTATTTTTTCTCTTTTTGCTCTTGAATACTATTTATATACTACTAACAAAGTTACTATTCTATTTAATGTCATACTTGACAAATGTAGAAAGTTCATCTTGAGGTTGAGCACCACCAGATTCTCTTAGACCATTGGGGGAATGCCTCATGTGATGTTAGTGAAATTCTTCCCAAATTTCTTCATTGATAGTTGACCCCATGGGATCATGGCTATAATTAGCATGTTAGAACCCCTTCTCAAAGTAGACACTGTAGTTGTTCCCCTAAGCATCATTTTTCCACTCTACCAATAAGTCCAAAGGTGATATACACCTCCCTAAGGGAAGTTATCTTGGCTTGCACTTTCTATTTTGACCTCTAGGTAGGAGGTTGGGAATGATTAGAAAAAGATAAGGATGGTTGAGATCTAATACTTGATACAATAGACTAACCTAATGGAAGTAGTTTGAGGGGAGGGGGGAGCAGGGCGACCAACTAGATGACTTGCTACCTTCTCCTCTACTATTTATGGTTACTTCAATTGATTACATGCTCTTTTGATTAATAATTGGATTTCTATAACATGTTATTTATGTTTTCACTATTTTTTGGTTGGAATGTTTTTTGTAAATTAAACTTGTATTAAGCTTCTCGACATTAAGTAATGTGACTTTGGAGTGTGTTAAATACTTTGGAGTGTGTTAAGAAGTTAAAAAGACTTTAGAGTGTGTTAAATACTTTCTTGAGGGACACCTGATGGAAAATAAATTAATATCTTTCTATTTGTTAGGGGATGAAGGGGTAAGGGGAAGTTGAGGAGGGCTTGGATTGAGGGATATGAGTTTTGTTGAATTAAAAAAATAAAATAATATAGACTTATCCTTTAATTTTTTATGTTCATGAGATTATAAAGGAATTGTTTGTGGTGCTTATAATTTTCAATATCAGAATTGATGATATATTCATCAATCAATGGATCAGGGTCACTTACTTCTCCTTCTTATTTACTTCTTTTAGGCTAAAAGATTTAAAATAAAAAAGAGAAAATACTCTTGTATTTTGAGATTTAAATTACATATTCACAATTTTAATTATAATACTTTAAAATTATGAAAATGAATTATATTATGTCAATATTATACTATTTCTCATCCTATAGTAACAAGATGGAGAAAAAAGATTATATCTAATAGTCTATTGGTATTTATAAATAGAGGCTTTTTACAATTGAATGGTCATAAGGTTGAAATTGTCTATAATCCACAAAAGATGGAGGTTGGGTATGTACACTTAGTTGAACAATAAATAAGGAAATGGATCTTTTTTTTAAAGTTATGAATCAAAGATTAATTTAGTAAACTACATTTACAAATTTTTAACATTTTCAAATTTATATATTTTTCATTAGAATCTTGAGGTTAATAAAAATATTGATGGAGAGTATAAAACATGATAACATTGAAGACATTTTAGTTGAACAATACATAAGGAAATGGATTTAAAAAAAAAAAAAATTATGAATCAAAGATTAATTTAGTAAACTACATTTACAAATTTTTAACATTTTCAAATTTATATATTTTTCATTAGAATCTTGGGGTTAATAAAAATATTGATGGAGAGTATACAACATGATAATATTGAAGACATTTTTATTTAAAAGTCATAAGATTATTTTAAAATGATTATATTTCTATTTTATTATAGAGTTAATGATTATATTTATGATTTCTTGCATTTTATTTTAAGTATCAAAATGTATTCACATGAACTAGGTCATATTATATAATTTTATGATTGAGATTTTAATGCACAATCTAAAATTATTAAGTAATAAATTTAACTATTCTCATATTATTTCATTGATCTCCAGTCTAAATTTGTTTAGGTTTCTTGAATATTATTTTGTATATGGGTGTGATAGTAATGGACATGAAATGGTCCATCCAATATATGAAGGTTGCAAACAAAAATGAATATACAAATTTAACTACTATACATCTTAAATATATCTATATGAAAAATGATGAGAGATAAATATTAAAGTGCTTATCTTGGATTTGTCACACATCATATTTATTAATGATTCTATTAACTTCCTAAAAATTTCCTTTTGACTAGTGATAATGGCCTTAATTTATATTCATCATTGTGTTAGGGTTGAAAAAATCTTTCTAAAAAAAGGCTCCAAAATCCACCACGTTTCCAAGATATTATAATTTTTTAATTTAATTATTTAAATAAGAAAAAAAAATCATATGATGGATAAATAGATGTCAAATTTAAGGTTGGACATTAATTTTTATTAACTCATGAACATTACAGTCCATCACCACCACTCATTGGTTGTTATTGTATAATGCCTATTAGTGTAATGAAACAAATAAGTACCTATGAAATATGACAAAAAGAGGAAATATTTTAATTGAAATGGTGTAAGAGGAAGGATATTAATAATTCAATATTGATCCCCATGTACACTTCAAGATCTGCCCTAAGATTAACCCAAAATCTAAGATCACATCATTGGATGGAAGAATGGAAGGTGTAAAGGCTAAGATTTTAGAAGAGGAAATTGGAAAGAGACAAGTGAACACAAGAATAGTGAAGGTGATTATAAAGTCTAAAGGAATTATATTTGTGGGAGATGAGGATATTGAAGATTTAGTTTCCATTCTTTGAGAGTTTGAAGATGATTTTAGAATCAAGGTAAGGGTGGATCTAGTATTGGGATTGTCTAGCAAGGATCTCCAATTTGTGAGGGATATTTATGGTTCACATGATATTTTGGGGTATAAAATATTGAAAGAGGAAAGGAAACATAATAAAACTATTGATTCTCAATTGCATCAAGATCTAAATTTGGGATCTAAGAAAAAGAGAGATGATAAGGGAGTGCTAGGAAATATGGATCAACATAAGTATAATACTTGTTCCTTCCAAACAAGGATTGGTTTATTCGATTAGATCTAACAATAAAGAGGATGGTTTCTCACTAATTTTTAATACTATAGGAAATCATGGAACAAGAGAGAACCAAGTCTCAATTCTAATTGGTAAGCAATGGCATCCACAAAATGGAAGGGAAGAGAATAAAATTTTATCTGAAGATCCAAGAAGAAAATATATTCAATATTAATTAGAAGATTGATTTTTTTTATTCAAGGTTATCTAATAAAGGTACATTTGTCTCTACTTAGTCAGGTGAAACATGTATGATTAGAATCATAAATAATGTAGTTTGAGAGATACAAGCATGTCTCCCATCAAAAGGTTTGTCAAAGAGTTGGAAAAATGGCTTCATATTCATTTGAAAGGGATAAATATGAACCATTCCCATCACTTACCAAAGGGTTTTTTTAGTAATATAATTATTTAAAGAGGAGGGGAAAGATAATATTCTTAGTTATGGCCCTTTTCTATTATGGATCATAATATTGTTGACCAGAGATGGAGGAAATTTTTCCAAGTTAACTTTAGGAATATGATTAAGGTGATTTGTGTAAGATTATATGCTTTGGCCTTGGAATAATGGAGCTCTGAGGTATTTCAAGAAGTAAGGAATACTTTAATAAAATTGTATGTAGATGAACCTAAACCTTAGTATAAAATTTACAAATTATGCTCTAGTAGAAGTGGCCATTGATTTGGTTAGGCCTTTATGGAAGTTTATCTCTCTATTTGCTTTAGGAGAAAATTACGTTAAAAAACTAGATTATGAAGTACCTCTTAGAAGATGTTTTTCTTGTCATTTGGTTATCCATTTGGAAAATCAACACAATCATTTTTTTTAAGGGGCCTAATGATTAGTCTGGAAAAGGAAATAATAGATTTGGTGTAAATTGGATCTAGAGAAAGAAAATGTAGGAAGAGCTAGAATGGTTCTACAAGAACAAAAAATATAGCTAACATGAATAAAATGGAAACTAAAGGGGGTAATAAAATGAATTCATCCATGAATCCTTGTAAAAGTAAAGAAAATAAATAGGAAGACGTGTCTACAAGAGAGGATATTTTTAAAGATGGAATGTTTATGTAGAAGATAGACATGAAAGGTAAGACATTACTAAGGAAAGTGAATGCAAAAGATGAGATAATGTTGAAAAAGATGAACTCAAAACAAATTTTATGGGAGGATGAGGTATGTGGGGTGTTGAATGAATAGGGATTGTAGATTAAGGCTTGCCAAGACCAAGTTAGATTTATGGAAGTTTTAATATTGGATTTATTAGATGGATCTTGTGGAAATGAAGGAAATATGTATACTTTCTATGGAAGTACAAAAAGGACATGTAAAAAATAGAGTCAAGAGGATAAAATGATATTTTTGATAAATCCTTGTAAGTATATAGGTAAGGAAATATAAGAGGTCTCTTTAAGGAAAGAGACTTTGAAAGATGGGTTATTTTCTTAGAAGATGGTTGTAGTAGAGTTCCAACACAAAAGGTGGATATAACAGATGGGGTGATTGTGTAAGTAAAATTTAGTAAGAAAATAGGATGTAGAGAATGGATTTGAAGGTGCTAGTAGGGATGGATGTAAGGTGAGGGAAGTTGGATTAGGTATATAGGGTGGTGAAAATTTTATTTTTTGAATTTAAAAATAATTATTTTTAACTCCATATCTTTCAACTCTAAAAAATAAAATAAGAGAGAAAAAATTGGAAAGAATTTAGAAGGATGCTATGAAAACTATTAGCTTACATACCCAACAAACAATTTTTTAAATGTTTTCACACTGGCGGGGGAAGGTCAATCCACTATATTTACATTAGTTATTTATTGGAATGTTAGGGAATTGAATTCCCCTAACAAGAGGTGCCTAATGAGGCATTAATTGAATACACGAAAGCTAATATTAATCTTTAAAAAAAAAGAAGAGCTAGAACCATTGGAGAGGTTTAAGTCAAATTGGAAGAAGAGGCTCCAAGAACAAACCAAAGCCTCTATGTAAAACAAGTCCATTTGGGGTTGTGTTGGAAGGAGTTTATTCATGTTTTTGTATTGAATAAGCTTGTAGAGGCATGTTTGAGTATGTGCATAAATTGTTATAAGTGTGATTTTAAATCAATGAGCAAGAGTGTGTTGTGTCTAAATCTATGAATATGTGCTCATGTGTGTGCAAAGAAAGAGAGTGTGTCTGACCAAACATAAAAAAGATAAAGGCAGTCCTTATGTGAACCCCATATTTGTGCTTACATAAAAAACTTACATATTATTATAGACCACAGTGAGCTAAATATGATAAGCAATGCCCTCACACCAAA
Source organism: Torreya grandis (assembly GCA_037957365.1). Lineage (NCBI taxonomy): Eukaryota > Viridiplantae > Streptophyta > Pinopsida > Cupressales > Taxaceae > Torreya > Torreya grandis. The sequence continues at coordinate 4,912,580 of JARHVA010000544.1, forward strand.
AAAGTAATATACTATGGTCCCATTCAAAAATGGTTGAGAAAAACACTAAAACTGAAGTTAAAGCTTTGGGTTCAGTTCAAGGTCTCAAAGTGGAATCCATCTAGATATTAAGTTATTGATCATTAAAATATATTATCAACTTATCATTAGAGCTACAATGACTAGATCTATCTAAAATTGAAAGTTGAATGACATCTTAGAAGAGGATTTCAACATTTTCCCACACTTTGAGTCCACACTTTGTATTCCATAATTTCTTCCAAGAAGCAAATAAATTGGCCAATCTTTGATTATTCACTGAATCAAAAACACCATGAACTTGTTATCCCACAAGGAGAGGAGTGGAATTGGATGGGACCTTGGAATTCTAGTTATACATCCTAGCCTAACAGAGCATAAGAACATGGGGCTGGTTACTAAATCACATCTCGCATGGGCAATGGACTGATTTAATATTTTAAAATTATAAACATACATCCATAAATTTCATACTAAATTTATTCACTTGAATTTGTATAGAAAATCATTGCCACATTCTTCTAAATATCTCATAGATGGGACAAAAAATCATGACACGGAATAGTTCTGGTTCTATACTTGAGAGGGTCCCATGTATTTGTAAGAGAATAATAGTCTGGTGTTTGTTTGTATATGCCCTTCTATTTTATGTGTGAAATAATTCAATGGTTTAGAGTGGGATGAGAGTAAGGGGTGGCAAGGTAAGGACCGTGGAGGTGGGAGGAGGGCAAGGTCTGTCCAATTTTGGGGTGCTATCAAAGAAGGAATCATCAAATAAGTTTTCAATCCCCACCACTATTAATTTTATGAAATAATTATGAGCCATATAAATATTTTAACTTTATTCAATCCAATTTAGGGGTTTAAATTTTATTTAATGTATTTCAGTGTATTTTTGGGATTAAGGTTTAATGTTTTTTAAAGATAATATATTTTTTTATGTGGGGTTTTGTTTTAAAGTAAAAGCATTCGAAAAAAATTAAAAAATTAAAAAAAATTGAGATGTCTCCGACAAGTCCCCATGTCCCAACAAAATTTAAGATGTTACCAAAATCTAAGAGACACGTCCCTATATAACATTGGATATATTCCTTTGCAATTATTTTTTTCATATCTTCTCTACAATCCTTACTTACATTGACTTCTGTGTTCATAGTGCATCTTATGGTATTATACCTTATACAAGATGTATACTAATAAGGTGGTTTGTTTTTTTTCTTAAAAAATTGTCATTTTATTACATTTTTGGGAGTAATCGCCCACAATATGGAAATAAATATCTCTTTCAATGTATATACTTCTTTAACCTTCAATCCACTAAGGGTATTAAGTGAACAATTTTTAACCAGTTTGGTCTATTTGAGCCCTTTATTTGTAAATGATATTTTCCTTGTCTTCTTTACATTGAATTCAATGATTTTCATAGTGCATCTATATGATTATATCTTATAATTTTACATGACTAAACATAATTAAATATTTAAAAAGGACAAGCATATCTCGATGAAGAACCTTACATGAATATTACATTTTATTATGGTTATGGACTAAAAATGAATATACATTCATACATACATATAGGTATTATAGCTTTCACTTTTCAATTAATTTTTTTACTTCAACCAATGAAAATGCATAAAATATATATTAAATTTAAAAATTATAAAGTTTTACCTATAGTTTAATATTAATTTTAGAATATTTTATAGTGTTATTCATGGATATTCTTCTAGACTAAATGTAACATTAACACATGTCTCCCAAAATAATGCAACATTAAATGCTCCACATTTTATGCCTATAAAAACTGAATTAAATATATAAAATATATATTACATTTACAATTATAAAGTTTTGCCTATAGTTTAATAGATTAATTTTAGAATATTCCATAAGTGATATTCAAGAATATTCTTCTTGACTAAATATAACATTAATATGTGTCTCCTACAATAATGCAACATTAAATGCTCCACATTTTATGTCTATAAAAATCGAATTAAATGTATAAAATATATATTACATTTATAATTATAAAGTTTTGCTTATAGTTTAACATATTAATTTAAAAATATTTCATAAATGATATTTAGGAATATTCTTCTTGACTAAATACAACATCAACATGCGTCTCCTATAATAATTGAACATTAAATGCTCCACATTTTATGCTTATAAAAACCCAATTAAAATTGAATAACTCATTATTATGTAAATCGTTCAATATTTTCTTCCTCCAATAATCAATTTAATTTAATTAGCATGGCATCCAAAATGGGGCCAGATGTGACATCAAGAGGGTATTTATTTTATACTACTTGAACATAGAAATATTAATATAGTTGAAATATATACTAAAATAACCATGATAAATATTTGTAACGTGTTTATTCCCATCTCCTTGATGCATTGTACATGTTTTAAGTACTTTTTAAATTACTAATTAGGCAATATCTTCATAAATAAATTATTTATTAAACCATATCTTCATAAATAGATTATTTATTAAAACATAATTTGGAGATTGTAGATGTATTTTTTTTTCTAATATTAACATTACAATTGTCAACTATAACATTAATACTTAAAACGGTGTAATTTTTTTAATTAGTTTGTAAAGTCTTTCCTCTTCTTTATGAATGTATTAATTATAACAATTTGAATCTATATAATTTTAATATAAATAATTATATATGTGTTTCTCATTTAAAAATAAGATTATTAATTTAAATGATTCAATTTTCTATAATATAATAAAAATAACTCATTATTTTATATTTTAAATTTTAAATTTCAACAATTATATGTTAATAAAAATAATTATTAAGTTATATTTAAATATAAATTTTATTAATTAAATTATTTGAAATATCAATATATTCATAAATTAATTTTCAAATGACCATGTAATATCAATATAACACTAATTTTATGCTCAATTACGAATAAATACTACCAATGCTAGGCAACTTAATCATACAATTCAATATAAAATTTAATGGTAAGACTAGCCACGTTGTAGTTTTTATGCTTATGGACAAATACTCAACTATAAACAATTTTCAATTTAAAATCAAGGACTAGCCGCTACATTGCCCTTGTTTATATTGTTTTATAAATTTAATAATGTAGTGTACAAACTGTTAGGATTATCTAGGTTAGTGCTCACTTTTGTGGTGAGCAATAGTGTTTAGGTTAGTAATAAAATAATATAAGTGATTATTACATAAATTAATAATCATATAGGTTAATACTCATAATATATTATATTGTGAGAAAATAAAATAATAATGTAATTGAGTTGATAATACAACTCATGTATAATGTTTTAGGGGAAATATGAGATATTTAGGGATAAGGTGGAGTGATCTAGAGAGATTTTGAAGAGATTAGGATGATGAAAATAACCTTAGTTGTAGGAAATATTCACCCTATAAATGTAACTGTATGCAATTGAATAAAGTGTCTTGATTTGATGGATTAAAACTTAGTGTTCTTCATTATCTGGTATTAGAGTAGGTTGTCATGGACCTATTTATACCTTCCATTCACTATTTTATGCATCAAATTGGCTTGATAGTTATGCTATGTAGACCATGATCAATAGCCATTGTATTCCATCCACCCATTCTTGCATTTTGTCAATAGTTTTGATGCAAACCACTTACAAATCTATGACATTCACCATTCATTTACATACTTCGTATTTTCCACCTTGTTCATTCGATTTGTTGTGTTTCAATCCATTTTGTTCATAGTATTCATTCTAAAAAAAAATACAAAGTATATTTTCACAAGATGAACACATTTTTTATGAGGATTTGAAATTATTTTTCAGCTCTGTTCTTTTGCATGAGAAACTGCATGCATTTAATATAACAAATGGGAGGTTCCAATGTGTTCACAGGCTTCTAAAGATGATTGATATTCTCATAGATGATATCTCCAAAGAAAACTAGTGAAGTGTCTATCTTAGATCTCAACCACAGATCTTGCATAGGGTTTAGAATAGATAATCTCTCCACTTTTGTTCATGATAAATACATGCCCTCTTGTCTATCGACTCTAGAAAGGATTTTGAGTGGTGATCCATGCAAATGGAGAGAGCCTCTTATAATAGGCCTTTCACCCTCTCACCTCTAAAATGACTTATCTCTATCAATGTCTAACCACATCAAGCTCTTCCACAACTATATTGCATCTAGAAAATATCTATTCTAGTTTAAGGTAACCATAACTAGTTTCATGGAAAAACAAAATACAAATATTTGTGAATCTTTGGCACAATTAATTTTATCCAATTTGGCATCCAACTAGACCATGGTTTTAGCTTTCTTAGTATGTTATTATATTTGGGTTCTCAATCATTATGATGACTTATACAAGCCCACCATGGCATTGACTCTACCCAGCTGAGTTTCAGACTTCTCAAGCCTATTGAAATATCGAATCTGCTTGGCCCCTCTGCATGCAAACCTCCACTTAAACATCTAATCCACAATGGTATACCAACATCGATGTAGATCTATCAAAAGGTTCTCCTCATCTTCTCTTGGTGGCAATATTCTCTTCTCTCAATGCCTCTCAATTTGTCAGGACCTAACTCTAATGCATTTGGGTAAAAGCTTAAATTTTTTAACTTTGTCAAATTCTAAATAATAGTTTTTACATGGATTTTTTCCTTCAATGATTTTGATAGAAAACGTGGCTAAAGAGATGGAAATTGGTTGATGGATTAAGCTCAATCAACATAGTTTAATTTATCATAAATTTCTTGAATAATTAAAAAAATATATGAAAATTAAGGGTGGGGATATTTAAAGAAAATATGTTTTGGTGATATTTTTATAAGGCTCGGAGATATAAAGTATATTATCAAATTTTGAGAAATTTGTAAAAGGAGGAATATTAGAAGAAATATAAATTCAAAAAATTATAAAGGTGATATAAGTAGAGTTTTTCAACAAATTTGTAAAAGCAATTTAATTATTTTTCAAAATTGTAAAAAATTGGTATTATTTTTATTAGATGCATTTTCAGTTAAAACTGACATCTAGATTAATTTTCCATTAAGGGGGAAATACACACAAGGATAAATTTGTAGCAAGAAACACCCTGAATGATAACAACACTCCAAATGATAGCAATATTTGGAGTGTTACAACTCTAGATTACAGTTCCTCACCCCATGTTAGACCTAAGTGGGGGATTGTTAGGATTATCTAGGTTAGTGCTCACATTTGTGGTGAGAAATAGTGTTTAGGTTAGTAATAAAATAATGTAAGTCATTATTACATGAATTAATAATCACATAGGTTAATTCTCATAATATATTATATTTTAAGCAAATAAAACAATAATGTAATTAAGTTGATAATACAACTCACATTGAATGTTTTAGGGGAAATAAGAGAGATTTAGGAATAAGGTTGAGTGATCTAGGAAAATTTTGTATAGATTAGGATGATGAATATATCCTTAGTTTTAGCATATATTCACCCTATAAATGTAACCATATGTAATTGAATAAAGTGTCTTGATTTGATGGATTAAAACTTGGTGTTTGTCATTATAGACATTTATGTAATGTTTGGTTTCCAAATGTTCTTGTAAAATGGGTGTTTCTAGATTTTAAACCTGCTCCCATTTATTAGTAACTTGGAGGAGAAGAAATAGAGGAGGCAAAGACACCATAAGAGGATATAAACCAGTAGAGAAACAAAATATAGAGACTCACTCAAAAATTAGATTGTGACCAATTTGAATTTTGGGCATCTTTCTCTAGTCAATGTCATGAACTTAAGGATTGTTATTGACCATGGTGAGCTAAATATGGTAATTAATTCCCTCATACCATAAGGATACAAAAATACAATAGAAGGAGAGTTAGATAAGGTAGATCAATAGTAAGACACCCTCAAAAGAAGCACATGTTTAAAAATGGAAGGGTTTGTCATCTAGAAGAACTCAATCAATGAAAGTAGGGTAGATTATCCCATTTGAATATAATGTGACATAACTCCATCAAATATTAATGATTATCTTAAAATCCTAACTCTGCTCAAGGAATTTGTCAGTGCCAAAGGATGTCCTATATGAAAACAAGGTGGTGGGATTATGATTGGTGCTAAAGGATGTCCTGTATAAAAACAAGTTGGTGGGGTATGACTTGTTCTACAACAGGTATGGATTTGAGTGGTCACATTTTTACTAATAGAAGTGATTTCAACTAATGATCTTTTTAAATTATGTTTGGTCTATGGTAATAGTTACATGTTTGATCATAAGTGTTTGATTTATGGTATTTTTCTTCCATCGAGTAAAAGCAGGTTGTATGATATTTTTTTGTGTGTCTCTTTGGGCCATTGCTGAAGGCCATTATATAACCATAGCCTATGTAGATGTTAATGGTTAAATTTTGATATATAAATTCTTATTTTGGTATAAAGAGTGGTCCTGTCAATAGATCTAGCATTATTCTATCAAAAAGGCATTATAAAATTAAAATTGAGTTAACAAAGTTATATAACACCCAAAATGAAAAAAATGCCAAGGAAAGAGGAAAATGGAAAAATGGAAAACCATATGCATGGATTCATGAAACTCTTAAAATGACCCTAGTAAAATTAAAAGAATAGAGGTCCAATGTTAGGAAGAAAAATAAAAAAATAGACTGAAATAAAGTGAATAAAGACTAATATCTAATCTCTAATGTTAAATGGAAAAAGGCTTGTAATAGTTGACATTAAATTTCTCCTTCATGTGCAATATCTCTTCCAATGAATAAGAAGCTCTCTAACTTGGCATGCAACCTTGATGCTCAGATTAACACCTTGGAACAAGAAGCTATGATATAGCTAGTTTTTAGTAGGAGCTAAATTAAACAAATCCATTAGGGAATTAAAAGTCAATTCCCCATTTAAAAATCCAATACGTTAATCAAAATGAGTAAGGAAGGAAAAAAAATTAGAGGAAGTGACATTTCTAAGACATCTACTAATGTGTAATTAGATATTGTGCACATGGTGAAACATTGAAAAGAAACAATAATAAAACAACATAAATCCCCCAAAAATGTTACAAATCATATTTGATAGCCTAAAAATCATTCAAACCTTTACCTATATCACCCTTTATCCTTGATTTTTTCTTGCACTATCTTCATAGATATTAGACATGCTTATTTTATTTTTGTATCATTGTGGATTTAACATATTCATGTTTTTCTTATGTGTTACATAGCATCATGCAGTTATTTGTAACATTTTACATTACTTTTCAACATGATCTTCATTATGTATTTTTATGGGTCAAATCTAAAGTAATCAAAGAAGCTACGTCTCAACATTTACCTGCTTCACTTGTTTCCAATAACCATTCTACCCTATCTCATCATCCTATTTATCCTATAGTCTTTGTTCCATATTCCATGACTTGGGAACACAAAGAGGTTTATAAATTTAATACTCAATCCAATCATGATGAGATTATAGGCTATGTTCATGCACACCCTAAAAATATTGATTCATTTTTATATGTTGCTCAAGATGAACTTAAGAAATCAAATTCTATTGGTTCTTCTAACATTTCATCTATCCCTATCTCTTCAACCTTAGTCAATTCTCTTCCTTTTCTTGGTTTAGGAACATCTCTTGATCTCTCTCAATCATCCATGCCTATACCTACTCATAGTACCTACACTCTTGCCATTAATACATATAATTATTATCTTAAACAAGCATTTCTTGCATTGAAAGCTAAGATAACTAATATCGAGCTATAAATTTCTTATGCTAGTTCATCCTTAGATTCTTTTACCTTGTTGCATAACCCTCTGGCTCCTCAAATTTTATCCTACACTCTCTTGGTTGAATTTGAGTCTCCTAAGATTCTTATTTATTAAATAATAGAAGATCTTGAATAACATTTATGCACCTTCTATGAAACTTGTCTAGATTATGTAAATAATGATAGATTGTTAACCAACCTCTTTCCAAGAGTCCTCATATACTATGCTCCTAGATGGTTCTATGATCTTCCTCTCAAATCAATTACAACTTTCAACCATTTTGAAAATCATCTTTTTGCACATTTTTATATCAATATTAGTGAGAAATTATCTTATGCTCAAATTATAAGGCTCAAAAAAGGTCCAAATGAAATAATTAGTGAGTATATTTAAGGTATAACACCATGCTAGCCAAAATGACAAATAATGAGTTTCAAGACATTATTACTCAAAGATTATTTACTCCTCTCCATCCTCTTCAAGAATCTATCATGTTTGATAAGTTTAAGTCATTTGATGAAATATGCCATGCAGTAAAGGAAAATGAGGTCAAATTGATTACATTGAACAAGCTCAAGTATATCTCCAATGATCTTTATACTTCCAATATAAAGTTTCAAGGCAAGCCTAATTACAAGAGAAAACCTAATGAAAGCAAAAATTCGGTTGAAGTTATAGTTAATGTTATATCTCAACCACCATAAAAGATCCAATTACAAGGTCTAAAAAGGAAGTAATTTTCAAGGTTACCTTCACTTCCTCATTTGTTAAAAAAAATATCACTGTGTGTAATATTATTAAACTTCCTCGACCATTGGAATTAGATTTATCAAAACCTCAATCTACAAGCTTTTATGGAAATGCATTTTGTGATTATCATATATGTGTTGGGTACTCAACTAATAGATGTATGAATCTTAAGAATAAGATACAAGACCTCATTTATGAGAACATTATTGACTTTGGTACACCTAATGAAGAGGCTAAGGCACAAGAAAAGGAGAATGTAAAGCTAAAAATGTATCAAGATCTATTTCCTAATCATGGAGCATAAGTTAACAAGTAGAATTATTAAGTATATTATGCATGAAATTCTCATCCACCTCCACTTCATATATACATCCACTTTATAACATCATTGGTACATTAACAATCAAGTTTACATCTCACTCATTTATTACATTTGATGATTCAAAAATTATTGATGATGATTCTGATAGACATGCATTATTCATTAGAGAATATATTGGCATGCAACCCATCCATAGTTTTATGATAAATAATGGATCAAGTTAAAATGTGTGCACCACAACACTTATACATTCTCTTGGTTATATAAAACATGATATACATCATACATCTAGAGTTGTGAAGGTATTTGATGGCCACACACAAGTTACTATTAGACACATTATTTTACCTTTAAAAGTGGGACCTCTTATATTTCCCACTTCCATCTTAGTGTTACCCAACACATGTATTTGATATGTTATTGGGAATACCTTGGTTACAAAAAAATAGAGTAGTTCTTTATATAGTTCACAAATGTCTAAATTATATTCATGATAATCAATTGGTCAAAATTACAAGCATTCAATATGAATATAAAATGGAACCTATGGTACATACTTATATTCAACAATAGTTAGTTTTCACAATTATTGAGAAAATAGGTAATGAATTAGTCTATACTATTATTTAGGATTATGATTCATATTAAAAAAATGGTACATTCCAAAATCAGACTTTACATCCTTTCATGAGCATGCGAATGAGCATATTTCAATTTATTCACCTAATTGTGAGCATGAATATATTACAATTTATCTATCTATTATTGAGCATAATATGATTTCATGTGAACACAATCATTTGGAAAAGAAAATGAAGATAACTACTCCTACATATAAGGTGGCACATAAAACAAGATCTCATATAGCTTCACAGGTTATTTAGAAGGCTCCTACACATGTATAGGTTTTTACACCATCTTATCAGATGTATGAAGATACAAGTTTGAAAAAATACACAATCAATAATTTAGAGGGTTATCTTACAACATATGTTTCTTCTTTAGATTTAGAAGCTTCTACATTTGGTAATACTTCTATTGCATAAGAGTTTACTCCTTGATATCAATAAATTGGGTACACATATGGGCATATTATTGATTATATCATTGGTTGGGCACATTCTAGCATTCCCTCCCATATTCCTAATTGGGCCAATGACCTTGATTAGATTCCTTTCATAGTATCTAATTATACATAACTTCTTTACTACTTACTTTTGTTGCTTATTATCCTTCACCAAATCTAATTTTATTCTATCATTTGGCTATATCTTTCATTTTGGGGAATTTTATCCCTTTTTTTCTTCAACCCAATTCAAACAACCCAAGATAAATATCCTACTAAACTTCCAATACAAGCCTTTCATGGAAACTCATTTGTTCATTATTGCACATATATACTTGATTTACCTCTCATCTATACTTTCATGGTAAAATCTACCTAATTTTACACAATTTCATATGTCCATGCTTCCCATATTTGTAACACTACATATACTTTGGGTGCATCTCACTTTCCTTCCTCCTTACAATGTTTTGATTTAGCATCTTATTAAAGGTTGTTCAAATCTTCCCCTCCTTATACTTTCAAAGCCTTGATTCATATATTTATTTACATAGATCTATCAACTTTAAATTATACATTTTTCCTCTTTTAAAGTATGGAAAAAATACAAAAATAGTCATATATATTCTAAAAATACTAAAAAAATCAGAATTTTTGCAAAAAATCTAAAATTAGGACATATAGGCATCTTCTCATGTTGTTGGATATGTCTTTTCTTATGTCATGTATCTCTATATTTCATTTACCTTGAAACTAAGATAATTTTTATAGAATTAAACAATATTCATACATAATGTAAAATTTTTCTTGATTAGAAATTTCTATATATAGTCAATCCGGATAAAGGCACACCACACATATAATTGCAGACTGCGCACTTGTCCCCTAGTGTGCACCTATCCTTGTAAAGGTTAACTCTATGTTTTAAATTGCAACACAATCACATGGAATTATTATACATTTTTTTTCTCACATAACATAATTCACACTCAAATATCAATCAAATTTATTGTTAAGGCATACTTTTACATGGTTTCAATGTTGGGTTGACCTTTCACCCAATAACCTTGTTGAGGACATATAATTATTATGTATGAACACCTATATAGGTTATATTTATCCACAAAATATTTTCATTCTGATCTCTAACGAAATTAAATGGTTTAATATTTAATTTTATCTTCACATTGTCTTGATGAATGTGTTACTTGCTAAACCTTTAACATAAATACATATGCCTAACATCTACTATATTTATTTGCTTTATGTTTTTGTCATATGCTCAATTCATTTAGATAACATGATTCAAATTTTTTGCTTATTGAATGCACCCCTTGGCCTTATGTATGTTTAACATACATCCTCTTTATTTTATGGCACAATCATGGCATGTGTGTATGGCCTTGGCCTTCTATGTTTGTGCAAATTTTTTCATGCCCCTTGTATTCAGCCTTTGGGCCTAATGTATGAAATTTATGCAAATTTTGTAACTTTTTACAACATATTACATGCCCATTGTATGTGGCCTTTGGGCCTTCTTACGTGACATTGCATGACTTTGCATACATGATTTGTATGTAGCTACTATGTTGCCATGATTCTTATCATGCACTACTATGTATCTAATTATAAATATATGTTTTCATTATACATATCATGCATATACTACCTATGTGTTTCACTACTTCACTTTTCACAAATACTATATTTACAATAAATACAAAATAATGGCAAGTTATTTACCTAATTTATACCCTAATTCAATGCTATATCAACATTACATGATGAAATTAAACATACAAAACTTTTTCACAAGCTTCAATGTTACATCTCTAAGATTTCAATATATGAAAAATGCTATTACATAATTATCTATTTTAAAAAATATCTCACTTTTATTTTGAGACAAGTTATTTTGAGGTAATTTGCCTCAACTCAAGGGGGAGGCATCAAAATGGGATTTTACAAGCAACATATTTTTAGATTTGACGGTTTAAAAGACACAAAAATAAAAATTCTTATATTATGTGGGCATTTGGCTTGCTTATGCACTCCACTCTTATAGCTACTCAAACATAAACACACTTATGTAAATATAGTTAGAAGGCTTCAAACACTTATCAAAAATATCAATTGGCACTCTATACACTATAGGGGGCATGATGTGTATTCATTTCCAAGCTACTACTTTGTAAAAATGAGATTTTCTTTTACAAATATTAAGTTTCAATATTTTACAATTTGAATCTAGATTTGTCTATAATGGTGTGATTTATATTTTATGATTAAACCATGTTTGAGCTTAGTGACACTCCATACCTTTGTTTCACATTATCTAGCCATGTAGTGATTCCCACCTCTTCTCTTTTAGTTTTGCAATTGGGCCACATGAGAGCTTAGTGACACTCAGTGTTTTGATTGCACTTTAGTGAACCACTTTGTTGTTTCCCATATCTTCACACATTAAAAATTAATCTATGAGAGTTGGAGCATATAATATTTCTAAATTAAGAATCTTCATTGATTATTAAAATTGAGTTTTGATCACTCTCAATTCACCATATTTTCAACACTTCTCTACATGCCTCAACAAAGGGCATGGACGTATCTAAGACAAAGATAAAGTGTGTATACACACTTATATTTCACATTTCCTTTACTCTAGTAAATTATGCATTAATATAATAAAGGGGGATCAAATGTAGGCACTAAAATTTAATAAATAAAAGTTTTTCAATATTTTTCCTTGACATCTTTACCTTGTTTTACCAAATCTCCATTTTGATAATCATTTATCTCTATGAAATCCTTAAAAGTCTTGAAATTAATGATAAAATATTACATAATTCCATAATTTATCTCTATTCATCCATATTCAATAGATACTCTACTATCACTTCAATTTTATAAGCGTTTGTCCATTATGGACAAGTGCACACTAGGCAAATAGGGGTGCACTTCACACCTGCCCACTAGTGTTGATTTTTTTCCCATGTTCTAATGACTAGTTTTAAAAAAAGACACACTTCCTAACAAATTTACAATGCATATCAATAGGTCAAATATTAGAAACATTTGCAATATTTGAAACATTTGCAATATTCCTGATTAAAATCACATAAAGGGCCACACTTGAAAGGGCCTAACAATCTCTTACAAAGGCATAAGTATATTACTCATTTCAAAATCATCTATCTACTGAGTTAAGAGCCCTACCATAATTATACTACAATACTATATAATTTTTCCAAGTCTAACATTGTTTATTTTAGGTTGAGGTCATCCCTTGTCAATCATTCTAATTAGGTATCACTATATTGGCCTAAGGTCCACTTGGACTATGTAAGAAACACTCAGTCAACAAGGGGTTTTCTAAGGATAGCTTGGCCATATCCCACTTTTGTACTTTTTGCCCCCAATTGCATTTGATCTTATTTTGTGTGTTTTTGCATGATAGGGTTTTGATTTTATAGTTGATCCATGCATCTAATCAGGATCCACATAGAATCATGTTGCATATAGATAGAGGTGAACCAACCTAGATGCTATGATCTAGTGCACAGTGTGATAGGAAAAATTCAAAGTAGATAAAAATGATGCACTATGACCTTGTAAGCTTCTTACGGGCTTGTCCAAAAAGATAACGAGTCATTATTTTATAATCTATATATGTTTGTAGGTTCTTATAGATAATCATAGTCAGCCTAAAGAAAACATAGTCTAAATTAAATCAATTTTTAAGGACATTTATCTATCCCTAACCCTAGTCACTATTTTTCATAATTTATAACTTCTGTAAATTCTTTAGATCTCTATATTTTTACAACATTATATCTTATATATCTTCCTAGATTAGATTTCAAGTTTAATTTCAAATTAAAGTTAATTTTCTACTATAAATATAGAGTAAAAGTAGTAGAAAAATGTGAGTAAATAATAAAAATAATATTTTTATGCAAAAGATGGTAAAATTCTCAACAACCATGTTTTTACCTCAAACTCATGAGTACTTGCTAATTACTCAGTGCATATGATAATTTTATGGTTTCTTGGTAAGAAAAAATAGTCAATTACTTATAATTTATCATGTGTTTGGATTCTACAAATTAGGCTACTTACAAGCAACATATGGGCTATGGCACACCCAGAATATTCATGCATGATACCAAAAATTTAATATAAGTAGATTATGGCCAATAGTATATAATGATAATTATGAGTTCAATCGAATGTGAATTATCACATAAAAAGATCATTAATTATTTTAAGATGCCACATCATTTTCATGATTTTATTTGTCTTTGGAATGAAAGACAATGAATTGTTCTCACTTAATGCTGATGATGGTGGTACTATCCACCTTTGTACCCTTCACAAGATATTTGTGGTGACATCCACTTTACTTAATTTTGGTGTTAAGAGGCCAACGAATTATTTATTATTGTTTATAAGGCAAGTGGTGTCCAAATGGATCCAAATATGATTATTCTCTAACATATCTAATTATTTATCTCAAAAAATTTACAAATAATAATGGTAAAGTTAGTCCACCCATTTTTTATTTTACTTGCTTTAATGACATGAATCAAATAATTGTGTTTACGACATAGTTCAAAAATTTGTGCTCGGCAATTTCTCAATAGGCCAAAATTTTGACTAGGATTCAGGACTTAGGATTTTCTAGGCAATTACTTGACTTTACTCAATAGCTTTATCCATTAATATATAGTGTGTCTAGGGATATGTATGGCCGACTTGTGGCTTACATACCTTCATATTATCTTATTGCATTCATCAATGCTCTTATTATGGTTGGCCTATGGAATAACCATGGCTAAGTAGAGTATATATAGGAGGTATTGGTTATTATTTTATCATCATATTGAGAATTATGCTCTTATTACATTATTGTGGAGGTTTCCCCCTTGTAGTGGCTCAGTAATAATATTCAAGTATTATACTCTTTCACCACTTATTTTTATATATTTCCTTAATATATTATTAATTTTGAGATACATAATTCTATTGTTGCAATTCGTCTAAGTAATTTCATTACAAGTGATATTAGAGCTTCGATTTGGGCAAGTTTCTATGGTGCAATTTTTTTGGATCTGACATACGAAGCACTATAAAGTCAAAAAAACATAACTTGTGATCTGAGATGATTTAATTTTTTACCATGTGAAAATTAGCTATAATTAGATTCATCTCTGCGAGATGATCTCAATAATATATTTTACCAATACACTTTTTTAGGTTGAAAATTTTCACCTTTGTGCACATTAGCAGTCATTGGAATTGTCTTGGTGAGGCAATTATAATAATATCATCTATCGATACATTTTTCAAGGTCACAACCTTCCTAGGGTTTGTGCACGATTGGGCCTAACACTCATGGATGTGGGAAAGGGAAAGAAACACCTAAAAATCCTCATAAGGATGATATGGAGTCAAAAAAAAATGATACGAGCATTTTAGAGGTAGTTTAACAACTTAAGTTGGAGTTATAGGGCATGGTGTAGAAAGATGATCTTGATGTAATTAAAAGGGAACTCATAGGGCTGAAAGGTGACCTAAATGGCTTGTGAGATCAATTTCAACAAATCATTGGGTTATTGGCTAACTTTTTATCTTAATAGTTACAAAATAACTCTCCACCATTTTAGTTTGGTTCTCCTCCTCCAAACACTCATAACACCAACCCTGGTATGAAGCTGTTGTAGCAAAAGTGAACCTACACAAGTTTTATTGTAATGATCCACTCACATGGATTAATCAAATTGAAAATTTATTTGATTTACATCAAAGTCACTTTTCACAAAAGGTGGTTATGGCCTATGTGTATCTAAAACTTGAGCAATTCATTTGGTATTGTTGATTGTGTACTCAAAAGAAAAAGTAGGGTGTCCTAGTTTCATGGTTGATATTTTATGAGGAGTTGTATATCTACTATCACAATAATGTCTTCAAAAACTACTTTAACTAACTAGCCAAGTTGTGTCAAACTAGGACTATAAAGGATTACATTCATCGATTTCAAAATCTCTCCTTATGTGTGGTAGACATCACTAAGAAAAACATAACTAACCTATTTTTGGGTGGCCTCAAAGATAACATCCAATTGGATATTTTCATGATTCATCCTAGTAATGTATTTGATGCCACCAAGGTCACACTTGGTTGAGGAAAAAGAGCTAATCAAATGAAGACTTCTCACTAATGTTTGTGAATGTACCTTCCCATAACCATAATTTATGTAGCATACCAAATTGACACCTCAACAAATTGAAGAAAAGCATACAAAAGGTTTGTGTTTTTGTTGCAATAGAAAAAGGAGAAAATGACATCAATATGCTAAAAAAAAGTTATTTTACATTAAAGGTGCCAATGAGGAGGAATAAGATGATGAGGATTTAATGGTAGGTTTGGAAGAACCTAAGGATGAATCTAAATATTCTCAACCTACTATTTCCTATCATGAAATTTTAGGAATTAGTATTCCTCAAACTCTTAAGGTGGTGTGTTTCTTAAAAAAACATAAGGTGACTATGTTAATTGACTCTAGGATTAAACATAACTTCATCAAGAATAAGTCGGTTACTCATTTGAACTATTTCATTTACCTCGCTCTAGAATTTTAGGTCATGATTGTAGATGGTGTTACTATCAAATGTTTTATAAAATTCCATAGCACTAATATTACTATGGGAGACTATTTGTTAGATTACCCTATGTTTGTTATTCCCATGTAAGTAGATGACATTATTTTGGGAGTGCAATTTCTCACCACTTTGGACATTATTGAGATGAATTTCCAGGGATTATCTATGAAGTTCCATTAAGAAGGCAAGACCTTTAAACTATATGGATTACATGATAAATCTCCACAATTGGTTAATTCCCATTAGATGATGAAGATTATCAAAAAAATTGTTAAGGATTTATGGCACACTTATTTTATATAGAGGTTAAACCAACCAAGGAGTCTACACATTCTGATTTATAAAGGGTGTTGGATGACCATTATGTTGTTTTTGGTGACATGACAAAAGGACTTCCTCTAAGCCACACACATGATCATGCAATTAGTCTCATTTTGGTAAATATACCACCCAACATCAAACCCTACAGGTATCCTTATGCCCATCAGAGTGAAATTGAAAGATGGTATAGGAGATGTTGGAAGCATGAATCATATGACAGTCAAATTAAATATTCCTCCCCTAAGTTCATGGTGTGGAATAAGGATAATGTTATTCAAAATGGAAGAATGATAATGTTACACATGATTTGATTCAAAAATTTTAGCATGGTTTTAGGGGAGCTGAAAACTTTACATGAAAGGGGAATGCATTATGGTATAAAGACAAATTACACCTTTGTAAGCACTCTCTCCTCAAACCAAAAATCCTTTAGGAACTTCTAGCATCTCCACTAAGAGGCCATTCAAGATTTTTAAAAACATAACATAGATTCAATCAATATTTTTTTGGAGAAGGAATCAAGGGGGATGTCCAGAAATGTGTGGCTGAATGGATGTATGCCAATAGAAAAATTGTGACCATTAAGAACCTAGGTCTTTTGTAACATTTATCCATCCCTAGCCAATGTTGGGAATATGTTTCCATGGATTTCATTACTAGGTTATGACAGTCTAAGGGTAAAAATTTTATCATGGTAGTTGTGGACTGACTCACCAAGTATACTCATTTTTATTCCCTATCACAACCATTTGTTACTAGTATAGTAGCTTCTATTTTTATCAATATAATTCAAAAATTTCATGGTACTCCAAAGATCATTGTAAGTGACTGAGATCCTATATTTAATAATATTTTTAGACTAAATTATTTTCATATTTGGGCACATATTTGGCTCATAACTCATCCTATCATCCTAAATATGATGGGCAAATAGATGTAGTCAACAAACATAGAGAAGGGTATCTTATTTGTCTTATTTTTGACAAATAGGATAAATGGGTTTGTTGGCTACCACTAGACGAATAGTGGTATAACACTTCTTTTTACACTTCTTCTAAAATGTCTCCCTTTTTATCATTGTATGGGTATCACACCCATCCATCACTTCCTCCTTGATGATGCATCCTAATGTTCGAGATATTGAGGAACACATTCACTATCAATAGGAGGTACTGGTTAGTTTGTGAGAGGATTTAGCAATGGCATAAAATATAATGAATCAACACCATACTGAATGGAATTTTGACATAGATGATTGTGTCTTTATTAATTTCTAACCATTTAAGTAGATTCATTTGAAGTAATATAAAAAGGATAAAATTTATCACCTAAGTATTATGGCCCTTATCAGATCTTGTAGAAAATTGGTAGTGTGGCTTACAAATTATAATCTCCCCCAACTACTCACATACATCTGGTTTTCCATATATCTGGCCCGAAGAAGGTAATTAGACATATAATTTCCACTGATATTGAATTACCATAATTGGATGAATAAGTCTAAGTCATTCTAGAGCTTGAATAGGTCCTTTAAATGCACACTAAACAACTATGGACTATAGTGATTAAGGAGTATTTGATCAAATGAAAGAACTTGCATTCTAAAGATGTAACATGAGAAGACGAAGCAATTATGTAAAAACATCATAGTTTGATTCAATGTTGAGGACAACATTTTTCTGAAGGGTAAGGGCATGTTATGCCCTTAACCTATAGTGCATCTAGGGATTTGTGTGGTCGACTTGTGGCTTACATACCTTAATGTTATCTTATTGTAGTTCTCAATGTTCTTAGTATAGTCAGCCTATGGAATAACCTTGGCTAAGTAGAGTAAATATATAAGGTAGGGGTTAGTATTTTATCATCATATTGTGAATTCGGATCTTATTGCATTGTTGTGGAGGTTTCCCCCTTGAAGTGGCTCAGTCACAATATTATAATATTTTGCTCTTTTTCCACTTGTTGTTATGGATCTACTTATTTTGTTCTTAATTTTGTGATATATAATTCTATTGTTATGAATCATCTAAGTAATTTTATTACAATGTCATCTCTAATTTAAAAAACATATAAATTCATAAAATAAACTTAAATAATATTTAAAACACTATTAAATGACATGAGAAATGAATGTAGATAATGTCATAAGAATATTTTTAATTAATTTTTGACCAAAAAAGAGTATAAATTACAAAGTACACGATTAAAAAATAAAATGCTTAGATGCATATGAAATTTTAATTATACATATTACCTTTGAACTATAGCACCTAAACTGAGTTTTTTGTAGCTACCTCATGAAATTAGAAGGTAAATATTCCTTCTCTATAATGCCAACATCATCAACAAAGATATCATTTGGATCCTCACCAACCCCTCATGATGCCTCTACTACCCTAGATGCTATTACTTCTTATACCTCCATATATGAATCTATGATCCCTTCCATTGTAAACATGGGATCTACATCATAAACAATTAGTTGGCATATGGATCAATCTCATCTAAGTTAATTGCATTATATTTATCTAGTCCCCACATTTGTATAACACTAAGACAAAGATTGTATCGTATAAACACAAGGTCATTGAGGTGTTTTATTGTCAACCTATTGGTCTTATTTATGTGAACAACTTCAAACATTCTCCAGTTATGTTCAAACCTAGAAGATCTACACATTTGACAAAATTCAGATGGCTTACTTTTGAAGATTTGGTATTTTTGTACCATAATTTTTCTACACACATCTACAAATAGGAGATTTATAATTTTTCAAGCCAACTAGACTTGAATACTTGAAATAAATATACTAATAGTATCTATATACTATGATTAATGAGAGTAGAAATAAAAAAATAAATGATTCATTTTTTTTTACTTTTCTAAGTGGTGTTTCTTCTTTTAGCACATAGAGATTAAGAAAATAGTCTCCCAATTGCATTCTTGTAAATTTTCATCTCCTCAATATCTACATATCTAGTCTCATCATCATGGATAATCCCTTCTATGCCATCTATAACCTCCTAATCAACCTTAAATTCATCATAATAGAAAAACTTAGGATTTCATTAGTGGGTTGTTACATGAATATGTTGGTGGAGCATCTTGTTCCATATCTGATCAATTATGTGATATATAGGTTCATATTTTATTTATTTTTTCCCATAATATTTATCTATGGCCTCATAAAAATAACCATTGGGTTTATTTCCCCATCATCCAATCGTATAACTAGAACCATAGGATATGAAACCTAAAATAAAATAATACACAAATTTAAAATCAAAATTAAGGAGAAAAATTATAAAAAATAAATGATAAATAAAAATAATAATTAAATGTAAGGTTACGTTAATTATTGTCTTCATGCACTTCACAAACACATCATAAAAATGGTCTTCACGACCCTTTCCCCTTGTGCCTTCTTAGCATAAGAAGACTCCAACTACCAGTGACTCCAAAACATCTGATTAAGGGATATTAGTGAGCATACAATGTTTTGCATTGTCTTAAAGTCTTTGATGAATCATGTGCTTCCCAGTCATACATGATTTTTTCCATTGGTGTGTCTCTCATCAAGATTATCTCCCAAGTGTGATTTTATATGAAATTATGATATTTCTTACCTCTTCAACCACATTATTCACCCATGAGATATTTCATATGTCCTCGACTAGGATATCAATGCAATGGGCATCACAAGGGTTCCAAAAATGTGCAGGGTGCCTCTCCTCAAGAATTCTCCTCATTGCTACATATGTTGTCATTTATCTATCATAATTTGAACACCATTTTACACACCTAATTACACCACTACATCATCCAACATGTCATACAAAGTGTTTACATTTTTTACTTTATGAGAGGCATAAAATAAATTTAAGAAGACCAAATACTCACTTAAATCCATTAGAACTTTATTCAATGTGTGATTTTTCCTATTCATCCACCCAAAAAACAATTTGGTGTGCTCATTTTTTTCCATTTTTTGTCTTCTAAAATAACTTACATCTGTTTTATATAATCCTCCAATAATGGGTCACTAAAATCATGAGGAGTAGGAGCCTTGAATCCCTTCACAACAATGATCAATGTAGTGACCAAATTATCCCAATATGGACTTTTTACCACATTGAAAGGAATGTTGTTGTAATATCAAAAAGTTGGCATAGTTATCCTTAATTTATTATGTAGTAATAAGTTATAAGTGGTACCTTTAGGAAAATGTTGTTATCCAGGCTATTTTAAGGAATAAAAAAGTAGTTGAACTATTTTGAGTAGACAATCTCCATCCTCGATCCTGACTCCCTAGAGTTGGGGCAATATAATAGGCCTCAATTTCATAATCATCCCTCCCTCCCTCCTATTATCTAGGGATGAAAATGCATCAAATTTCTTCCCTTTTCATCCTTTTGTATTTGTATAACCCACAAGGAAATAAATGATCTCTTTTTATCCTCAATTGGTTCTGGTGTGCACAATGCCACATCATTAACTGACAGTCATGCAATGTGGTATTTTAGGTGATAAAAAACTCAACTCATATTCATCCTAAAATAATTGAATATATAAAATTTTCCCTCTACCACCACTTAAAAATACTTCCAAGAAGTGTTATTAGAATTAGGCTTACAATAGATGGTTGAACCAAATGTCGATGCCAATCTTAATAAGCTTAAACCCTATATCAAAAAAAATGTTTTAGAATTCAACATTTAATCCTAATCAAAATAATAAGTAAAATATGAATTAGATATAAAATTTCAATGATCATGATTCATATTATAAAGACAATGATAAATAAAATAAATACATGTGGCTTTCATTGTAGGTTGTAGGCTATGATAGTGTCTGATTGTGTTACTTTTTTTTAGGCTTGAAAATTGATGATGTAATTAGAATTTCAATTTTAAAATTAAATTTAAAAGTTAATAATTGTAATCTATACTCAAATTACATTGGATAATATATGTTAGCTTGAAACATGCACTTGAATATGACTTTCATTCATGAATATTGCATTTTAAAAAATAATATCAATTTTAAAATTATGTATGTATGACTATATCAAATTTGAATATGAGTATGTATGAATGAATCAAACAATATCAAACTTGAATATGGATTTAATTCATTTATGTATTAGTATATCAGACTTGATAGTCACTTCAAGGCTTGAAATTAATGTGTTGAAGTGATTATACTATGATTCTATAAAATCAATTTATCAAATATGTATCAATATGAATGACAATATCACACTTCAATGACAAAATTCAGGGACATAGATTCAAATATCATTGTAATATGGTATACCCTAGCCAATGTTTCAAATTTTAATTGTTGAACCATTAATATTCAAATTTCAGATAACAGATCTATCAAGCCTGGATTCAAAACTCATCGTAAACTCACAGCTAAAAAAAGATGGAGGAAACCAATAGAGTAAACATGAAAAGAAATCATAAAATGATAAAATTGATTTATTTTTTTTGACATTGGATTTTATTTTTATACTTGGTAAGTTAAGGGTGATTAATTGACAATTTTCATCAAGTGATTATTGTGATTACTCAATGGAAATAATTGATTAATTACAAAAAATGAAATCACAATTTTTGGAAAGATTTATCATTCTACATCTTAATCACAAATTATTATTCACGATGAGATTTTAATCTATGGTTTATGATGCTCTCATAAATTCATAGTGATTATTCTATGGTATATTTTTTTATTTCTCTCAAATTGCTTACATATAATTTCTAAATTTAATCCATCCACTATTACTTTTCCTTGCCTTGGTTGCATGAATCAAATAATTGTGTTTAGGGTACTCTCATAGATTCATAATTATCATGCTCATAAATTTTGATTCATTTAGAAGAATAAATAAGATTGAAAGTTTTTGATTTTGAAAAAAGTTTGGTTTGGTTAAGAAGTTTAAAACATATAAAAATATAAAAAATAGAATTATACATATTTGTCTCCTATTGGATAAGATTTACTCTCTCTCTTCAAAATATTGTTATTTGGAATCCCCTCAAACCTAGATGGTCAAAACTAAATTTCAATAGGGCATCAAGAAGAAACGCAAGAATCATTGGTTTTGGTTGCATCCTGAGGATTCATGTTGTTCATCTCATGAGATCACCCTCCTCCTTTCTTCATTATGCCACATACAAGGATGTTAAGGTTTATGACCATGTGGAAGGTCGAGGTTGGCTCACTTACAAGGTGTGGATAAACTTGAGATCCAAGGATAATACCGAATTGGAAATTGAACTACCTAGTGGATCTTGAATTTGATGTTCGACTTCTCTTCCATAAAATCTATTTCTTCCATTGCTTATATGAAGCAAACAAACTAACTGATCTATTAGTAAATGCAAGGACAAATCTTAGAATATTTTCTAAACCAAAAAAGAATCAATAATCATATTTGTCAGATCTCAAAAAGTTGTCAGATCTTAACTCTCCCTTAAAGAATTATAGGGCTCCATGGGTTTCTAATCAAGTAAATTTTTAAAAAAAATCATCATTTTTTTCCTAAGAGTCTAATCCCCACGACCCCTCTCTTATTGATTTAACATTATGTCTTTTACCCTCGCCCAACAACATTAATCAATGCCTTTGGGAAATTGTAAATTTTTATCAAATAAATACTTAATATAAAAGTAAATATTATAAGGTTTATTAAGTTCACTAAATAATAGTTTGTATTAACACTTACCCAAAGTGGTCCCCACAAGAATAAAAATTACTGGTTTTAATCATTATTATTCATATGGTTTTTGTAATTATTATTTAGATTCTAGGACATAAAATATAAGTTTAGCAAAAACAACTAAGAATTTATGAACTAAAGACATTGTATAAGCAATGTACCATCACCATGTTCAACACTTACAAATCAATCTCTCCCATGCTATTCCCATTTTTTCATATGACTGTACACTACAGGGAAATAAACATTGTTTTTATTCCAAAGTTTTGTTAAAGATTATATTTAATTTTCATGAAAATTTAGGGAATTATTATTATTATTATTATTATTATTATTATTATTATTATTATTATTATTATTATTATTATTATTTAATTTATTTTGAAGAAACATTATAATCAAAATAAATTTATTGCCCTCAACTAGTCTTAGGATAAAATTTAATTGTATTGTTAGAGATACAATCATTGAGGTTGGGGGGGGGGGTGAATCATTGAGCCCAAATAATCCAATTTCTATTTCAATCCTTTCAAACTCTTTATATATTATCACAAGCATTCATGAAGCATTAACATCATTCATAGTAATGAACAAGAGAAACAATGAAAGATCAAACACATAACACATGACATATGTGGGAAACCCTCTTGGGGGAGAAAACCCATTGGAACCTATAATTGGACTATTGTCCTATAATGAAAAGAACCAATTTAGATCAATTACAACTGATCAAGGAACTAATATCCCTTATTTAATGATACTACAATCCCTGAAGGTGCTATAACATGAAATTTTGAGTGTATAACAAGATTCTTTAAGATACTAATTACACTATTATTGTCATAATAAATAGGACAAAGTCCATTTTGTCTTACATTATAATCATCCAAAGTTTGTTTCATCCACATGACTTGAGTGCAATAAGAGGCAATTGCTATATACTCAACTATGCAATTGATAGAGACATCGAGGCTTGCTTCTTGCTTAGCCAAGACACCAAGCATTCCCTTATGAACACCCCATCACTGGTATTCCTATCATCCACATAACCTACCCAATATGCATTAGTATATGTTTTCAAAGAGAATGAAATTTACTCTTGGGATACCATAAACCATACTCTATGGTGTCTTTGAGATATCTCAATATCCTTTTGACTACTTTTAAGTGAGATTCTCTAGGGTTATCTTGAAACCTTCCTACAAGACCCATTGATTGCACGATATCAAGCCTATAAATATTAGAGTAAAAAAGACTTCCAATCATGGATCTATACAAATTTTGATCAACTTTTGGTGAGTCATCTAGTTTACTTAACTTACAACCTATGATCATTGGAGTGTCCATTAGCTTACAATCCATCATGTCAAAATTCCTTAGCATATCCTTGATATATTTATCTTGTAAAATGAATATCCAAACATCAAGTTGATTAATCTGTAATCTTAAGAAGAAAGACAATTATCCAACCATTACAATTTCAAACATAGTCTTCATAGTATCCACAAATTCTCTACTCATTTTATCATTATCAGATCTAAAAATTATGTCATCAACATATACAACAACTATCTATTCATTAATGCCTTCTATCTTAATGTACAAATTACTATCAACTACCCCCATTTTAAAACCTTGAATCAAAAGATACTTATCTAACCTATCATACCAAGATCTAAGAGCTTATTTAAGACCATATAGAGCCTTTTTTAGTTTACACAAAAAATCTTGATTACTTGACATGAAGTATCCTTTAGGTAACTCAATGTAGACTTATTCTTCTAAGTTTCTATTCAAGAATGAAAATTTCACATCCATTTGATGTACCTTAAAACCTTTGAAACTAGCATATGCCAAAAAAAATCTAATTGCTTCCATTCTTGCCACAATAGCAAAAGTCTCATCAAAATCTATTCCTTCTACTTGAGCATATCCTTTACACACCAATCTAGCCTTGTTCCTTATGACTCTCCTTTCTCATTCATATTGTTTTTGAAAACCCACTTGGTACCTATCAAATTTTTATCTTTGGGCCTAAGAACTAAGTCCCATGTTTCATTCTTTTCTATTTGATCAATTTGTTCATGCATTGCATCATTCCAAATTTCATCTTTGCTAGCTTCCATGAATGTTTTGGGTTCAATCATGGCTAATAGAGCTAAGTCTTGTTGATTTTGATTGATCAACATTCTCTTTCTAGTCTGCAACCTTGCACTAATATTTCTAATAATTTTAGAGATAGGATGATATTTTTGAATTATTTTAGATGGAGCTTTAGAATCTTATCTTTCTTCTTTCTCTTCATCTTCATCATCTATTTCAATAGATAACTCATCATTATTTGTAACAACATTCTGAATTGAGTCACTTACCTAATATTTTGACTTCTTGACTCTACTTATCTCATCTACCCTTACATTTGAAATTTCAACAATCTTGTGAAGTCTCTTGTTGACTCACCTATAGGTAGTATAAATAGAAGATTAACCTAAGAAGATACCCTCATCAGACCTTGAATCAAAATTTTCAAAATTCTCTTCATCTCTTTTGATGAAGCACCTACTCCCAAACACTCTAATTTTTTTGACATTAGCTGCTCTATTCTTCCATCACTCATAAGGAGTCTTATCATCATTTATTATTATTTGATACCTATTTGGGATGTAAAATAAGGTGTTGGTTACCTCTTACCAATAACCATATGATAGTTTGGAATCTTGAAGCATGGTTCTACTCATCTCTTGAATAGTCCTATTCTTCCTTTCAATAACACCATTTTGTTGTGGTGTTCTAGCAGTTAAATATTGTCTCATTATCCCTTTTTTATCATAAAAATCATCAAATTAATAAGACTAAAACTCACCTCCTCTGTTTGATCTTACACACTTTATCTTTGACCCTTTATCATTTTACACATGTGCTTTGAATGCCATAAATTTTGCAAAAGCTTATGATTTTTCTTTAAGAAAAAATATCCAAGTCATCCTAGTAAAATCATTAATGAGAAGCATAAATTAGATATCACCTTGAATACTTTGGGTTCTTAGAGGTCTACATAGATAAATGTGGATCAACTCTAATGGATTTTTAGTGGAGAACTCCTTGGATTTGTATTTTCTTTTAGTTTGCTTTCCATGAAGACATGCCTTGCAAAGAGAATGAGGAATCTTAGAAATCTTAGGCATATGCCTTACCAACCCCTTTGAATTGATCTTTAAAATGTTATCAAAAGTTATATTTCCAAGCTTTCTATACCAAATCTATCTTTCTTCCAATTGACTCATGAAGCAGTCCTCCTTCTTGGATTCATGGAATACATACATGTTGTTATCCATTTTAGAAACATTTTTAACTAATTTTCTAGACTTTCTTACTTCACAAACATCATCATGAAAAGTTACAACATTTCATTGCTTACACATTTGCCTCACTCTTAAATAATTATGTTTCAAACCTTATACATATAAGACATTCTCAGTCCTAGAATGACCATTATCCAAACTCACAGTACCTTTGCCAACTATGTTAGCATATTTGTTGTCACCAAATCTCACTAAACCAAGGTTAGTCTTTCTAAGAGAGATAAACTTGATCTTGTCTCCTATCATATGATTTGAACATCTATTGTCTACAAACTATCTCTTATTGCTATCTTCTTAAGTATGCAAGGCTACTTAAATAAACATTGACTCTTCCTTTGGTGGACCACTTGAATTCAACTTATTTTATTCTTCAATCTTAGAGTTAGTATTCTTAAGCCATTTTATGGTGTCAATGACTTTTGTCCTTTTTCCAAGAATATCTTTTACAAATTTTGACTATATGACCTTGTTGTTTACAATTTTAGCATATAAGATTCTTTTTGATCTCTGGAGAGAAAGCACAACCCCTATATCTATGACCAAATTGATTGTAAGAGAAGTAGTACCCACTAAAGACATAATTAAAGTTTGAACTTCCTTGTTATTGATCATTACTTGTCCATGAATTTTCATTCTTGACCCTTTTGGTGGAGCTTAAATCCTTTTTATCCTTGGATAAGAGCACATCTGAGTAAGTCATGACTTTATTTTCAACTTGTTCCTCCCTTTGGTTGAGACCTTTAACCATCATGACCTATAGATTATTGACTATTGCTTCTAGATATTTCACTTGCATCTTCACAACATCCATGCTTGAATTGATATTTGATAAAGCTAATGCTAGTCTATCTTGAAGACAAGCCATAGCCTCTTTGTTAACCATTATATATTTGATCACCTTCAAGTGGTTAAACTTGTAATAGGGACCTATTCCAGTACCAATTTTTAGAGGTACAATCATTGAGGGGGGGTGAATCAGTGAGCCCAGATAATCCTATTTCAATTTCAATTCTTTCAAACTCTTAATCAATTATCACAAGAATTCATAAATCATACACATCATTAATAGTAATGAATAAGAGAAATAATGAAAGATCAAGAACGTAACACATGACATATGTGGGAAACCCTCTTGGGGGGAGAAAACCCATTGGAACCTAAAATTGGACTAATTTCCTATAATAACAAGAACTAATTTAGACCAGTTGTAACTGATCAAGGAACTACTATCCCTTATTTAGTGAGACTAAAATCCCACAAGGTGATACAACACTTTTCTAGATGAGTTGCCACAACAACTAGACCTTTAGCAAGTTTCACCTTACAAAGAATTTGTAACCCCCTAGATGTTGAGCTACCAAAACAACACCTATGAACACAACATCTCCTACACATTGATTGCCTACCAATCTGATAGAGATACATAGTATATCATCTCTCTTTAACTCTGCATACTAAATCCATCAAATGCATCCAAAGCCACCTTTTGGATCACCATAGACCTATTTGATCATCCTCAACCTACAAGAGAACTATTATAACATCAACAACATGACCCAAAGGTCATATACATAGTCCTTAATCTGCTCTACTCATCAACTCGTCTACTAGGCACTCTACCTCTCCTTTCCACAATTCTCATATCCACCTTACACAAATCTAAAAACTATCTCATTTGGCTTCATTATTTATAGAGACTTCATTAGTTATCATGTACAAAATCTTCCTTGTCAACCACAACACATGCCTCCACCCTTAATTCATCTTACATGGGTCAAACTTACGCACAACTCTCTTTCAAATAGGCCTAAGTCACCTTTTAGTTCCTATGGAGACCCATTAACCTCTTTAATACTTATTTGAGCACACTAATAACATAGGAACACTTTCTAACACATGGACCCATTTCATATGATCTATAGGTCCCCCTTAAGTGCCAAAATCCATCATAGTACCCTTCTACTAACCCTTAATTAGCTCAAACACCTTTCTATACACACAATCAATATGAACAAAAACACAGTCAAATTTTAATCCTTTGTTCATAATGTATATGATTGTTAAAACCTTCATAATGCACAAATATTTTCTTCTAGATTATAAAACATACTCTAATAACTAGTTCACCTTTAAACATTGAGATACCAATAAGTATAGTTCAAATACCCTTCTCGGATTACTAGCAGAACATGCATGAGCACATAGTCAATTTTGAACATCAATATATTTAATTATACACAATTTCATATCTTCAAATATATATTTCTAGATGACACTTAGATTCCTCTACCACTTTTATTTTTACACCATGAGAAAACTTGTCATGGATCTAAAGTTATATAAAAGATATAGATCACCAGTATTTCCCTTTGCAAAATTCAAATATTCAAAAGCCAATGGTCATAGTTAAAGCTCAGACACTATACTATCATCTCATGTCCTCAATACTTAGATAAAACACACACCATCAATCTTTCTATACATATATTAGTCTTTACCTTTCATTTCTCATCATTGGATCTTCATCTTGACTATTTGACTTAATGCACTCCGTCGATCTCCTGTACGTAGCTCGATCTTTATCTATGTTAAACATTGAACACCTTGAAAACATCTTGCTCAATAAAAACCAACGTAGCTCGATCTTTATCTATGTTAAACATTGAACACCTTGAAAACATCTTGCTCAATAAAAAACATTGATTTGTATATGTATGAACATTTTTTCACCATTTGTTCTTAGAATAATTTTGGTCTTTATCTTAGGTAAACATTAAACATTGAACACTTGTTCTCATCTCACTGCTTCTAGACATCTTGGAATGAACATGTTCCATTGATCCTTTTGAAAGGAGATTTATATTTAACTTCATTAACCAACAAATATATTGACTTGTTTAACTTAATATGCATAATATATCTTCACTATATGATTTACTATGAGACATTAGATCTCCATCTACTTCTTGTAGACACCTAAATCTAGTCATCGATAACCCCTAATCAAGATTTTGGCCAATTTCCACCTAAAATGCATAATTTGGCCTAAAAACACTAAAACATGATAAATGATGTGAAACTGACATATTAAAGTGTTGATTTAGGTCAGGATAACCCTAAATGGGGTAATGCAATCTATGGGCTAGCTAACTTTGATAAGATCATTCTGAGTCAAAATGTTAAATTTAGACTTGGGTGCTCTAGATTGCTCTTTCCTATCAAAACTTCTACACAAGATGCATACCTTTGTTATTTGTTGTTGGTAGCTTCCTAAATGAGAATACGGTTCTAACACATCTAATGTGGACTTTCAATTCCAATCTAGTTGAATTTTGGACCAATAACAAGGCATTCTGATCAATATGAGGAATTTGTGCACAAAATGCTTAAACATGCTTAAGGGATAATTAACCCAAATCAAGGCCTAATTAATAATTCCATGGAAAATTGTTTAAAACTTTATTTTGGAAATGAATATTGAATATCTACATCATCAGGTGACCTCATTTCTTGGGAAGACATCCCTAGGCCATAAATGCCACAAATATCAGGATTCATGCCTCTTATGCCTCATTAAAGCCCTCCATGCCTCTTAATTTCTCTTCTATCCCAAATAGCTATGATCATCTTTATCAATATTAATTCCAAAAATTGAATAAATCCTCAATTGTACATCTCAATCTCAGGATGGATGGTTTAGGTTGATTCTAGACATTTACTAAAATCTATAAATAGGAGGCCTTACAACATCATTTCTAAGCTATTTTTGGTGAAAAGTTATTATGATCAAATATCTATAAAGGAATTGATAATGCAAAGTTATAATACCAAATTGATTCCAAGCCAAGCCAAGCCACAAGCTAATGGTGTCAAGGAGAAGAGGAGATAACCAAGCCTCCTTTGATGAAGACTTCATTAGCACAAGCCGAGCAAGCCACCACTACAAAGGCATTTAGAGCATCCAAAGAAGGTGAAGGAATTCTTGTATTTGATTCCTTAATTTTTAGTTGTGTTTTTCATTTGATTTTGTTAACCAAGCTCTCCCTAGTCTCTAGGCCTAGAGATGTTATGTTATTAGTGTGTTTATTTGATTTTGTTTTCATTTTGGAACTAACACCATGCTATCCATCCTCTCTTGAGTCAAATTCCTATATCACATAATGGCACACCTAATGGGATTAGATGCATATCACACCTAAGAAGATCATTTTTCAACTCTAAAATATTTATTTGGACCCTTAAAACTCTTGCAAATTAATTTTCTAACTTTATTTTGCCATTTTTGTTTGCCAAAGTTTTACACAGTAACTAACGTCAGCAAGTAAGATCGACATCAGTTGCATGGCTTAACCGACATCGGTTAGCAAAACTGACATTGGTTATATCTTGGTTAGCTAGAGTAACTGATGTTGGTGGTAATAACCATCATCGGTCACTATGTTTTTCCAAAAACACAGACCTGAGAGCTATTTTTCCAAAGGTTATTGTTTCAAGCTAAAAAGAACTTCAAAGCTAAAGTACATGCTAACAATTTTGTTACAGGACCGAGCTTGATATTTGTTCAAAACATGTTTAAATCACCTTTGCATAATTAAAAATCAATTAGAAACCTTGTTTTGGTGTTTAACAAAGGACTTAGATGTTCTGGTGAATGTTTTCAAAGTTTGCAACTAAGACCAAGGGGTCAAATGAACAACACCAAATCTTTCATTTTGGGTTTAAAATTGAACACACTTGTCAATTATTATTTCCAATAGTTGTTTAATTTTTTTTTTTTGAGAAAAAAGAGGAATGTTGCATGTATGATCTTCCATTTTTCCCCTATATGGAAACCTTGGAATCAAAAGTGCCATTCCTATTACAAGTATCTTAGTCCAAGGATTAGAAAGAAAGTAGTCTAAATCATTCCCCAAAAACTCTTCAATGTTTGGGTGATCTTAAAAATGACCCTAAAGTCTTTCTACTTTCATGTTTTATTTATTTATGCATCTTGACTTGCGAGGGGGACTTAATCACCTCGCACAAGCTCTTTAGGGAAACTTTGACCTGGGGTTTCATCTCCTAGCATTGACTTTATTTGGCTCTTTTGGAGTTTCACACAGGATGTAGTGATGAAAGTCATTGTGAAATTGATTCCCCTAGATCATCGAGAAACTTGTTAGATTTTAGACAAATCTCCACTTGTCATGGAAGTATTGTTGGTGCAAGTTGCACCTCAAGGTCCATGTCACAGTACTGTCATTTGAGAGAAGGGCAGGGGGTGAAAAAACCCTACTATATAATGTGCATTTACTTTTGGATGAACACTTAAAATCCTCTCAAATGACATATATTTATGGATTCCAATAATATCAAACAACCTTATCATATTAAGATCTAAGAACAATTAATTAGTTAGTCATGTCCTAGTTTAAAGTCTTGTTTAGAGTCAAAACTTGGTGTAAAAAAACAATCCAAACCAAACACATAGTCAAAATTTTCCTTTAAACAAATAGGCATTATGATGTTCACTTGAGATCATCCATTTGCCTTGTTCAAAAGTTCATCAAAATCTTGAGAGTCATATCATCCACTTTGGTGCAGTTATGTTTCCCAATTGAGTCTATACCTTTACCAATATTGTTTAAGTCCTTCACTTATAATTTAAATTAAAAATTACACCTTTACAAGTTCATAGAGTTGATGTGTTAAGTGGGTTCACCATTTGCACTAAACCTGAGTGAACTTAGGTTTAATTTCTAATTTGGGTTGGTTGTTTAAAGACTCATAATCATTATCATCACTTGATAGAATTAAGCCATTTTATGTTAAACACTTACACTTTGAGTCTATGCACCACCACATTTTGAGTCAAGAAAGGTAGTGTTATGTTGTCAAAACTATGGAAACATGTCTTTTTCCTTAGAGAGTTTTTTAAACAAACTTTTTTGTCACACCTTTTTGGGTAGTATAGCATCATTATGCTACCCAAAACATTTCAAATATTATTTGATATATTTTCTTACATAAAGTTCCCAATTTGCTCCTACATTTTTAGACCAAACCAAGTGTACTTTTGTGATCTTTTGTCTAAAATAGTTATATTGTTCACCTCTGTCTAGCTTGTTTGTCAAAAGAACCAAGTTTTATACCATTTTTTGTGAGAAAATAAACTATTTCTAAAGTGCCTTTTGTTTCATACCTTATACTTAGTTGATCAAGTTCATGTCCAAGAATCAAATGCCTAGTGTTTGTTAGAAGTGTTTCAAATCTGTTAGATTAAAACTTTCATCTATTTTTAAAGTATAGCTTTTGACACTGTTTGGCCAAGAGTCCTAGCACATGCCTTATTTGAGCCTGGCTTTTGATCTGACATTTGGCCAAAAGACCTATCAACTTTTAAATTACTATATTAGATTGATTTGAAACACTTTGACCTTAGATTTTGGCATTTTGATTTTTAGGACCATTTACTCGCTTATCTTTGTGTGAATAGTGAAACGTTATATACTTCACACTAGCTTGTTTCCTCATAAAACTTTGCATAAACTTTTTGATCTTTT
This sequence comes from Torreya grandis, assembly GCA_037957365.1. Classification (NCBI taxonomy): domain Eukaryota; kingdom Viridiplantae; phylum Streptophyta; class Pinopsida; order Cupressales; family Taxaceae; genus Torreya; species Torreya grandis. Next base: position 4,946,139 of record JARHVA010000544.1, read on the forward strand.
TGACAAATCTAGACCAAATTGGAACATCATCTATTTTAGACATTGTCCTTTTTAGAGTGTGTATAACTCTTTGACCTTTTATCACAAAAGCATTGACTATGGATCCCAACATGTATTCATATACTCATAGTGGACTCATGTACAATCCAGGGATTAGTAATGTGGTTGCATAGGAATAAATGGTGCAAGACCCCTATGTGGATAATATTTCTTATGAGATAGATTCTTATCCCTCTTATAATACTCAATCAGGGGCACAAAGCCAAGATCCATTGGCCAACTATCTGGTTAACACACCACCTTATTTAGAATAAGACCAAGAGCAAACCATGCAATACCTAGCTATAATACCTACAGTGGATGAGCTAGTACTTCAATAGTCATATTTTACTAATACAGATTCCACGTATGATCCATTTGTGTTTGAGCAACATTTTTTAGAGAATACAAATGAGATTTTGGTTAGAGCCATCGAGGTAGGGGCCAAGTTTCTAGCAGACTTTCCCTATGAAAATTTACCAAGTCTATTAAGAGTGCCCCATAATATCATTTATGATCAATAGGCTTCTTCTATAAATCCTATTGCTCTAGTCCAAACAGCATAACAAGATCTTGATATATCTGATCAAGGCAAAAACATCATGGAAGAGCACTCTAACCAAATGTAGACAGCATATCAAACCTAACTAAATCTAGCACATGATTTTAATCAAATGAACATGGTAAGTAAGCCTCTTATTGACCTAATTCATTCAACAAGAATGTTGATAAAGTTAACTAGACAAGAGAATCTGATTTTCAACCCATTCATATAAACCATTTCAATAGATAATGTGATGTATATGCCCATTATTGAAGAAGTGTCTTCAGCCTCTACATTGAATAGAGAGCCAAATGTAGTGGATAATGTGTAAAAAATGTGTAGTCTCAATCAAAGTGGTACTAACATGCAAAAAATTAGCCAACAACATGTGCCTGTAGTTAATCCTATGCATAGGTCATCATACTAGGGAATAGGAGTTTCTACACCCCAACCTCAACCAACTACTTCTTCAAATGTATAACCTATGGGATTAGGTAATCAAATAATGACCAATATCATACCTCAATGACAGAATATGACAAACCCTACTCCCCCTCAATAAGTAACGAGTAGTATTCCATAATAATAGACACAATCTAGTGTATCAATGTAATAGAGGACAAATACATTACCACCTCAATCAGGGAAAATAAATGTTGTACCTCATTAGGTAATGATGAATGTACCTCTTTAGTCATAAACTAATATGCCAATCTAAAACTAAGCAAGGACTAGTCAACAACATGCAAATATTGATCAATGATAGATGTTGAATTTGCAACCCACTTTCACTTCCTCATAGGGATTCATGCAATAAGGAAGTCCCCATGTTTCTCAAGTACCTACTAGACAACCATTGGTCCAAAATGTGCCACAAATCTAGAGACAGGGTCTTGGTCCACAAGTTCCCACTCAACAGCAAGGTTCGATTAGTCAGTAGCATGTCCCTTTTCAACCACAATAGGCACAATATAGTTATATCCCTCCATCCCAACCAAAAAATCCTCCAAGTCAAAACTTTATCACCAACCTAAACTAGAATATCACACAACCAAGTGTGTAATTTCAAGTACATCCTAATCCATGTATGCGTATTCTTGATCCATTCTCCAACCAAGCCAATATACCCCAATAGGTATCTCCATCATATCTTGGTCAAAACCCATCTATCCAAACCCAAATTCTCCCTCAAACTAATATTCCTTCCAATTTCCTATCCTAAGAATTGTAACAGATGAAGGATGTAATTGCTACCATGCAAACTGGTAAACAAACTAAAATGTTTAAATTGGATGACATATGTTCCTATCCATTCAACATGGAGTATTTTAAGATACCATTTCCTCTAAGATATGAACCATATAAATTCAATAAATACAAAGGGAAAGGTGACCCTAAGGCTCATTTAACTAAATTCTTTATCGCATATCAACCAGTGGCATATAGTGACATATACCTTATACTGTTATTTCCAAGGAGATTGGTGGGGAAAGCCATGAAGTGGTTTTTGAAATTTCCCAAAAATTTAGTAATGGATTTTGATGATCTTTTTGATAAGTTTGTGCAACACTTTTCCTCTAATTTTGAGCATGAGATTGCATTACTAGACTTAATGCAAGCAAATAAAAAGGCTAATCAAAGTTTTGTAAGTTATTTACAATGATGGAGAGCCCTTGTGAGCCATTTTACCCATAGTTTACCAAATAAACAATTAGTTGTTGTGTTTACCAAAAATTTTCATAGTGAGATAAATTAACATTTGGAACTAAAATGTGCACTTACATTCAAGGAGATCATTAATAAAGGTTTGTTGATCGAGAGGGTTCTCATCAATAAAGGAGTCATCAAGATTAATTCAACTAATAAAAATCAAGGTACCAATCAGGGAAATGACCAACATCCCATCCATGCGTAAGCATCATAACTAGCATAGGCCAATAACCATGAAAGATCAAAGCAATTCAACCATAATAGGAATGTTGTGGAAAATGGAGTAACCAAATCCCATCATGTGAAAATGGTGCAAACATCATCTATACCACCTTTTCAACTTACTCTTACTCAACTAGTGTTACAAGCATAACAACTAAAACTTGCACAATAAATATAGTAGCCATTACCATTACAAACCCCTCCTCTTAGGATAATCATGCCTATACATTATGTCTTTAGTGACCTAAGATAAATTATTAAGTCTATATTTTACAAGCTTACTACTGCTAATCTGATTAGTTGGCCTATACCAAAGAATTATCCATAAGGCATTCCTTATCTTGATTGGTACCATGAAAATGAATTCTATAACTATCATCTGGTCAACGGGCATAATCTATGAAGATGTGTCCAAATCAAGCATTTAATTGAGAATATGTTGGGGAATAGGGAGATAAAATTGGATAATGTTGCTTCCACTTCTAATTAAACTCTTGAGATTTATCAAAAACCCTTTCCTTGACATAATAATCAACAACAACAAAACAATCAGTAACAATAATAATGACCAGTGCATCAACAAAATCAATAGTATCAAAATCAAAGGTTAAACCAACAAAATCAATAAAATTAGTATCAAAACCCATAATGATAGAACAATGGACAAAACCAAGGTCAGAATGATAACAACCAACAAACCTACCATGCAGTTGTACATGAATACAAGGTTGTAGGTCATATTGTAGGGGGTAGTGTTAATACCATCTCCATTAATCCTAGACCATGCACTAATCATCCTAGATCATTGATAAATAATAATATTCAACCAAATTACATGTATAATCATTATTTGACCTAGGAGTGCATATAGGCAAACCAACAAACTAGGACTTCTCCTTTTGGATCTTATAACGATAACCTGCTCTTGCCACATGACCACATGTAAGTGTATTAACAACTAAGACTTGTCCTTTCTAGTTCCACACCATTTCCAACATCGATTAGTAATAATGGTATATTATTTAATCTTGATTGTAGAATCACAACTCGAAGGTCAAAGATTACTATCTTGAGCCCACAACCATCTGCCACCTTACCTATCATCCAACCAACCGTTTAACCTCATAATAAACCATTCACTACTGACCACGACAAGAAGTTTGATATTATGGAACAATTATAAAAAACACCAGTGTAAATTTCTATTTTAAATTTGTTGTGGACATAAATAATCCACAAAAAAATATTAAATGAGTTTTTGACCCAATCTATTGTTGATAGTGACATATCCCCTGATAACTTTCAAGCTTTGATTGGACACCTTGTTTTAGCCCAACAAGTCGCATTTAACCAAAGCGATATGTCTTCTCTTGGACCACTCCATAGTAACCCATTATACATTGAGATTTATATAAGATGGCATAAAGTGAAACATGTCCTTATTGACAATGGATCTGGCCTCAACATAGTATCTCTAAAGCTCATCAAGCTTCTTAGGTACATAATGGTAGATCTCTAGCCAAAAACAATAACCATGAAAGCTTATGATAATCAAGAAAGAGAATCACAAGGCACCATTAGTTTTATAGTTATCATCAAGCCTTTGACCCATGATATACTTTGCCATGTGCTTGATCTTGAGTTATCATACAACATGCTTCTAGGTAGGCCTTGGTTACATGAAATCTGTGTAGTCCCGTCAACACTACACCAATGTATCAAGTTTTCCCACTTAGGGATGGAAGTGAATATTCTAGGAGATATACACCCATATGAGAACTACAAGCATCTTGAGGACAAATTTCAAGGCTATAATTATCAGTATGGTATGAATCTAAGTTCCAGGCAGGATAAAGGAAAAGCTATATTTATTGATCCTTCACCAGATAATTGCATAGATCCTAATACCTTGGATTCCCTTTTGCATATGCTGCCTCCTAAAGCTTCTAATCATTTCACCATTTTAGATAATGGACTAGGAGAGTATGTGACCCATGATACATTTCATATTGCCAATCTTCTTCGGAATCTGAAAACCTTTGGGTGACCTAAAGTCATCCCGCATATGCATTGGTAATAAAAGAACAAAGATAAGGGACCTATCACATTTTTACCAACATCTAGCCTAGGACCTAACCCTCTTAAAGGGGATGAATCATGGTTATACAATGATAACCAAGTTGATTTTTATAAAAATTCCAAGTATCCTATTCCTGATAGGATCATGAAGCATCACAATTATGAAGAGGCCTCAGACTGAATCAGTAAGGAACCATCGAGCTAATTTCCATGACTAAGTATGAAAGACCTTATAGACTTGGATTTAAATTTCCTGGAGGTGACCCCACATATCTTATTCAAACTCTATCACCAGTGACTAGTGATGATGATGTTGACAGTGAAGTAGAGTCTGATCATAGCCTCACTTTTAATAACCTAGTTGAAACAAACCTATTTGATCAAAATTCCATTTGTACCCTTACCTTGGCCAGTCATCATAACCCTTTATCATTATATTATCCCCAACTAATAGATTGGAACTAATAAGAATCTAGTCTACCAATTGATGAGTTCAAAAATGATGAGGCATTCTATGATTTCTTAGGCCTTAGAGACAATGTTTCATTGGAAGATCATAAATCAGGATTCTTAATTGCATTGGATCCTACCACCTATTTTGGAGAGTGAGTGAACACCCTTAGCCAAAAAAATAAGTAAAATATTGAATTCTCAAAGCGAAAACCTCTTTGAGGTGATTTTTGACTAGGGAAAAAGTAAATATAAAGGCTATTCTATTGGTGAAAACTTGTTTTAGGTGCCATTAGATGGGGGTGTTAATTTTTCTTTGAATTTAGACTAGGAGACCACCAATGATGAACTTGCCTGTAGATCAGAGTTCAGATTTAAGTAACAACAAGTACTTGATCAAATTCTTGAAGAATTCTTGACCATTTTTGTTACATGGCTAGATCTCCCATTAGGAGATTTAGATTCATCATGCCTAGGAAATGTTGAAGAGAAAGTCCTAACAGAGGACCCTAACATAATTCAACAGTTCAAGTCACTGCTTACTATCCTAGAAGATGGTTCGACTCTTCTAGTCAAAGATACAATAGAGGTAAATCTCAAGACTGCATCAGACTTGAAATGGATAAAATTAAGTGCATCCCTCACTGAGGAGGAACATGATGTATTTGTAGCTCTATTGAGAGAGTTTGTGGATATTTTTGCATGGGCCTATTCTGACATGCAAGGTTTATATCCTACCTTGGTTTTGCACCACCTTGTGGTTAATCCTAATGCCAAATTGATAAATCAAAAGTTATGTAAGATTCATCCTCACATTGTTTTATTGGTAAAGAAAGAGTTGGAAAAACACTTGGAAACATGATGTATCTAATCCATTGACTACTCAAAATGGATCTCTAATGTGGTACCTATTAGTAAAAAGCCTAAAATAATCAAAATCTATACTAATTTTTGAGACATCAACAAAGCTTGTCCTAAAGATGATTTTCCTTTGCCTAATATTGACATGATAATTAACTCCATGACTGGTTATGAAATGCTTTCACTCATGGATGGATTTTCAAGATACAACCAGATTAGAATAGCACCAGAAGACCAACATAAAATAACATTCACCACTCCATGGGGAACATTTTATTATCAGGTAATTCCATTTACCCTTAAGAATTATAGAACTACATATCAAAGGGCCATGATTGTCATATTCCATGATATGATGCATGATATTATTGAAGACTATGTTGATGACATATTAGGAAAATACAAAACTAGGGCCGACCATCCAAAAATGTTGCATAATATATTTGAAAGATTATGAGAGTAAAAATTTAGACTCAATCCAAATAAATGTGTGTTTGGTGTAACTTCAAGCAAAATACTTGGCTTCATCATGTCTTGTAGAGGTATTGAAGTCAATCTGACTAAAGCCCATGCTATAACCAAGATGCTGCCACTAACCAATTTGAAGCAACTTCATAGTTTGTAGGGTAATATCTAGTCCATCTGACACTTCATCACTTAGTTATCAGACAAGTGCCATCCATTTACACACCTTTTGAATAAAGGAGTTGTATTTCACTAGGATGATCATTGCCAAATAGCTTTTCAACAACTCAAAGACTATCTTGTTAATTTGCCTATTTTATTACCTTCTATGCTAAGAAAGTCATTTTTGTTATACCTATCATCTACTGAACATGCTCTAGGGGCACTCTTGGCTCAACATGATGACAAAGGAAAGGAGCACGTTGTATACTACTTAAGCCATACCCTGGTTACATATGAACACAACTATGCACCTATTAAAAAAGCTTGTCTAGACATGGTCTTCGCAACTCAGAAACTACACCATTATATGTTGAATAATAAGACCATGGTCATTTAAAAATTATATCCAATCAAGTATCTACTATCTAAAATAGCTTTACAAGGAATAATGGCTAAATAGATGATGCTTCTCAATGGGTTTGACATAGAGTATGTCAATCAAAAGGCAATCAAGGGACAAGTTCTTGTAGATGAACTTGCTAAAGCACATCTCAAAGACACATAGCCACTCACATTTCAATTTCTTGATGAATATATCATGACCATCATTGACACACCCCTTGAGGAGAAGCCCTAGAAACTATATTTTGATGGTTCATTCATTGCACATGGATCGGGGGCAGGCCTATTATTTATTACACCACAAGGAGATTTAATCCCTAAATCATTCAGAATCAGTTTTCCTTGTACAAAAACATGGCCAAGTATGAAGCACTTGTTGTAGGACTTTGACAAGAAGTGCATTAGAATATACCTCATCTTCAAGTTTTGGTGATTCTCAGTTAATAATCAATCAGATCACAAATCATTTTCAAACCAAAGATGACAAGCTGGTTCTATATAAAGCCATGGTCAACACTCTTAAAAAACAAATTATCAATATTCAGTTTGAGCACACACCGAGGGCTAGTAACAGAATTGTAGATGCCATGGATACTATTGGCTCTCTAATTTAACAGATAGATGAAGCTAGAGAGTATCAGTTCCTCATCAAGAATTTATCTACACCATCTCATGAACCTTCAACTATTGCCATGATTTTTGATATTGATAGTCCTAATTCTATCTGGTACTCAGACCTTTACAACTACCTTCATGACCAAGTTCTACCACCTAACCTATGTCAAAAACAAACCAAAGCCTTCATTCATCATTCTTCTCATTATACTCTATTTGGATCCACCCTTTACCATCACATTTTTTATGGAACTCTGCTTTTTGGTTAAACTTTGGTAGAGTCTACACTAGTGTTAAGAGAAGTTCATGAAGGAGTGTGTGGTGATCTTTCTAGCAGGGTGGTCCAATCTAAAAATATTTTACATACTAGTTATTATTGGCCCATAATGGATGCAGATACCACTGCCTATGTAAAAAAGTGTGACAAATGTCAATGGCTTGCTAATCTGATTCATGCCCCAGTAAAAACTTTGAAACTAATGCTGACACCATGGCCATTTTATACATGGGCACTTAACCTCATTGGGAAGATTAACCCCACTTCATCTGATGACCATAAACATATCCTTACCACCACTGAAAATTTCACTAAGTGGGTTGAAGCTATACCCCTCACTTACATGACTAAAAATCAAATTTCCAAATTCATTTTCAAACATTTCATTCATTGCTATGATATCCCCTCTAACATTATATCTAATAATGGAGGATCATTCAAGAACAAAGATATAGACCAGCTATGTACTGAATACAATATCACCCAACATTTTTCTACAACATATTACCCTCAAGGTCATGGTCAAGCCAAGGCATCTAATAAAACAATTGTTAACATCCTCAAAAACATTATCAATGATGTTGGTTATGATTGGCACCTCCAGATATTCCCTATCCTTTGGGCATACCATACCAATCATCGTACCCCCATAGGAGCCACTCCATACTCACTTGTTTATGGTAATGAAGCCATCTTTTCCATTGAGGTAGAATTACCTTCAATATGCATCTCTTTCAAGCATGTCCTAGATGATCATGACTATCGAGTAGATCACCTGCAAGAGCTAGATCTACTTGATGAAAAATGCATGGTTGCACTCAATAATCTTCAAGCATACTAGAATTGACTCAAAGGCCATTATAATCAGCGTGTTAAGTATATAACATTTGAACTTGGTGATCTTGTTCTTAAATAAAACCAAACTAATACCATGGCTAAGAAGAAGCATAAATGGAAATTCAAACCAAACTAGATGGGGCCTTTCATCATCACTGTAGATTATGGATTAAGAGCATACATGCTTGCCACACTAGATAGAGATGAACTTCTAGAGCTGATGAATATTAGTCATCTCAAGTGGTACTATGCTTGAGCGCTAAGGTGAATAATCTATAAGGACCATTTTATTTATGCCATTTTATCACTAGTCTTCTTTATACAAATACCATCCTTATCCATCTCTTTGCCATATCCACTTTCTGCTTTCATTCTATCAACTCAATGTGTTTTAAAGCCTAGTTTGTTTGACCTTGGTTTTTATCATTCATGACATAGTTTTAGCATTGAGGTATCTACTTAGTTTCATTAGTTGGTTCAAGTACTTCAAAAAAAAATCATATTTTGAGATAGTGTGATAGAATTTTTGGTAGTTGCATCCTTCATTTGTTAATGTTTCTTACCACTGGTCTTGCTACTAATTATAACTTCCTTTGGGAAAATCAATACCATTGATCTATGTCATTGTGTCTTATTTATAACTATTTATAAGAAAAATAGGGGAAACACTAAGCCTTGATGTACCAACTTTCCCCTTCCTATGTCATATGATGCCTTTTTACCAATTGTGCCTATTTTTTTTTAATTAGCTGCTACACTAGTCAAATTCCTCCACCGTAAGGGTACAACTACAGTGACTTGAGGTCCTACTTTGGGACTATGTAGGCAATGCTCAATACTTTTTGAGGTCATCTTAGTCACCCTAAGCCACACTCTCACTATTTTGCGAGCAACCTAAGCCATGCGCTCATCATTTTGTGAGCAACCTAAGCTACACTCTCACCATTTCATGAGCAACCTTAGTTTACACACTCTCATTATTTTGTGAGCTTGAACCATTTAGGGTCTCATCATTATGTGATCAAGTTGAGATACTTCAAATTTTTTTGAAAACATTTGAAAAATCATTGGAAAAGAATAAAAATATTGACCACTTCTTTGCCTTAAGGACTCTTGGAACCCTTACTAAGTTACAATAAAATCACTTGTCACTTAGTTTCCCCATCTATTTTGGCCTTTTCTCTCACACACTTTCCATTTTACAAGACCATTCCTATTCTTCTATCACATCCATTCTATTTATTTTTCTCAGTTATCATATTCTTCCCATTCCCTGGGAGAACTACATTTGGCCTAAAGTTTTCTATTGGATATTACATCCATGGAACTATGTAGGTAGCATCCACTTACCTAGTGCATATGGAGACAACTCAGCCACCCCCTTCGTTTTCTTCTATTCCCCCATTTTGTTCATTTATTAAGTTGTCACCTATTTTCTAGGGGCAATGTTCGTATGGTTTCTATTGCATTGTTTGTTTATTTCTAATTATTTTGTTTGTTTGTCTACTTATTTATTTACTTTCAACACTATTACCTTGATTCAGTTTATATGTGTTCATCGAGTGACTCCTTACCCACACTTAGACTTGAATCCATCCATATTCATATGTTTACATTTTCATCATGGTTTCTATCATTGGTGCATTTTTTCTTGTGAGTATTGGATTACGAGAGTCAATCCTCATGCATATTTTGGCCAAGTCCTCATGATGTTATATCATGATGCCTACCAACATGTGATATAATAAATCTTAGCTTCAAGAAGTCTATTCAACAATGGTGGCATCTCTTCTACATTGACATCTTGATTCAATCCCAATCATATCCCAAATAGAGTAATTAACCATGAAAGAATTTCAACTTTTATTAATTTGAACGAGCATCTCCCTACTAGAAGGTTATTCTAATTCATCATTACCCTCTGTGTTAAGTTGTCATCATCCTCGACCAATTTTATCATGTTTTCCATAATCAATGTCCAATGATTATAACCGCTTATGGGTAAATCATTGCACACTATCCAACCTGCATTTCTCAATAATTATAACCACCTTTGGGTAAATTATTATGTTGTCACTACTTTACTTTTTCTACCTATATAGAGGCATGTTATCTTGTTTGTCTATCCTAATTGGGGTAGCTCCTTCTTCTCACTGATCATAACCACCTTTGGGCAAATCATTGTGTTATCATACCACGTTGCCACTATCAGGGTACAATGGTTATAACCACCTTTAGGAAAACTATTGTACACCATCCCACTTGCATTCTCAATGATTTTGACTAATTTTTCAGTATCATTGTGTTTTTACCCCATCATCTTTCCTTTCTTTGGTACCCTCATTTCATTTCTTTCTTTTCAAGGGACCATTTGCCAACCTACTTATGCCAACCATTCCCTCGAGGGGCCATCATACATTTATTTTATCATCATTACAATTGTAGGCATACATGACCTTTTCATTCCTTGATAAGACATTTCTTTGCTTATAGTTTACAACATCTTCCCAAATAGGGGCAAATTGGAGACACCTAAATCTGGCCACCGATAACCCCCAATAAATATTTTGGCCAATTTCCACCTAAAATGCACAATTTGGCCTAAAAACACTAAAAAATGCTAAATAATGTGAAATTGATGTATTCAAGTAATGATTTTGTCTAGGATATCCCTAAATGGGGTAATGCAATTTATGGGCCAACTAACTTTGATCAGATCATTTCGACTCAAAATTCTAAATTTGCACTTGGGTGCTCTAGATTGCTCTTTCCTATCAAAACTTTTGCACAAGATGTGTGCCTTTGTTATTTTTTATTGGTAACTTCCTAAATGGGAACATGGTTCCAATGCATTTGACATGGACTTCCAATTATAATCTAATCAAATTTTGGACCAATAACAAGGCATTCTCATCAATCTGAGTAATTTGTGCACAAAGTGCTTAAACATGCTAAAGAGCTAATTAACCCAAATAAAGGCCTAATTAATAATTCTATGGAAACTTGTTAAAATTTTTGTTTTGGAAATGAATATTGAATATCTACATCATCAGGTGACCTCATTTCTTGGGAAGACATCCTTAGGCCATAAATGCCACAAATATCAGGATTCATGCCTCCCATGCCTCATCAAATCCCTTCATGCCTCTTAATTGCTCCTCTATCCCAAATATTTATGAACCTATTTATCAATCTTAAATCCAAAAATTGAAAAAAATCTCAACCACACATCTCAATTTTAGGATGGATGGTTTAGGTTGATTCTAGAAATTTGTAAAAATATATAAATAGGAGGCCTTACAACATCATTTCTAAGCTATTTTTTGTGCAAAGTTATTAAGCTCAAATTTCTTCAAAGGAATTTATAATGCAAAGTTATAATGCCAAATTAATTCTAAGCCAAGCCAAGCCATAAGCCAAAGGTGCCAAGGAGAAGAGGAGATAGCCAAGTCTCCTTTGATGAAGAATTCATTACCACAAGCCGATCAAGCCACCACTACAAAGGAATTTAGAGCATCCAAGGAAGGTGAAGGAATTCTTGTATTTGATTCCTTGCTTTTTATTTGTGTTTGTCATTTTCTTTTGTTAACTAAGCTCTCCCTAGTGTCTAGGCCTATAGATGTTATGCTATTAGTGTGTTTATTTGATTTTGTTTTCATTTTGGAGCTAATACCATACTAACCATCCTCTCTTGAGTCAAATTCCTAGATAATAGTTTTGATGTTTAACATTATGCAAAATAGAATAAGTATGGGGATCATTACTATCTTCCTGGAAGGCCAACTTTGCATAGTCATATCTTTTACCTTGCTTACTCACATGTTCTCAAATTTGGACCATATGTTCTCCTTTAAAATAAGAATCCAACCATGTATTAATTAGCTCTTAAAACCTTCACACATATGAGATATAACTATATTAATTTTCTCACTCAGATTTGTCTGCCATAGAGCCAACAATGTCAAGAACTGTCTGGAAGGGCCAACTTTGCACATGCATAACTTTTGATGCACTTCATCACATGACCTAAAATTTAACACAAATCAACTAGGAAAAAAACTAAACTAAACCATATAATTACCTTCTCTTAAAACTAATACATGTGTTAAATATAAATTCATAAATATGATTACTTGGGTATTTATTGCCACATTACAAATTTGACTATGGGAAAACACTATAAAACTACCTGGGAGCCTAACTTTAAATTCACATATCTTTGACTAAGATTCATCACATGACTTGAAACTTTACACATAGAAATTAGGGACTAATGTGATCACAACCATATGACCAACTCCCTTTGAATCATCCACATGTGGTAATTATGATGTCATCAAACTACTTACTTAGATTTTCTACCAATAGACCCAAAATGTCTAGATGAAAAGAATGATCAACCAGATGAAATCCACTCATGCACACAAAAATTCAAAGCATAAAATACCTCTTATAATACCTCTTACACATCCTCAAGTCACCATACTCATCCCTAAACATCTATAACCATGCTAAAAATGAATATCAACCAAGCCGTCTTAAAGCATACTAGGATAAGCACATTACATACTTTGTCATTGTCACTTAGACTATCAAGTCACTTCATATACTCACCTAGACACTTCCATGACATCACCATAAAATCAATTTTAACTCTCCAATAATCTTCTCATTTTTCATTTATTTCAAAAACCATCATATAGCAATATACACCTCACCTTCCTTCTCTCTCTTCAAGTATTCCACAATAGAAACTTTCTTCCCCTTTGACATAATGACAAAGTGGGCACCAACTAATCCTAAGTACTTAAAAATACTAACAATATGAGAAGACCATCTTATAATTATATTACAAACTCCCTATTACCTTGAGCTTACATCTTTTTATCTTGACAACATCCTTCTTACTACATGCCAACATTCTTCTTCAACTAAGCACTGTAACCAAAGAATAAAAAACACACAAAGCACTAAAAATTGATGTAAACCACCAATAAACATTTGAGAGGGACTCCCCCTAATATTTTTGAGCTGTCATACCTCTTGAACATCTTTAGATCTTCACACACCATGAAAAACCACCATACAAACATATTAGCCTTCTCTCTTAAGACATTTCCATAACCACCAACTTTACATCTACACTATAGCTTCTTTTCAAAAATTTGGAGCAATCTCATGAACTTGTTGCTCCCCATTAACCAAATACATTCTATTGATTCATAGAGAAAGAAATGAAACCCAAGATTTGTCTTAGATACTCAAATGTAGCTTTTGATAATTATTTGGTCATAATATCTACAAGTTACTTTTTTGTAGGCACATGATCCAACTTAACACATTGATTAATTAGTTTTTCTCTCAATAAATGGTATATAATAGGAATGTGATTAGTTTTTGAGTATATAACAAGATTATTTGAGATACTAATTTCACTAGTATTGTCACAATAAATAGGATAAGGTCCATTTTATCTTACCTCATAATCCTCTAAAGTTTGTTTCATCCACATGATGAGTGAAACAAGAGGCAGTTGATATATACTTAGCTTCTACACTTGATAGAGACACTGAGGCTTACTTCTTGCTTATCCATGATAATAAGTATTCCCCCATAAATAAGACCCCACCACTGGTACTCCTCCTATCATCCACATAACCTGCCCAATCTACATCAATATATGTTTTCAAAGAGAATTATTTACTCTTGGGATACCATAAACCATAATCTATGGTGCCTTTGAGACATCTCAATATCCTTTTTACTAATTTTAAGTGAGATTCTCTAGGGTTAGCTTGAAACCTTCCTAAAAAACCCACTACTTGCATGATATCAGGCTTAGAAGTAGTAGAGTACAAATGACTTCCAATCATGGATCTATACAAAGTTTGATCGAATTTTGGTGAGTCATCTAGTTTACTTAACTTGAAAATTGTGATCATTGGAGTACCCATTAGCTTACATTCCATCATGTCAAAATTCCTTCGCATATCCTTGATGTATTTATCTTGTCAAATGAATATCCCTGCATCAAGTTGATTAATTTTTAATCCTAAGAAGAAAGATAGTCCTCCCAACATTGACATTTCAAACTCAGTCTTCATCATATCTATAAATTCTCTACTCATTTTATCATTGTCAGATCCAAAAACTATGTCATCAACATATACAACTATAAATTAATGAATTCCTCCTATCTTAATGTAAAAATTACTATTAGCTACACCCTTTTAAAACCTTGACTCAAAAGATACTTATATAATATGTCATACCAAGCTCTAGGAGCTTATTTAAGACCATACAGAGCCTTCTTCAATTTACACACACAATCTTGAATACATAACATGAAGAATCCTTCATGCAACTCAATGTAGACTTCTTCTAAGTTTCCATCCAATAATTTAGATTTCACATCCATTTGATATAACTTAAAACCTTTGAAACTAGCATATGCCAAAAAAGTCTAATTGCTTCCATTCTTGCCACAGGAGCAAAAGTCTCATCAAAATCTATTCCTTCTGCCTTAGCATATCCTTTACACACCAATATATTCTTGTTCCTTGTGACTTCTCCTTTCTCATTCATCTTGTTTTTGAAAACCCACTTAATACCTATCATGTTTTTATATTTTGGCCTAGGAACTAAGTCCCATGTTTCATTATTTTCTATTTGATCAATTTCTTCATCCATTGCATCATTCCAACTTTCATCTTTTCTAGCTTCCATAAATATTTTGGGTTCAATCATGGATAATAGAGTTGAGTCTTGTTGATTTAGATTGATCAACATTATCTTTCTATTATTCAACCTTGTACAAATATTTCTAATAATTTTAGAGATAGGATGATCTTTTTTAATTCTTCTAGATGGAGCTTTAGAATCTTATCTTTCTTCCTCCTCTTCATCTTCATCATCTGTTTGAATGGATAACTCGTCACTTTTTGAAACATCATTCTAAATTGAGTTAGTTACTTATAATTTTAGCTTCTTGACTCTACTTTTCTCATCTACCCTTACATTTAAACTTTCAACAATCTTTTGAAGTCTCTTGTTGAAGCACCTATAGGCAATATTGATAGAAGAGTAACCTAAGAAGATCCCCTCATCAGACCTTGAATCAAAATTTCCAAGATTATCTTCATCTCTTTTTATGAAGCACTTGTTCCCAAACACTTTAAAATATTTGGCATTATCTACTTTATTCTTCCATAAATCATAAGGAGTCTTATCATCATTTATTATAATTTGACACCTACTTAGGATGTAAATTGATGTGTTGGTTACCTCTTTCCAATAACCATCTGATAGTTTAGAATCTTGAGGCATAGTTCTACACATCTCTTAAACAATTTTATTCTTCCTTTCAACAACACCATTCTATTGTGGTGTTCTTGTAGTGGAGTATTATCTTCTTATCCCTTATTTTTCACAAAATTCATCAAATTCATGAGACTAAAACTCACCTCCTCTGTCTAATCTTATACACTTGATCTTTGACCCTTTATAATTTTCTATAGGCACTTTGAATTCCATAAATTTTGAAAAACTTCTTATTTTTTAAGAAAAAATATCCAACTCATCTTAGTAAAATCATCACTGAGAAGCATGAAGTAGCTATTACCTTGAATACTTTGGGTTCTCATAGGTCCACATAGATCAATGTGGATAAAATCTAATGGCTTTGTAGTGGAGAACTCCTTGGATTTATATCTTCTTTTGGGATGATTCCCATGAAGTCATGCCTTGTAAAGAGAATGAGGAATCTTAGAAATATTAGGCATATGCCTTACCAACCCATTTAAACTGATCTTTACCATGTTATCAAAATTTATATGTCCAAGCCTTCTATGCTAAAACTATTTTTCTTCCAATTGACTCATAAATCAGTGCCTCCTTCCTGGATTCATAGAAATAATACATGTTATCTATTTTATAAACATTTACAACTAATTTACTTGCCTTTATTACTTCAAAAACATCATCATGAAGAGTTACAACATTTCATTGCTTACACATTTGGATCACACTTAAAATATTATGTTTAAAACCTTATACATATAATAAATTCTCAGTCTTAGAATGATCATTATCCAAACTCACAATACCTTTTCCAACTATGTTAGCAAATTTGTTATCACCAAATCTCACTGAACTAGGGTTGGTCTTTCTCAGAGATATAAACCTACTCTTGTCTCCTATCATATGATTTGAGCATCCACTATCTATGAACCATCTCTTGTTCCCATATTTTTGAGTATGCAAGGATGCTTGAATAAACATTGACTCATCCTTTGGTGGATCAATTGAATTCAACTTATTTTCTTATTCAATCGTAGACTTGGTCTTCTTGAACGATTTGATGGTGTCAATGACTTGTATATCCTTTTACAAAAATCTTTTTTGTAATTTTTGGCTTTATGACCTTATTGGTTAAAATTATAGCATATAATATTCCTTTTTATCTATAGAGAGAAGTCACAATCCCTATATTTATGACCAAATTGATTATAGAAGAAGCAATACCCATTGAAGACATCATTCAAATTTCACCTTCCTTTTTCTTGGTCATTACCTATCCATGAATTTTCATTCTTGACCCTTTTAGTGGAGCTAAAATCCCTTTTATCCTTGGATAAGATCACATCTGAGTAAATCATGACTTTATTTTCAACTTGTTCCTCCCTTTAGTTGAGACCTTTTACCATCATGAATTGTAGATTCTTGACTATTGCTTCTATATCTTTCACTTTCATCTTCACAACATCCATGCTTGAATTGATATTTGATAAAGCACATACTAGTTTGTCTTGAAGACAAGCCATAGCCTTTGTGTGAACCATTATAGCTTTGATAACCTTTAAGTGGTTAAACTTGCAAGAAGGACCTACTTTGATACCAATTATTAGAGGTATAATCATTAGGGGGTGAATCAATGAGCCTAGATAATCTAGTTTCAATTTTAATCCTTTCAAACTCTTAATAAATTATCATAATCATTCATGAAGCATATACATCATTCATAGTAATTAATAAGAGAAACAATGCAAGATCAAACACATAACACATGAAATGTGTGGAAAACCCTCTTGTGAGAGAAAACCCATTGGAACCTACAATTTTAATGATATATTATAATGATAAGAACCAATTTAGACCATATGCAACTGATCAAGGAACTACTATCCCTTATTTAGTGAGACTACAATCCCACAAGGTGCTACAAAACCTGTCTAGCTAAGCTGCTTTAACAACTAGACCTTTAGAAAGTTTTAACTTGAAAGGAAACTATAACCCCATAGATGTTGAGCTACCAAAACAACACTTATGAACATGACATCCCTTGAATATTGATTTCCTACCAATCTAATGGAGATACAAATTATATCACCTCTCTTCAACTCTACAAAATCAATGCCTCCAAATCCACCTTTTGGATCACTCTAGACATATTCACTCATACTCAACATAAAATAGCACTATTATGACATAAATAACATGACCCATAGGTCATACACATATTCCTTAATCTATTCTAGTCATCAACTCATCTACTGGGCACTCTATCTCTCCTTCGCTCCACATCTCTCACATCCACCTTACATAAATCTAGGAACCATATCATTTGGTTTCATTATTTATAGATAATTCATGAATTGTCATGTCGATAATCTTCCTTATCAACCAAAACACATGCCTTCACCCTTAAGTCATCTTACATGGGTCACACTTAAGTACAACTCTCTTTCAAATAGGTTTAAGTCACCTTTTAAGTCATATGGAGACCCATTCACCTCTTTGACACTTCTTCAAGTAAACTATGAACACATGAAAATTTTACAACATATGAACCCAATAAAAATGATATATATGTCCCCCTTAATTTCTTACATCCATGATATCACCCTTCTACTAACCCTCAATTAGCTCAAACACCTTTCTATACTCACAATCAATATGAACGAAAACATAGTTGACTTTTAACCCTTTGTTCATACTATATATGATTGTTCAAACCTTCATAATGAACATATATGGTACTCATGGAGTATAAAACATACTCAAATATCTATTTCACCTTTAAACATTGAGATACCCACAAGTATAGTTTAAATATCCTTCTTAGGTTACTAGTAGAATATGCATGAACACAATCAATTTTGAACCTTAATATATTTAATTTTACACACTTTTAGATATTAAAATATATATTCCATATGCACCTTGGATTCCTCTACCAATTTTATTTTTACACCATGAGTAAATTCATCCTGAATTAAAAGTTACGGATAAAATATAAAACACTAGTATTTTCCTTTGCAAAATTCAAATATTCAAAAGCCAACGGTCATAGTTAAACCTTAGACACTCTGATATAATCTCATATCCTTGATAATTATATGAAACACACACAATCAATATTCCTATATGTATCTTGGTATTTACCTTTCATCGCTCATCATTAGATCTTCATCTTGACTATTTGACTTAATACGCTCTCTCGATCTCCTATATGTAGCTTAGCCTTTATTTGTGTTAAACATTGAACACCTTGAAAAAATATTTCTTAATATGTACCATTGATCTGTATATGTAAAAAAATCCACTCACCATTATATATTATAATAATCTTGGTCTTTATCTCTTCTCAGCATTAAACATCAAACACTTGTCCTCATTTTGTTGCTTCTAGACATCTTGCAATGAACACACTCCATTAATCCTTTTGAAAAGAGCTCAATCTTTAACTTCATTAACCAACAAAAACTTTGACATTTTTGACTTGATGTGTATTTTAGATATTCATTTTATGATCACCCATGATCCATTAGGTCTCCATCTAGCTCTGACATTTAACATTGTGCAAAATAGACTATGGGGACCATTGATATCTGCCTGGAAGGCCAACTTTGCATAGTCATATCTTTTACCTTGATCACTTGCATGTTATCAAATTTAGACCATATGTTATCCTTTAAAATATAAATCCAACCATGTATTAATTATCTCTTGAAATATTTGAATGTGTGAGATATAACTCCATTAATCTTCTCACTCAAATTTTTCTACCATAGAGCCAACAATGTCAAGAATTGTCTAGAAGGGCCAACTTTGCATATGCATAGCTTTTGATGCACTTCATCTCATGACCCTAAATTTAGAATAGATTAACCAGGTATAAAAATAAATAAACCCATATGATCACATTCTCCTAAAACTACCACATGTGTAAAATATAACTTCATCAATATTATTACTTGGCTATTTATTGCCACATTGAAAATTTGGTTATGGGAAAACATTGTCAAACTACTTGGGAGCCCAACTTTGCATTCACATATATTTGACTAAGCTTCACTAAATGAATTGAAACTTTTCACATAGAAATTAGGGACTAATGTGATCAGAACCATATGACCAAATCCCCTTAACTCATCCACATGTGGCAATTATGATGTCATCAAACTACCTACTCATATTTTTTACCAAAAGATCCAAAATGTCTAGATGAAAACAATGATCAACCAGATAAAATCCACTCATGCGAAAAAGAAATAAAATCATATAAAACCTCTTATAAGACCTATTTAACATCCTTAAATCGCCATACTCATCCCTTAACATCTCTAACCATGTCAAAACTGAAGATCAACCAAGTCTCCTTCAAGCATACTAGGACAAACACATTACACACTTTGTCATTATCACTTAGACTATCAAGGCACTTCATCCACTCACCTGGAAACTTCCATGACATCACCATAAAATCATTGAAAACTCTCCAATAATATTCTTCTTTATAATTTATGTCAACAACCATCATATATCAATATACAACTCACCTTCCTTCTCTCTTTTCAAGCATTCCACAATAGGACCCTTCTCCCCCTTTGACACAATGATAAAGGGGGAACTAATTGATTCTAAGGACCTACAAAGACTACCAACAAGAGAATAATACCTTTGAAATATATTATAAACATCCCCTTACCTTGATCCTACCTCTTCTTATCTTGACAACATTCTTCTTGTTACATGCCAACATTCTTCTTAAACCAGGCACTGCAACCAAAGAATAAAGAACACACAAAGCACTAAAAACTAATGGAAACCACCTAGAAACATCTGAGAGGGAATCCCCATAATATTTCTTATCCATTTAACCTCTTAATCATATTCATATCTCCACACATCATGAAAAACCACCATATAGACTTACTATCCTTCTCTCTTAAGACACTTCCATGACCACCAACTCTGCATTTACACTATAGCTTATTTACAAAACTCTAAATCAAGATCATGAAATTTTTGCTCCCCCTTAACCAAATACATTCTATTGATTCATAAAGAAATAAATGACACCCAAGGTTTGTCTTGGATACTCAAATGTAGCTTTTGATAATGGTTTGTTCATAATATCTATAAGCTGCTCTTTTGTAGGCACATGCTCCAACTTAACACTTTGATTAATTAGTTGTTCTCTCAAGAAATGGTACCTAACAAGAATGTGATTGGTTTTTGAGTGAATAATAGGATTCTTTTAGATACTAATTGCACTAGTATTATCACAATAAATAGGATAAGGTCCATTTTATCTTACCTTATAATCCTCCAAATTTTATTTCATCTACATGACTTGAGTGTATTAGGAAGCAACTATTATATACTCAGCTTCTACAATTTATAGAGACACTAAGGCTTGCTTCTTGCTTATCAAAGACACTAAGCATTCCCCCATGAAGAAGACCCCACCACTAGTACTCCTCCTATTATCCAAACAACCTAGCCAATCTGCATTAGTATATGTTTTCAAAGAGAATTAACTTTACTCTTCGGATACCATAAACCATACTATATGGTGCCTTTGAGATATATCAATATCCTTTTGACTGATTTTACGTGAGATTCTCTAGGATCAGCTTGAAACCTTCCTATAAGACCCACTGCTTGCATGATATCAGTCCTAGAAGTAGTAGAGTACTAAAGACTTTCAATCATGAATCTCTACAAAGTTTGATCAACTTTTGGTGAGTCATCTAGTTTACTTAACTTGCAACCTATGATCATTGGATTAACTATTGGCTTACAATCCATCATGTCAAACTTCCTTATCATATCATTGATGTATTTAGCTTCTAAATTAAATATCCTTGCATCAAGTTGATTAATTTTTAATCCTAAGAAGAAAGACAATTCTCCTAATATTGACATTTCAAACTTAGTATTCATAGTATCTATAAATTCTCTACTCATTTTATCATTATCAAAACCAAAAACCATGTCACAAAACATATACAATAACTATCAATTGATGAATACCTTATGTCTTAACGTTCAAATTACTATCAACTACCCCACTTTAAAACCTTGACTCAAAAGATAGTTATCTAACCTATCATACCAAGCTCTAGGAGCTTGTTTAAGACCATACAGAGCCTTCTTCAATTTAAGCAAAAAATCTTGATTACTTGACATGAAGTATCCTTTAGGTAACTCAATGTAGACTTATTCTTCTAAGTTGCCATTCAAGAATGCAGATTTCACATCCATTTGATATACCTTAAAACCTTTGAAACTAGAATATGCAAAAAAAAGTCTAATTGCTTCCATTCTTGCCATAGGAGCAAACGTCTCATAAAAATCTATTCTTTCTTCTTAAACATATCCTTTACACACCAATCTAGCTTTATTTCTTGTGACTTCTTGTTTCTCATTCATCTTATTTTTGAAAACCCACTCGGTAGCTATCACATTTTTATTTTTCGGCCTAGGAAGTAAGTCCCATGTTTCATTATTTATCTAATGAATTTCATTTTATCATATTTCTTGTTGGAAGGTTGCTAGTTTCTGCCTTGATAAAATTATTTTTATTTAATGAAGTTCATTTTATCATAATTTTTTATTGGAAGGTAATTGGTTCCTTCCATGGATGGATATTATAGGAATTAATTGAGATAATAATTTTGGTCCTAAAAAAACTAATAAAAATTAAGTATTTTTCATCAACATTAAAACTTATGATATTCAAATTCAATTTTAACCTTATTTAACCACCAAAAAAATTTAAAAAAATAAAAACTATTTAATATCCCATTAGCTAGAAGATGCTAATATGACAATTTTTCAGTTTTATTACAATATATTTTATTAATTTTTATGTTTTAAAATATACACAAGTGACATCTACAATTTTTAATATTGGAAATGATATTGGGAGTAAAGAATTAAATATCGATTTTACACAACTTAACAATTAAAAATAAAATTTAAATTTAAAAGTGACATGTGTATAAATTTTAATATTTTTAAATGTTTTCAAAATCAATCAAATACTATGTGTTATAAAAGAAATAATTAATTAATCATAATCAATCTTAACTATTTTATCATTTTTGGGTCTATTTTGACGTTATTATGCCATTTCTAATTTCTATAGTACTGTTTTAGCTATTTAGGAAATAGTAAATGTAAATTCTAGGTTGTTAAAGGTTTGAGTATAATAAATTAGGGTAGAAATATGAAATAAATATAGACACTAATTTTTAACATAATTAACTTAGTTTGACATTTTTAAAAATATAAATAAATAATGTAAACAAATAATTAGCTAGAAAATAACTAAAATGAGAGATTTAGAGGCTACAAACTGAGACAAAGGTTGATCTGATTGTCTTACATAGGATCTAGGTGTCAAAATCTTTCCTAAATGGTAAGTCCCTAATTGGATATTACCACCATGTGGAACTAATGTCCCTATTTTGATGCTAGTTTCCTTTGTGTAGAACTATTTTGAGCTTCTGGGTGAACTTGTGTCTAGGTTTACCAACCTTGTTCCTAAGTGTACAAGTTTTGGATCTATGCAGATGACTTGTTTTGACTAATTTTATGTGTAAAACCTAAACCTTCATATTTTTAGGGAATTCAATTGTCACAAGTAGTAAAGTGAGTTGTTAGTGGGGTAGGCTAGACATCCTCAACACCCCGCTATGATGAGAGTTGTCTACATACCAATACTCTAAAGAGGTATCAAGCTTGATGTAGTTCTCCCCACCTAAGTACTAATCCAAGTGAAAGTGAAGCTAGTATGAATGCTTTGAATGTGCTTATTATTACAAACCTAATTAATCTAATCTTAAGAATATTGTATATGGTTGTATGCAAAACTAGGGTAGAATAAGGATTAATAACCTTGATTGTGCATAACTTGTTCTAAGTTTGTTTGTGAAATTTGCATTTGATTTCCATATAGAGGTTAGAGAGATAAAATTTTTGTATATATTGTTCTAGTGCTTATGTGATTCTTAAAAGAGGTCTAGGATGACCTGAGAGGGTTATTCATTTGAAAAGATATTTATTGGTAGCAAAAAGAGGGGAAAGGATAATAGCACCAAAACTGAGACACTAGTGTCATGGGTTGCTACTATCCCTATTATGGCATTAGTGTCCAAGTGGTATAACTTGAGGCACTATGGGCCAGGATGCTCAAGTGAAGGTTTGGGGCTACTTTAAGGATGTTTAAGGATGTGTGTGGCTCACATGAGGGATGAATAGATGTTTAAATGAGCCCTAAGATAGGTCCAGGGATAAGATAGGTATGGGTGGTCTCAAGTGATAATCTTAGCACTCAAGTGTCATTTTTAAGTGACTAAATTTATCTCCCCTTTATTCTATAGAAGCAATAAAGTGAAATGACTAAGACAAAGGAAAAATAAGCATACCTAGACTTACCTAAGAGGTAAAGCACATGAATCTAGATATGACTATGTGAAGCATGCTCCATTGTATATCTTGAAAATGAAATGTGCATATATCAGTCTTTATTTAAGAGATATCAAAAGCAAAGATAAAACTAAGTAAATATATAAGAGAGAGGAAAGGAATGAATACACCTCATTGGGTACATGAACCAATGCATAAACTGGGTGATAAATTATGTGTGTGTATGTAGACCATGATCAATCAATGAATGGATTGGGATAAGATGATGGCTCACCCAATCCTCATGTGTGGATGGATTAATAACTCAATCCAATTTTTGACTCCATCATTGCCCACCCTTGTTCGTTGGATCTTGACCTATGAATAATTTGGATTGGACTGATGGTGTGTCCAACCCTCTTATGTAGGTGGCTCAAGAACTTAAGTAGACTATGAATCCATCATTACCTACCCATATGTAGTAGATGCATCTGAAACTAAAATTGTGTGATGTAACTAGAGATGTGTAACTATGTATTCAACTCTATAACCACTTGGGAATATTAGTCTATTTTGGCCCATTTGAGAATGCCAACCACTATAGATAGAGTAAGGCATAAATCTAGTGTGTAACTTACAACATGGTGTACAATTTGTATAATGTAGAGAATGACATGGATTTTTTCATTCCATCTAATCAACCAGTGTATAAGTGAGCATAAAAAAATAATGTGCCATGCACATGCCTCAAAATATAATATCTAAGTATATGGATCCTAGTTTAAGTTGTAATACTTTGTATCTGAGCATCTTAACTAAAATGGGAATGATCATGTTGTGCATGATGCCCCTAAATTAAGCAAACTAGTATGAATCTAATCTAAACTGAGCCAAAACTGGTAATATTTAACTAAACCTATGCAAACTTGGACTGTACCTACTATAATTTTTTGGCCAATCTATAATTTTATGAAATTGAGGCTACTAGATAATAGTGTCATATCTTGGATAGTAGTGTCATGTGGTTTTAATGTCCTAATTTGGGTGCTAATGTCCAACTTGTTTGATTTATGTGCAACTAAAATTGATCTCTATATCACTATTACTGACTATGTTTTCCTAAAATTAATTTATTTATTCTATTCTTCTGTGCTAAAAATTGTACTCTAAGTGCATTTAAATACCTTGATCTCTATGACAAACCTCTATAAATGCCCTATTTTGAGGGGAGTTGTTTTACCTATGCAATAATTATCCTAAAGAGAAAAAGATCTAAAAAATGTGTGTTAGCTAGGGAATATATGATACATGTGTAATAAACCAATATGATGTGTATACATAACATCATAATGTAAGCTAATATGAGCATAATTTTGTAATATGAAATATATGTTAGGTCTAGCATTCACAAGGTTGTCAAGATAGATATAATGACACCCAAGTAAGAAGGGAAGATACTTGAAGTCTCTCATGGAATTTAAAACTAGAGTGTGTAACAATCAAGAGACAAGTGTCATAGCCATGATACATACAAGAAATCATACATACATCACACACAAGGCACACAAAGTAGGCCAAGGGGACACAATACAAGGGATATGGGCACATGTCACTAAATCTAAGAAAGAAATACATACAAGGACATGTTTAAATGTCCACATACTCAAACAAAAATAAATTTGGCTTAGAGTCACATGAAAGGACATGTTCAAATGTCTACATACACAATCAAAAAGGCACACACAAGGACATGGGCACATGTCCAAAGCACACATATAATGAAAATAAGTGGTGTAGATGCATATAGCAATGGCATATTCAAATGACCTTGAAATATAAGAATCATATAGTCACAATCAAGTCTAAAATAGGAAATCTAAAAATGAAAGTATGCATGAACATGTGATACAAACCTGTGTAAGAGTTAAGATGTACATAAGTTGAGTTTAAAGTAGTAGTAATCGGTAAAAAATTTGAGTAGGTGTAAGATGATCAATATCAAGATATAACAATGCTAAATATGTGATGTAAGGTTTAGAAATATATAACCTAGTAATCAAAATTGTGTATAAGAGGCCCCAAAATAGGTGAATGTATCAAATGAAGAACCACTCACCACCTATTTTTTTCAGGTTCTATAACTTTATGATTTTCTTTGTAAATATATGATGATCAAGATCCTATCTTCACTTCTCTAAATTGATGGGAAAATTAATTTTAATTTATTTCTTTTTATTTTTACATAATTCTTCACATTGTCATATGAGGTATAAAATATGCATATGAGTTAGCTTGGAAAACCTCTTAAGGATTTGAAACTACACATCTCACATGCTTGACATCATGTCTCTATGTATTTCTATTTATTATGAGTAAATGCTAACCCAATGAGATAAAGGATTTCAATTCCTCTCTTTATATAATAAAATACAAGTATAATATTTTTTATGACCTTCTCTTGGTACAATATGTTATGACACATGACTTGGACTAATGATGATGCAATGTAGGCTAAATGTAACTACTCGTTGGCTAAATATGTGTACCTTATGACAATACTTAGTAGATTATATTCAATGAATTGGATTGTAATATATTAGAATGATAGGAAAATACAGGATAAGATGTGTAATGGATAGGTATAAAATTTTATATAGAAGGATCCCTAAGACACTTTGTACATAGTTATCCCTACTTAATAGTGATAAGCAATAATCAAGGCACAAAGAATAAGGAAAAGACTAAAAGTACTTGTAAACAAAGTATAGGTCAAACTTGGTGAACTATCAATTCTAACCCAAAGGGAAATTTTTTATGTAAATAGATCAGGTTGAAAGAGGATGTGTTAGTTGGATCTCATTGTTGATTGAAAAAAAACCAAATCTAAGATTATTAGAATGAAATATAAATGAATCAAGGCTTATGGGAATATAATGTATGAAATATATCTTATGATAAACATGCAAATGATATTTAAATAAACTATAGCTAAAAATAAATGACTATATTTAAAATAGATAACTCATACACAATCAAAGAACTAAGATACCAAAATGATGGGATGTCCCAAATAATCCATAAAATTGGAGAAGAATCAAGATTCACATGTAGAGACAAAGTCAAGAAGAAATATTTCAAATTTATTATTAATATAAATAGCCAAAATTATCCTCCTTTTGAGACTGAGAGGTTATGTATATTTATAAGCTTGGGATGGGGAAGGCCTCATCTCTTCAAGCTTTGCCTAAAATTACAAGTTTAAAATAAAACCTTTCATTCAAAATCATGCAAAGATGAATGTATAATGATAATTCCCAAAATAAACTATCCATATAAAAATATAATATGCATTTACATTAAATATATTGGGAACTAAAATTTTATCTTGGTGATAACATGCAAATACGTAATTATTTTTAACTCAAAGTGTTGATATGGCACCATTAATTGGAAGAGTTGATGGAGTAACTACTATTATAATTAGTTCAAGGACTAAGATCTTTGCAAAGTTGAGGGACACTAACATCCAATTTCATGCCTGGAACTAACCCAAAAGATACTTTATTGTCTTTTAGATCTTCACTTAGTGTATAAGCTACATCAAACTCTTTGTCTATAATTTCAAAATTGAATAACAAAAGCTTTAAGATTATGATAGCATTGGCCATCAATATTTATTTTTTTGCCTTTGTGCTCATGAATTTGAATATTAGAGATTTCTCCTTTATTACTCTATCCTTAACAAAACTAACCAACTACAATAATTCCTCATTGGTGTTATAAACAATCCCCTCAACTTCTTACTTAAAGTTTTCTATAGCTGCATGGAGAAGATTATCAAAATTGAGTTTATTGACAAGTTCCCCTATTTGGGTAATTACCATTGTAACTCTCATGTCCCCCAAAATCTATAATGCCTCACTCTTATGATGGATAAATACCCCCAACAACTTCTTCATATGTTTGTGCAAATTTAAGGAAGCATCCATTTTGGCAATCACATAGTTCAAACACCAAAAAACATCATTGTTGGTCATGAGATTCAACCTATTGAAAGCACTAATAATTGAGAACTGAACCATATAATTCATTATCATTTTTAAATCCTTAATTTTATTCCAAAGTGTAATAATATTTTCTCTATTGGCCTAGTTGCTTGCTTTGGAAACCCTGATGTTGTACAAAATATTATACAACATATTGGCTCCTTTCCGAACACCAGTGATAACTTCTTGATGGGCATGTGTAATTTGAATTTGCTTCCATATTTTTAAGGAATCCTTAGTACTTTGATGCATTTATTTCATTACTTCCCCTATTGAATCCAAAAAAGTGTTTAAATTTTCAATATATTTAGTAGGGTCATTGGGATTTCTCTTGTGCTTCTTTATTAAAGAGGACAAGTTCTCTCTTTTTTTGAATTCCACTTCACCCTTTATTTTTAGGTTCACCATCTTCCTCTTCCTCATCCTATAAATAATCCCACTCCTTATCAAACTGAGTGGAGACTTTGGGAAGCTTAGTTAAGACCAAATTATGTCTTTCATCCCTAACATTTTGCATCTTTAGCACCCATTGGGGAATAATAAATTCTATCATTTCAACTTCTTGAGTAGGGTCCAAGGATGTAGAGGGTGGAGTGGTTATTATCAAGGATGTAATAAAAATGGTTGGTATGGAGGAACTTATTTGAATAGGAAACTAAGGAATTTTTTGGCCAACATTCTCCAATAGAGATGTTTCTTTCATAGGGTTTATTTCAACCAAAAATCTAGTAAGACTTGGGGTTACTTCCATAGCCATTGTTGTTGTTGGCATGGTCAATGGCTGGGTCATGGGGAGATCCATTTGGGTCAACATTTTTTTGGGAATCAGGGGCTTCCTGGGATTGAAAATAGAAACTGTGACCAATTTCTCAAAATGGATTTCTTTGGGAGTCCTTATGAGTCTAGGAGAAGAAAGAATATTAGAATCAACATTAGTGCTATTAGAACTAGATAATACAACCTAGGAAGAATTGAGGTTAAAATAATAGCTAGAATATCTACAGTAGAAACTAAATAAACAATGGAAGAGACTACCTCATTAATTCTTTGATTTTTCTCTTGTATGAGACCAACTAAATCTTCCTTCACTTCATTCTTGCACAGACTCAAGGCTCTAGATTTTTCTAGCTCAACCTCTTCATCTCCTAATTATGTAATGCCTATTTCTTGGTCTTTTTCCTCATAAGGATAATCAACCAAATAAATTAATTATTTATCTTAATCTTCTTATTCTACAAGTTCCATGGAATCCTCTACATCCTTTTCCTCTTCTTCTTTACTAACTTCCTCTACAATGGGGAGACCACGTGATGGCCTATCTTCCCATTTCTTATCTTGGGAGGGACTATGAGAGTCTATGTGATTTTTTTAATAGATGTAAAAGGGTGGAGTGGAAAGTGGATGAGATGGTGGAGTGGTTTTAGGAACAACTATGGTAAATTTTTTGACTAAAGGTGATGCAGTGGAAGGCACAAGGCTTGCCTGAGGAGACCTAGGGTATCGAGGAGAGTTTGAAGCAATTATAATGGAAGGAAAATCCATTTTAAATAATTCAAGGAGACTTAATTAACTATATTAATGGGAGGTAAAGGAGTCATCAAAAAATTTCTCTTTATTTATTTAGCTAAAAAATTTACAAGCATATCCCTTATGGTAGTTGTGCCTAGAATCTGAAAGTGGGAAAAAAATTTATAGAGGGGACTTGAGGACCTAGAAGACCTCTAAAAATTTCCATCCTAAGATGAGGATTAGATTCTCTTTGACTACTAGATTTATTTAGTTATCCCTCTACAAGCTCTATTGAAGGTGAGGGAAGTTGATCCTCTGGCTAAGAATCCTATTGTAGAGATGGGGGCCATTGTTGACTCCATGCATTTCATGCCTCTTATTAGATTGTGTTAGGATTGTAATCCAAGGCTTAGACATGTATCATAGACATTGATTGTTCTTTCATCCTTTTCCATACCTATGAATCATCTAAGACATTTAGGAAGATTTGATCATGATCATACCCTTGGTAATCATATGAGATGTGCACCTTATTCTTTTCTTAAATGGACTTGAGATAATCCCTTACTTTATTCCTGGGGTCTCATTCCATGAAAGGTGAAGGTTGTAAATTATACCAAGTTCTAGCTTTACCGGTTTGAAAAAATTGTGGCTTAATCACATATTGATGTTGGTTAATGTTCAGAGGAGTTTTAAAATAGTAGGCCAAATGACTTTGACCTAATTCCTCATTAATGTTATTAAAGACCTGATATGCATCTTGCTATTCTATTATAGTTTTGGAACATGATGTGGCAACCGTAAGGGAGTCATCCTTGTTCATTCTACCTAGATGATGGTTACATCTAGGTATAACCAATAGTTTCCCATCTTGCTCAAGCTCCTTTTTGGGTTTATTTAGTTATTTATATTGTAGTGTTGAAGCTTCTCCCCAATAGGATGACATGTTGGCCCTATCACGTGAGATGTAAGTCTCGTACACTCACCTGAAGCATGCAACAAAAGACTAGTTCTCAAAGGCTTTGAAGCACAATGTTATATGTTTGTTCAGCTCTTATAACACAAATCTTATGTTATAAAATACCATAAATATAACAATATTATCATTATTGTCCTAGACTTGGCTAATATAATAACTAGGATCACCATTACTATTCAACAATAGTAATAAAAGGAAAAGATACCCATGACCTAGAAATAAAACATATTCATTATTCAACACTTAGAATGTTCATGAATCATCACATGATATGGCCAATACTAACTATTCATTGATTACTTAAAAAATTATAAGATAGAATGTTGTATCTATTCTCCAAAGGTCCACACACACAAATGATTACAATAGGGGTTTTTATACTTGTTTTGCCCTAACCAAGTGTCAAGATTCTAACTATCATGGACAAATGGCACATGAACTCCCGATAGGCTAAGAGTTATGGCTCTTACAACTAGATGTTCCTATAGAATCGGGCCTCTACACCCCTAGATGCTCACTCTATGTTATGTTCTGGTGGCCAAGTATAATGTTCCTCATGGGTTGGTACATAACCTCTAATCGGTGGGGTCAAAGTGTCCTACTTGAGTTGATCTTCTAACTGATCCTACATCTCTTGCACTCTACTTCCTTTATGCTCCCCTAATCTTCTACTTCTTCTTTTGAGTTCTATTCTTTGGTCCCTCATGACACATTATTCCTTGATTGGGTCCTCTCTCACTAGGTTTCCTACTCCATTGTCATTATGTGCCTGATAAGTTCTGCACCACAATACTCCTACACACCATGGTCTTCCCATGCCATTATCCTCCCATGCCATGTTGGTAATTGCATCAAAATAGACAATGGTCCCTTTATAATACATGCCAAAAATGGAACAATACTTATACAAAATCTAGGGGTTAACATCACCCCATGCTAAGTCTTTAGTCCATCCTAAACTAAGCCACATTAGCATCCTCCAAAAATTTTGGCCTTTTCTGCTCGAGTTCTTTCTTAAACCCATCCCAGTGGGAAAATGTGTTGAGGACTTTAGTAGTTATTCATTCAATGGACTCATTTGCTTCTTTCAGTTCCTTGGGCTAAGTCAAAGTCTCAATATTTTTCACTTGTTCATCTAGGGGTGCACTAGCTTCCTTCTAGATGTCTTCTAAATCAGAGACCTCCTTGTTAACCTATCCTTGGAATATGGAAAAACTTTCATTTATTTGTTGATGATGATTATTAATGGCATCTTCCATCATCTCAATGTCCTTGAATACTTTTGTGTGCTCAACATGATCTTTTATTAATAGGGCAACATTAGTCGCTTGCTTCCTCAGGACCTCCTCATCATGGACTTGGGCTTCTACTATTTTATTTAGGTGCACCAGGTGTGCAAAAATGCCATCCAAAATTAGGATATCCTCTCTGACTCTCTCCAAAGTACTTTTGTATATATCTACCATCATGGTGAATTATTCAAGTACTTCTTTGGCATCATCTCTAGGCATGGGGTGCTCCTTATTTTTCTTGAGTAATAGCTCAACTAATGTTTCCAAATTTTTGATGGCATCCCCATCCAATGGTAAACCATCCATAAGTGTTGAATCCTCTTTCAAAATTATCTTGCAAAGATTTAAAACCCTTACCTTATTCTCGATGGCCTCTTATATTTATTGCTTTAAGGAGGCTACTTCCTTAGCTAACACTTGATTTTTTGCATACATTTTATTATACATTTCTACAACTCTACCATGCCTCTTTTCCATCATGCATGCATCTAATTCTGAAAAAATATTTTGGCATGTCATTTCAATGGCTAGTTTAAAAAATGTGGAACTTATCATTATTAAAGAGAGATGTTGTGGATCAATATTCATAAGGTCTGGTAGTCCTAGAGCATCTAAGATAGAAAAATGTAATCTAAGGGAATACCAAATTAGGGCTCTTTGTTATACATTTCTAAAAGGAACTAAAAATACTTCCTTGTATCAGGGGTTACATCTTTGGGGTGGAAGTGCTTCTAAATAGAGAGGTTTTTTTCTTCTACACCAAACTGGTATCGTTCATGTAGAGTGGACAACCGTCTTTTTTCTTGTTCCCCCTCAGTTGGCCCCTTTCCCATTTTTGGGTCTCACTCAAGTTCACCCTTTTGATGGATTTTTATGGCCATCTCATATAATCCCATTTCATTAGTATCAATTTGATCACCAAATGGGGCATCTTGCACTGGGGATGGAGTCTTCTTTGAGTCTGATCCCAAATTATGAATCTACTCTTGAGAGGAGTCCATTTAGGGTGCTTGACTTGGAGGGTGTTCTGGTGCTAACTCAGTGGTAGTCTATGGAGAAGGTGGAGGTGAAGGTGGTTGTGGAGGTTAAGAAAGTGGGGAAGTTGGATGAGGAGATGAAGGTTTTAGAGTAGGTGAGTGGGAAGGAGTGGAATGAGAAGGTGAAGAATATGGTGATGAAATGTGTGACAAAGATGGTAAAGGTGGTGAAGGTGAAGGACAAGGTGGAGAAGGTGAAGGGTGAGGTAAAGATGGATGTGACATAGATGGTTGAGAAGTAGTGAGTCTAGAGGGTTGTACCTCTACCATCTTCTATCATTTTTGAGGGGCCTACTACCCCCTTGTGTTGGTACTTGGCTCTGGTTACTTCCTCTATGTCTATGGTGCTTGGGGGAGCCTCTCTTTAGGGTCTCCATCTTGAGGGTACCAGAGGGGGTATAACATGTAAAATAGCTTGTGGACCTACTCCCCAACTAGGATATTCTTAATCTTAATATCAGTTAAGTTTGTTTCTTCCCTCTCTATAAAGGCCTTTTTGCCTAGATATACAAACATTTTTTGGAGGGTGTGGTGCTTTGCATCGATCCATTCTACCTGTAGATTGATTGGTTATGCATCATATATATTATTGATGAAATCAATGAAGTAACACATAGAGAAGGCATATGGTAGTTTAAGCCATGCTGAAAGCTCTCATGAAGGGTTTATTTGAATGTGCACCAAGGAGTAGTGTTGCTTCATAGTAAATTCTTCTTGATCTATGATCAAGGAGGAAAATATTTGGGAATGATCCATTCATTCCCAAAAACCACCTTCATCCCATCAAACCAATAACTCATCTTCAACTTATATGTTGGGGTGATGTGTTGGGGGTAGGTGAAAGCTTTAAAATACTCAGTGGGGGACTTGTGAGTGGGGGTACACCCACTTCAATGATCTTGAGTTGTATTTAGGCACCTCAATCTCATGAAAAACTAGAAATAAGAGGATTTCTCCCTAAGGAAACCTATACTTAGGCATTTTGTGTACATTCTCTATGTCTTTAGCTATCTTCTAGGTAAAATACAATGTTGAGTTGTACTATGTGTCCTAAACAACTTGGTGAGCAATGTGTAGGTGGGCCATGTCCACCTTCTATTAGTCGGTCCTTCTAACCTTGGTGGAAATGATCCATGTTGTGACTCTAAGGATAGGATCTTGCAGGTTCTTTATATGCATTATATACACTTATTTCCTATACATTAGTGTGGTGGTGGTCTGTTAAATCTCCTTCATATCCACCAAGTCATCCAACACATTCAACCCTAAACACTAAAGTCCCATGACCTTGTTTATCCTCTTTGTGGTAATGTTCATGTTGTACCCCATGAAGTGGATATAATCCTCATGGATGCATAAGAGGAGGAATTGAAATACCTTAGTAGGCTTTCCAAAGTATGGTATTTCAAAGAGTTAAAAGAGTTTGATCCTGTCTAACTAGTTCTTGATGGACAAGTCATAGACCACTTGATTCCTTATGTTGGTGGTATAGACTTGATAGTCATTTTGTAATTCTACTTTTTTTCCTAGATGATGGTAGTTGTAGTAAAAAATTATTGTAGTTGACACCTTAGAGACCTAGTTCTATGCACACAAGATCAACTTTGGGTATTATATCTCTTCTATTAACAAAGATAGAGGGCGGATGTTGGGGCATTTTGTAATGAAGAGGCCTATGCCTGCTTTCTTTTTTCACCATCTTTTCTTTTACACTTTGTCTTACTTATCCTTCCATGCTTTCCCTCAAGACTTCCACTCATTTCACTTATTTTGGTCTTTCTTCTGGGTTTCTTGAAACCTCTTCTCTTATAGGGAACCAAGCTCCTCTCCTCATCTCTTCCTCCTCTAGTATGGTTGGAAGCTTTTCAAGTCTCTTAGCCTTTTTCTTTGGATGCATTACCATTTGTGGTACTTGAACGACCACCCCACATTTCCAAATGAGTTTGTGGTGGTGATCCAACTTACCTTGGATCTTGAGCTTCTTGATTTAACAATGGTGGACCTATAATTTGTAACTCAAAGCATCCCTATTCCAATACACCAATCCAAACTCAGTAACATCTTGTCTTCACCTAGAAACAACTATTATGTCTTTGCCAACTTTGAAATCACTTTGCTATGCAATGAATTTGGTTTTTTGGTTCATCTTTCTCACTTATCACTCAAATATTTAAGCAAAATAAAGTTTAGAATGACTTTGACAATTTTATTTATAGGCCCTTTGGGGGGGTTAACCTCCATTAATTTATTCCCTTACCTTGTCACTTATAGCCATAAATGCATATCTTTTAATGAATTTTGTAATTCAAATCTTGTATCTAGCATTTGGTGCCTTAAAAAATTCATCCCATCATTCCACTTGCTTGCTTCTCACCATAACTAGCTTTGACATATTAATGGTCCATCCCTTCCTGCTCCTTTCTTGGAAGTGGATGACAACTGTGTCCTATCTTTTTGATGAAGTGAGAGATAGCTATGACCTAAATGGTGGGAACCTTTCAAAATGATTTCAAAGTGCATTGAATGACTCATGCACCATTAATCATTTACATGCCATACATGGATGTTTTACCTTTGAAACTTTCATTCCCATATGTCTTATGTCTTGTATTCAAATGCATGATGCCTTACCCCACACTCAAAGGGTTTGTGGTCCTTAACACAAATAATCTAAATAAAGGAACTAAAAATTACATTAAAGTGTCACGCATCTTAAGGGCAATAATTTTTATTGAGAGAAGTAAATCCTAACCTAATGGCCTTAAACCTTATTGATTAAAAAACTTAAACTAAACAAAATCACAAATGGCCAAAACCAACTGCCATTATAGTGCTCGAGGGGAACTGACCATATATTCACTTTAACTAACAATATTCAATAGGTCAAATGCTATGTATTATGAATGGACCATCCCAATGGACTCAAATCTTCCCAAGGTGGCACATGAACTTAAAATCATATAGTAGAACTTTCATGCCTAGAGAAAATACTTTATTCTTTAGATGGTGATCATTCCATAATTTTTATTTATTTTTCTCAACATCATGACTCTAGTGGATGAGGAACTATGTATCATATAATTTCATCAAATCATGAAGCCAAGATTCTAAAGAGGGTTCACCATCTAAGTTTCCCACATGTTCTATCTAGAGAGATGGAATCAAGAACTCCACTGGCATGACCGCTTCCTTACCATATACTACGTTGAATGGTGTAATTTTGTTGAGGTGCTTGTACATAGTTTGGTAGGCCCAAATTACTATAGATACTTTATCATCCCAATCAGTCTAGCCAAAATTGCAAAATTTTGTCAAAGTGGTACCAAGGATCTTATCAAAAGATTTAGCTATTCCATTGGCCTATGGGTGGTATGGTGTCATCTTGTGGTGCATGATCATGAAATGAACCAATGAGATATGAATCATCTCTTTTAAGAAGTGGGTGCCATGATCATTGGTGAATATTAAGGGGCATAAAAATCATGTTATAATGTTCTCCTAGATAAATCATGTGGTAGTTATTGTAGTACAATATTATGTTGGCACTGCTTCAGCCCAACATGTGAGGTAGTCAATTGTTGCAATGATGTATTGAGAGCTCGTTCATTGTCATTCTAGAGTGATAGGCTCCACAAAGTCAATAGCCCATTTTTTGAATGGTTCTTGAGAAGGAATAGGGCACAATGACATAACATCTCTTTTTTTTGGTTTTCCTATGTGTTGGCAGACATCACATTGCTTGACATAAGCCTTTGCATATTTGAATAGAGTTGGCTACTAGAGTCCAACAAACAACACTTTGTATGTGATTGCCTCTCTAGCATAGTGTCCTCTAGCAATACCTTCATGGACTTATAGTAGTACTTTAGGGTGATTATGTTGCATTACACAATGGTGAATAACTTTGTCATGATCCATTTTGTATAGATTGCCTGTTATGAGTTGATAAGTTACGATGTAGACCACAAGTTAGTTTTTATCTTATGTAGTGAGGGAGTCAGGTGTGCATCTAGTATTAAGAAATGTTATAATATCCTCTAGTTATTTAGGTACCTGAGAAAATCACAAGAGTTGTATGTCAGGAATATCATCTTATATTGAATGTGGGGGTTCTCTATTTTCAATTTGGGATAAATGATCAAGTCCACAATTGGTCTTCCCATGCTTTATTATTACAAAAAGTTGGAATTCTTCGAAGAGAAAAATCCAAAAACAAATTCCTTTATGTAGGAATAGCTTGTTGACAAGATATTTCAAGGCCTCATGGTCTATATAGAATATAAATGGAGTGGCCAAAAGGTACTACCTAAATTTTTATAGAGTGTAAACCATAAACAAAGCTTCAAGATCGATTGTGGTATAGTTCCTTTCAATCATTGTTAACTTCCTAATTACAAAATAAATCAGATGACCCATGTTTCCTTCACCTAGATGTGTAAGTATCACATAGATTGCCATTCCAGATGTATCAACATGGATATGAAAAAGCTTTGTCTAATCAGGGAATTACAAGATAAGAGTGGTAACTAACCTTTTTTTGAGTGTTTCAAAGGCTCCTTTACAAGGATTAGTCAATATAAATTGTTCATTATGATTTAGAAGCTCTTCCAAGGGCACGGTGATCCTGGCATAACCTCAAATGAACTTTCTATTGTAGCCCATATGTCCTAAGAAGGTACATACCTCATGTTGAGTTTTAGGTGTTGGCAAATGGAGAATAATGGAGACCTTAGCTAGATCCACCAAGAGTCCCTCCTTACAAATGATATGCCTAAGGAGTACACCAAAATGTGTCACAAATAGGCATTTCTTTAAATTTAGGGAAAATTTCAACACTTGATAGTGTTAAAGCATGAGTCTCAAATTGGCATAATGGTCCTTGACCAACCCATACACAATCTAGTCATCTAACTGGACTTGGAGAAACTTATGGATAAAATATTTGAAAGCCTCAATTGTTATCTATGAGATCATTATTGGGGAATTTTTTAACCCAAAAGGCATGATGGTATAGGTAAAACATCCCCATTTAATAATGAAAGTAGTCTTAGATCAGTCTTCCACAACTATCTAGACTTGGTGGTACCCTGAGAACCCATCGGTAAAAGAGTATATATCACAATTGATAATACTATATAGGATTTCTTCCTTTAAAGTTGTTGGAAAAGGATCTATCACATAGGATGCATTTAAAACATAGTAATCCACATAGATCTAGATACTCCCATCCTTTTTGATAATGATTACCATGGGACTCACCTAATCAGATTCATCAATGGGAGTAATTACTCTGGTGTAAAGCATGTTATCAATCCCCTCTTTTACCTATGCCCAAAGGTTAGGATTCATCTTGTATGGATGTTTATTCACTTAGTAAGTGCTATCAATCAGCTTTATGTGCATCTTCCCTAGAGAAGGGTGAACTCCTTTCATTTTGCTATAATTTCTTGGGAATATATCTTGATACTCTTTTAACAACTCAAAAATCTATGAGATTTCTATCTCAGTATAATAATTTCCAATTGTATCCATCTTAGGCTCTTGATCTATGCCAATGTTAAGTTGAATAGTGGGAATGGGCCAGTGATAAGGGTTGTCTATTGGAGAACTAGTGTCTCGAATAATTCATGAACTAATACTTGTAGGGATATCTAGGTGGTTTGTAAAGGGGTCAAGTGAGGTAGATCCTTCACTTTTGTTCAATTAGAAGATGATTTTTTACTTTCCCAGGTAGATCCCTTCATGTTGTTCTTCATTTGGAACTATTGATGGTGTAAGAGCTGATTGTGTAGGAGGGTCAGTGAATAGATGCAAGGGTTCTTTAGGTTCATGATGAATATGGTGTATTCAATCTTTGACAGGACTTAGATCTCTAATGATTACTTCATGCATGGATTGAAGGGTGAGGTGTAAGTCCATCCTTGGTAAAAAGTAAGAAAGCACTGAGGTCATGTTCTCCTTTATTAACTGACATAACCTTGTTTCCATGTGTCTTTCTTCATGAATGTACCAAACATGTGCCCAAGTACGTAAAGTCCCATAGAACACATGGACCCAGAGGTACTTAGGTAAGAATGTTTCCTCAGCTTGTTATAGTGTCTCACATTCCATAAAGTGAGGTTAAAGTGCTTGCACACCATTATAACTTAGTGTCCCTCTAATCTTATTATCATGATGAAATCTATGATGAAGAGTATCTCACACTTGATCCCAATATGAAAGGCACTCTTTATGAGTATGCCACCATCTGGTGGTTGTGCCATAAAAAATGTGATCTAATGACCTCATTTGTTCATTCTCAGTATCATAAAACTCTTTGAGGCACTAGACAAAGTCATGCACCTCTATTTATCCTTGGAATCATGGAGCTTCATCAAGTCTGTCTAGTGGTGGTCCCTTCAGTGGCCCTCTCATTGCTAAACCCATGAGGCACACAAACTTATGGAATTTAAGGAGTTGGTACATGATGCTTTTTTCCTTTATTTATGGTGCTACACAATCTTTTAGTGATATCATAGTCATCATGGACCCAATAATTATAAGCATTACTTGTAGTATCCAAAATAGACTGGCTATCCATCCATCGAAGAATACTATCTAGGGTTGGATTATGTTATTCATCATTTTGAGTAGTCACATTATATAGGGTATTGATGTTTTCATTAGTGATCATGAGATTGATATAAGGAGTTCCCTGTCCTTTTTATAAAGGTTTTACTATGCACTGATCAATATTCTAAAAGCTAATGCATCAGTTTTTAAATCTCAAATCTACATGATTCTCATAGCACCAAGGCCTTCCCAGTAAGGTAGATAGCCATCAGCTTCTTCCAACTCCAAAAACTCAAATTTTGCTTTAAAGGGAACCCCAAGTATGTCAATAGTGGAATTTTTGAGGACTCTAATAGGATGCACTCAAGTCTTATTCACCATGAACAAGCCATGAGGATAGGGCTATAAAGCTAGACTAGACATTTTTTTCTAAACATCTTTAGTGAGAACATTAAATTTTGTGCTAGTACCTACTAAAATATCCTAGATTACCCATCTATTGATAATTTTATTAAGTAATATCTCTCCACCTTATGGGGAAGAGGAACTAGGACTTTTATGATGTTAGGCATGATTTAAATAGTGATCTTTGCTTTGCTAACTGAGGTGAGGGTGGACATCATTTGTTAGGTGGACTTGACTTTTAAGCCAAGTGTTGAGCTGGGGAATGATGTCTTCATTGAGCATACATTTGCATAGTTATTGAAAATTATCTAACACTATAGGAGATTTAGCTTCTTTTTGAACTATGGCATGCTATGTGACCTCCTTGTACTTGAGGTTTGAATCTTGCCTTGGAGATCTTGCACAAGTGTAATTATATCCTGAAGGACATCCTTTTTCTACTATGCATCAGGGTTATTCCTTGCTCATGGTTCTTCCTAATGTATCTTCTCGATTGGGTTGGCTATGGATTGAGTTTGACCCCCATTATGAGTGATGATATTTACTTGTTGCACTATGGGGATAGTCAATCATGCATGCCATTGTGGTTTATCTATGTGAATCATGTTGGCACCCTTTTCATTATAGTCTTTAGTGATGGCTATTTATAAATTAGGACACTCTTCCAGTCGATTATCCTTTTTGTAAAATGTCCAGGTTGGGTACTTTGGGCAATCCCTTTGAAAGTGGTCTAGTGAACCATATTTGTAATAGGTTCTTGGTGGAAACCAACCACTTCCTTGTCCTCATCCTCTCCTTTTCCCATAGTAGCCACCATTTTCTTGGTTAATGGTGACCAAAGTTTGGCATGTACCATGCGTTTGAGCTTCATGAATATCACTATTCAATCAACAATCATTGGTGTCATGTTTTTAAGCATCATAAATCTTACAATACTTAGATACCTTAGTGTTTGTAGTTGGTTGCGAAAGTGGACAAGAATGGAAATCATGTTCTTCATGAAAAATCTCATAAGTTTGTTTTAGTACTGTATAAATGTTCTTGCACAGGTAGTTATTCCTCATATGCCCTTCAGTCTCATAGTTGGTACACTAGACACCACTATGTGTGTCATGTACATTATTTTCCATCAAATTTTCCATCTGATATGCCATAGATGTTATCTATGCCTCCATAAAAGGACTAATCCTGGTATCCATACTTATGACTGCTTTAGTGTAGAGGGTAGCTTATAAAGCCTCATGCACACTGGTGAAGGTTCTTTATGAAAAGGTCCATTGAAAAGGTAACAATAATCCTCCCATAAACCATTGTGCATGCTGACTAGGATTGATTTCAAATGACAAATTAGAAAACAAAGTTTTGAATTATACATCATATTCACATACACTCTCTGTAAGTCCTTGCTTTATGTCTTTCAGTGCTACTATACTTTGTTGCTCAAATTCAAGAATGTCAAATTCCTATAGGAAGGTTGCTTTGAGCTAGTGATAGTCAACCACTATTTACTAAGGGTTGAATCTGTGATACCATTTATGCACATGCTCTAAAATCATGGTTTTAGAATGCATTGCCTTTCATTTAGAATATATGATGCCACATCCTCTCCAAATTAATTCACACTTATGAACATGCTCAACTACATTCTCTATCACATGGTATTCAGGTAAATGCAATGTCATCTCATAGTAGACCATAGTGGGTTATGGT
Organism: Torreya grandis; assembly: GCA_037957365.1. Taxonomy (NCBI): domain Eukaryota; kingdom Viridiplantae; phylum Streptophyta; class Pinopsida; order Cupressales; family Taxaceae; genus Torreya; species Torreya grandis. The sequence continues at coordinate 4,988,031 of JARHVA010000544.1, forward strand.
TGAGTAGGTGGTTGCTGGGAAGATCTAGCTCTAGTTCCAAGAGGGGGTCCACTTCCTCCAGTGCCTCCTCTAATTCTTCCAATAGTAGTATCCATGGGAAGAGGCATGGTAGAGGGTTGATTTCCCAAGTTGGGGCTTGTATTTTGGCCTTGGGGTCTAAATACACTAGGCATCCCAAATTGTGCCATAGAATTCCATTAAAGAGGGAAAGATGATGTAGATTCTAGATGATCTCCTAATGGCCTAATTTCAATCTCCCTTACATATTTAGTTTCTAACTCTATGTTGTCTATATCCCAATTCTATATATGTATTATGTCCAACTCAAAGGTATGAGAATTCACTATGGTATGGGATCCTAGTCGATTCATACTTAGTTCAAATCTTGAAGTCCAGTTTGATTTTCCTTCATAAGATAGAAGTGAAAAAGAACATGCCTTAAAAGTAATGGGTTCCCCATGTGCATCCTCCTCCTAACAGCTCTTTATATCACTCCTTGAGGTTTCCCTATCTCTTCCCATGACACTAACTCTCATAATCCTCTATCAAGATTTATCATGCTTCCATTTCTGTAACACTCATTAGCTTGCTGCCATGTTGAACCCACAATCCTCAATGAACTGTTAGTCTCCCCTTCTAACAATGTGGTTCATGTACAAGAGATTTTATCCTTCCATGGGTAGAGTTTCCAATCCAAGGTCAATAATTACCTTCTTAACTTCAAAATCAAACAATGAGAGGTAGCATCCCCTCAACTCTCATAGAAATTAGAACTTCACCTCTTCAAGACATGAATATGTGGTCAATACGCACTCTAAAATGTAGCTATTCTAAACACCTCTCCACCAATATTAACCACTCACATCTAGGGAACTACAAGTCATGATAAACTCCTCTACTATTTAAGTGTCCATGATTGCCTTCATCCAAGATTTTAATTTCATCCTTGAGCATATGCTAAAATCCAAGAATGCAAGAGAACTAGGACCTCAAAAAATAAAGGCTCATACAAAGAGTTGTAGAGGTTCTACTCTACCCACTATCTTGTATAAACTCCTGGTTCAAGATAAGAAACTGCATAATTGTCTTTGACACTGATAACTCATTATTCAATATTATCCAATGTAATATGCTTAAAAATTTCCCATAAGTATGATCTAATTGATTCAGGTCCTGGTAATGAAACCAAAATTTTGGGTTTGTATAGTTAGTTCTACTATGGTGTTGAAGCTTATCCCCAACAGGCTGGTGCACTAGCCCTATCGCACGAGAGGTAAGTTTCATGCACTCACCTAAAGCACTCAGTGAAAGATCAGTTCTTGAAGGATTTGAAGCACAATGTTATATATTTGTTCATCTTTTGTAACAAAAATATTAAGTTATTCAATACCATAAATATACGACTATTATCTTTATTGTCCCAGACTTAGCTACTATGATAATTAGGATCACCATTACTATTCAATAGTAGTAATAAAAGGAAAAGATACCCATGACTTATAAATAAAACATATTCATTATTCAACACTTAGAATGTTCATGAATCATCACATGATATGGCCAATACTAACTATTCATTGATTGCTTAACAAATTACAAGATAAACAGTTGAATCTATTCTCCAAAGGTCCACATATGCAAATGATTACAACAGGGGTTTTTATAATTATTCTAACCTAACCAAGTGTCAAGATTCTAACTATCATGGAAAAATGGCACAAAAATTCCCAACAAACTAAGATTTTTGGCTCTTATAATTGGTTGTTCCTATAGAATCAGGCCTCTATGCCCCTAGATGCTCACTCTATGTTATGTTTTAATGGCCAATTATTTTGTTCCTCATGGGCTAGTATATAACCTCTAATTAGTGGGGTCAAAGTGTCCTACTTGAGATTTTATTCTAACTACTCTTGTATCCCTTGTGCTCCCCTAGTCTTCTACTTCTTACTTTGAGTCTTATTCTTAGGTCCCTCATGACACGTTCTTCCTTGACTGGGTCCTCTCACACTTGGTCTCTTGCACCATTGTCCTTCCTTGCTTGGAAACTTTTATGTCATAATACTCCTACGTGTCATGGTATTCCTATGTTATGGTCCTCTACACCATGCCTGTACTTGCATCAAAATGGACAATGGTCACTTTGCACCACATGCCAAAAATGGAACAATACTTGTACACAATTTAGGGGTCAACACTCCTTGTCATGTTTTTTGATAATCTAGGCATTTTGGTGCCTTGCATTGGTTGATATATATGAATATATACCTCATTGCATATCCTTATGATTTCATTCCTATATCTATGAGTGAACATGAAGGAAAAGTCTTCTCCAACCTTGTTTGACAAATATTCATTTGAGGGTTACCACTCCTGGCCATAGGGCTTTTATATTGTGGCCATCATTGAGTTCAAGAGGAAGGACATCATATAATTTTTTTTGTCAATGGGCCTCTAATCAGGGTGGAGCACCTATGATTTTAACCAATCACTTATAATCTCCCCAGGTACCACTAATTGGTTATATGTTAGGAGTATATCTAAAAATGAAACCCATTTAACTTGAGCATATGCAATACTTGGGAAACCATATAGTCTATTCAAAAGGGCCATGGATATCATAATTATAGGTTTGAATTTAATAATGTAATTAGAGGAAATAGCCCCTTTGGGATTCATCTTATGATATTTTATGATCCAGTGTTTTATATTTCCATGTATTGTGTTGTGCTCAATCCAAACATTGGCTGAGACTTGATTATAGGCCATCTCAAGATAGGGAAGCCTAAGGTATCTCAAACGCTCTACCCAAAATATAAGTGGAGGCACTCTTGAATATCCTAACATGCATAATATACCTAGTAATGGTTACATTAAAAAATAAAACTTTTAGGAGGTTGATACATGACATTATCTTAGGTTTGGATGTTGCTTGGTGGAGTCCTTACTCTTTGATTGGTAGCAAATAATCAATGTATTACTTGGATTCTAGAGTGAGTTGATATTTAATAGAGTATGGCTAGATAAATTCCACTTCTTCCTAGAGCATTAAGTAAATTGGAAACTTGAATTTAGGGAACTTTTATCGAATATCATATCTTTATAATATGTTAATCCCAGAAATAAATATGGGAAGGGGACTAAGGGATTACCCTATTTTGAAGAAGAATCAATTTTTATCCTTTGGTCACTATATTTATTTTGGTGTTTTGACTGGTTCATTCTGCACTTTTTATTTGAAGACACTTAGGGGTCGTTTAGTGTTGGGGAAGCTAAAAAATGCACTTGTTTTATTAAAAGAGTACTGACAAAGTGAATTCTCCTTGGTAAAAATTTTGCATATATTATTGACAAGCATGAGTATTAAATGCATTTGTGTGACTTCAATACATATAATGAACTTTTTATTTAACTCCCATTTCAATTTGAATGTTCTAGTTAGCTTTGGTGGGTGTACTTAGTTTCCAACTGGTAATCATTTATTAATTATTTATGTCTAATCATCAATTTTGAGACAACTATTAATTATTCATTGATTGTCCTTTTTACCTTGTTGTTGATCTTTTATTTTCATGTTTTGTCCATGCCTCCATTAGATAATTTCACTTGTTTAGTCTTCATTAACCTAACCCTTTAGATATATTTACTATGTTGTACAACTATTGTGGTTGTGAGTTTATGTGATCAAGCCATGTGGTTTTATCTTAGATCATGGGAACTTGGACCATTAGATTTGTATACCTTTCTACCATAAATGTTACTATTATTTTGTGTTAACATGATCAAGACATGTAGAGCAATGTCAAAAACTTGGAAAACATAGAAGATCAAAACCATTAGAATGTAAACCAAAGAATCACTTAACCCTTTTATAGGTCCATTTTAATAAGAATGTGCCAAGTGTCAATTACTCAAAACCCTAAAGACTTGAGAAAATTAGCACATGGGAACATGAAACCTTTAACATTTTTTGGTAAATATATGAAGTCTATGTGTTTATGTTTTAGCGAAAATGTGCCACATGGTGAGTATACGGAGCCTAGGAACATGAAAGACTTAAACTTTTAACTATTTCCAAAAAATCTATTTAAAGACTTAGTGTTGAAGACTTTAAAATTTTAATAGTGTGGAATCTTTCAAAGACTTGAACCATTAGATTCAAAGGTAATCATTATTGTAGAAGGTTAATGATCCATGGCCAATAATCATGTGATTCAAAACATAATAACTAGGACATAGAAAGATTAATACCATTAGCTCATAAATCATAACATCAACATTGAAATAAAATTCATGAAAACCCAAGGTTTGAAGTGACTTAAGATACTAGTTTATATTTCCATAATTTGAACTTGTGTGATGCTAGATTATATGTGAATAACCCTAAATGGCAACTGAATGACAACCAAATCATATATTTGAAGGCTCATAGCTCCCTAAATAAAGGTTTTAGGGTAATAGGTCCTTTTTCTAAAATTTTAAAATGGGGTGTGTGTGTTAGGGCACAATAAATGGTGACTCACATTAAAAATACTCTTGCGTATTTTGAGAACCTAGAATTGCATAAATATATTATGATAAAACTTCAGATTCAACAAATAAGGAATAAGGAAATCCAACTTTTGGAAAAAAATATTTCTTCCTCATGCAACATACTACCTTCCCATTCCTTGGATTAGTGTGTAATATAGTGAAATAAATTTATCTTAACTATGAATATTTTATCAAAGACTCGAATGAACACTGCAAGTTTCATTTTGACTTTTGAATTTGTAACCAATGAAAAAAGGAAGCCTGGGTATTACCTTGCTACCAGCCAAACATCCATAGCCTTGATAAAGATACCTCTAGTTCCATCTAAAGCCTTACATTAATGCAAGCTAGGTGTCCATAGCCCTTTTAGAGTTTGATTGAATCACCTATTATTGATTAGTTTGCATGATTTTGTTATAACACAAATAGAGAAAGTTTGGGAACCACCTTTGGCTAGATGTATGAACAAGAAAACATTTTAGTCAATATGTCCCTATCAGTGTATATATGGTCCTATGTTTATCATCTCATATTAAATTTTTAGCATGTGATAGTGGAGTAAATATTTGGAAATGGAAATTTTTTCTAAAATTTGCATGAATATATTAGATCAATTGCCAACAACTAAGTAAGCCTATTCAATCTAAATAAAATAATGTTCAATCACCATACATATATCAACTCCAGAAGGTTTAGTACTATAAGAATAAATTTCTATGAGCATTGATTGTGTTCCCTTTAGGTATCATACCCTTTATTTTGGCATATAATTTTATTCTTAGTTCAGGGAAGTGTTAGAGATAGTTATACAACTTAGGAAACTAGTATGGAAAGCAGGGAACTAAGCCACTAAAAGCAACAAAACTAACCTAAAGGACACTAAATGAAATCAATAGGAAATTTAATCTTCAAAACAATAAATCTAATCTATAAAATAGTAAATCTAATCTAGAAAGTAGTAACTTTAATCTAATCTTACCATAAATATCCACTTATATTTCAATCTAACGCTTCTCCAGTTGGAGCAACCTTGAAGTAATTCTTCAAATACTGTCTATTGACTAGAAAAGTGAGGTCCTTAATTTAGAGGTATTTCAACTGAAAGGCATTATTATTAAGGATTTTAGATACCTAATATGGCCCAATTCACAAAGGAGTAAACTTATCATATTTCCCTTTCTTCTCATGTGATTTATCTTAGAGGAGCACTAGTAATGAAATCCTAAAATCCTTGATTTTAGATCTCTTATTAAACCAACATTTGAAAATATCCTAATGTTTATTGAAACTATGCAATGCTTCAATTCTTGCATCTTCTAACTAGACCATCTCAAGTAGTCTATATGTTATTCTCTTATCTTTACTCATATACTTTACATGAATTGATATGTTGGTAGCTTGATAATTATGGGGAAGATTGGATGTCATCCATATACCAATAAAAAATATGAAGGCTTGAGAGCTTACTTGTGCTTGGTTATATATTCGCACAATGCATATCTAAATAAGAGATGCCATTATCTAGATTTATTCCATGTAGAATTTTTGATGGCATCCATCAGATTCTTATTAGTCAAATCAACTACTCCATTTCCCTATGAATAATAGTTTGAAGATAACTTGAGGTTTATCTAAATGTTGTAGGTCCATTATGTGAATTCAACAAATTGGAGTGTTGGACCATTATCATAAACCAATGAAATGGGTGTGTTGAATCTGGTGACTATGTTTCCTTTCAATAAATTGATGATAACTATGGCTCAAGAATTCTTAGTAGTAATATATTTTATCCACTTGGTACAATAATCGATAGTTATGAGGATGAACTTATGTCCTACTAAATATTTTAGATTTATTACCCCATCAACATCTAGACCCCATTGAGTGAAAGGGTGCCCTTATATGACTGGATGTAAAGGCATAACAAAATTCACCTCTCTCTTTGAAAATACATGGCACCCATGGCAGATTCTAACATGGCTATACGTGTCCTTGAAGAATGTGGGCCAATAATAGCCCATCCTTATAATTTTATGAATTGTAGTATTTCTCGAGGGATGCCTATTACCAATCTTATGATGTTGGTTATCTAGGATGTCCTTAGCTTCCTATTCTGAAATGTACCTTAGGTATATGTAATTTTAGTTATTTATATAAAGGACCCATTTCTTGATCATGAAATGAACTGATTTGAGCCTGAGGGATCACTTTTGCTCTTTGTTTAATTCAGGAGGGCATATCCATATAATCAAGTAGTGGATGATATGTGAGTACCATTATCCACCAATTATCTAGGTCTCATTGATTTTTTTGATGTGGATGCATGGGTCAGTTACAGTCATCTTCTGGATGAGGACTTGGTTTATTACTATTTTATCTGGTTTGATTTCAATGTCAAACTCCTAAATTTTGGCCATCCACTTTCCTCTTCTTGTTCCCACCTCATTCTGGCTAAGCGTGAGTTTGATAGTCAGGTCAAAGATAATGGCATATGTCTTATTCACATAATATAATGTTTGAATTTTTTGATGGCTTGATCAAGGCATATTTTCTTATCAATTATGGAGTACTTCAATGCCACACCCTTTAGATTGGTGCTCATAAAGGCAATGGGATGTTCATTGTCTTCCACTTCTTACACAAAAAAAAAAATGTTCTGAGGAGAATGAATAAAGATATAAATATTTATTAAAATCTAGAATGATCAAGACCGGGGATTGAAAAATTACCATTTTGATGTCTTACAAAGATTTATTAGCCTCCATTATCCACTAAATCTTAACAACCTATTTCAACATTGTATTTAATGGTTCGACAATTTTTGTAAAATTAGAAAGACTTTAGATATTTCTTATTGTTAGGTAGAGTTAGCTTCAAGATGGACTAAACATGATTTTATTTGATGGAGATACCATCTTTGGTGATAATATGATCCAATAATTTTCCTTTGGTGACTCTAAAAATGCATTTTTTTTTGGGTTGAGAGAAACTCCATACCTCATGCATCTATTTAGGACTTTCTATAGATGGTCTACATGGTTGAATCTATTCTTAGAGAATATTATAAGGTCATCAATGTAGATGATGATGCACTTCCACACTAGTCCATAAAAGGTGAAATTTGTCACTCTCTAGAAAGTGGACCCTACATTGATTAGGAAAAATGACATCCCTTTATACATAAAGGTTCCCATTTGGTGGTGAAGTTAGTCTTCATCCTATCTTCTGATTTAACCAATATCTAGTTGTAGCCTAAGAACCCATCCAAGAAAGATAACATATCTAGGACACTCATCATTTGTATTACTTCATTTAAAGAAGGTAGGGGATAATTGTCCTTTTCTAAGGCTCTGTTTAAGTTCTTAAAATAAAAACATAGCCTAATTTATCCATTATTTTTTTGACTAGTAAAAGGTTAGCTACCCACATTGAGTGCCTAATTGGGAAAAAAAATTATGTCCAGGAGCTTTTGTACTTTAGTCTCTATAAGAAGATCTAGGATTGGGTTCATTAGACTTTGTCTTTGCCTGAATGTAATGTGTTCTAGATTTAGAGGGATGGTGTGAGTTATGATCCTCGAGTAAAAGATCTTTAGGTCATCATATGTCCACATAATGAAATCCTTGTAATATTTTAAAAACATCTTCATCTTATGCTTCTCATTTTTAGTACAACTTAGACATATATTCACCAATTGGGGAGCCTAGTCAGTCCCCAAGTTTTATTTGGTGAAGTTAGATTCAATTGATTTCATCTATTTCTACTTCTTAGCTTCAGTATTAACATCAAAATCTCATTCTAAGGAAACCATATCCAAGGATATTTAGTTTTATTTCAATTGCATAACACCATCTTCTCCTATATCATCAATCTACATAGGTTAGATATTTCCTTCATCTATTATATGGGATTCAAAAGTCCTTGAATGGTTTAAGAACCATATGATTTGTTTATCATTATCAAATATATATAAGTTATCCATATTATCTAGGAGAGAAGGGCATGGGACTATTTCCACTAAAAATTTATACATTTTTTATTCTTGGAGTGGTTCCAGATTGGCAGCAGATGTTGTTAATGAATCATCTGTCTAATTCTTTTCTCTTGGGATGGCCTTGATGTTGAATGCTTCAAAAGATTCAATGAAGTCCCAATATTGATGTTTACACTTATTTAGGTACGTAGGCTTGCATTGGAACTTATTTTTTATCTAGTTTACAACCATCTCAAAGTCCTTGAATATTAGCAATTACTTGTTTTTAATGTGAACTATAGGCCTAAGATCAGGACTTCATACTCAGCCCTGTTATTAGTGCAGGGGAATTGCAACATGTAAGCAACTAAATATTGTTTAGATTTTGGGTTTATTAGGGTCATTTTCATGCTATAACCTTATTTCAAATGACCCCCATCAAAGTGTAAATTCCACAATTGAGAAGGACCTTAAAATTCTTGTTAATGTAATTATTGTTTAGTGGTGAAATCATACTTGCCTACATGTGTTGATACAAAGTCAACTTACTCATTCTATTTATTATAATAAATAATTAAGTACTTTATTTTGGGTTCCCTATCTACCTTGATTTTATTTGGTACTCCTTTTAGGGTAGCCACATGTGGGATAAATATATGGCCATGTATCTATTCAACATCTTTGACTAGTCTCAGCTAAGCAATATTATGTATGCTTTGATTCCAAATATATGCACACATTTTTCAACTCTTTAAAATATGGGACTAAAGATTTATCCAACTATAGTACTACTCTTTTTGACTTATCAGGAGTCAAACCTAACTTTTGGTAGATAGTTATAAGCATCACATTGGTTGATGCCCCAAAGACAACTAGGTAGTTATGCATGTTCTTTCAAACATTAAAATAGTTAATAGGAATGGTGGTACCTCAAGTTTATCTTTGTACATCATCATATTTATATGAGCAATCTTGGATTTGTCGTAAGTCCTCCTTATTAGGGCCTTGAGTAGTATCTCCCTTTACTCAATAATTTAATCTAGTTCATGAATACTAATATTGGATTTAATATTTTTCATGTCTTCAACAATATTATATCCTCCCCTGACTTGATATTCAAAGCTTTGTGACTTATCTTTATACGAGGGGGAGGTAGATTATCCCTCCTAGGTGGAAGTAAATTATTAATGCTCAGTGGGGGCACATTTTTGTTGATATTCAGATCAAGGGGAGTGGAAGCACTACTATTAGGTGGTAATGAAGAAGTCATAGGTTTCTTGCTTCTTAGGTTGTATTTGTTCTTGAATTACTAAAAATTGTTGAAAAGCGTGAACCTCATTGATGTTATCCTCAGGCTCATTATCATCTTCCACTGGAAAGGGGAAGTCATAAGTGTCAAATAACATATTTGTGTTGGGGTTGCCCAAATAATTAGATGAACATGGTTTTGACTAACTAGCATAATTTTATTACCTCTTAACCTCCTGCTAGAAGAGTTTAAAAGTAATGCAGATCTCGATATAATCTAATGCTTTATGTTATGCAATGTTATGAGATTGACACCAATTTGGAAGAATTATGTCTATGATGTTGATCTCTGGCATCTTATTAGATGGAACCTAATGATATCAATTATTTTTAGACCTGTTGAAGGGCCTATTATATATCTGGAAACCATAACCCTGATTGTTCTGATTAGATTTCTATCCACCTATATTGTCCATATATTTTTTCATGCTAGAGAACTCATTACTTAGTTTCTAAGCCATTATTTGGATGGATTCCATCTCTATTTTAGTTGAGTTAGGTGCATTTCCCTATGTTGAAGTGATATTATCTAGTATGTAAGGGTGAATTTAGCTTGGATGGTTAGGAGTGGAATTATTTAGTAAATTGGGATGTTAATTATTGGCAACATTAATTAATGACAATTGATATTGAATTGTGTTTTGGTTATGTGATGTATAATTTTGGGTTATATCAAGTTTTTGGTTGAAATCTAAGAAGATAGGTCCAAGACTGAGGGCAGGCAACTATTGTAATTGAGGGTATAGTGTCCATGGCATCCATTATTTTGTTACTATCTCTTCATATATGTTCAAAATGTTTATTGACAATATGTTATTTGAGAGTGTCAACCATGGCCTTATATGGTACCAACTTGTCATCCTTAGTTTGAATGTGGTTTGTAACATGATTGATGGTAAACTAAGAATCTCCATAAACATTCAGATGTTGCATAATGCATTATACTACCTGATGAAGTATTATAATGAGTTATTCATATTTAGCCATGTTTTTAGTACAAGGAAAACTAATTTAAAATGACTAGGGATAATCTCCCCCTACGGTGTAATAAACAAAAGGATTGCCCTTAATCCATGTGCTATGAATGATCCATAAAAATATAGCTTCTAGTGTTACTCCTCAAAAGGTGTTTCAATGATTTTCATAATGGACTCATCTTGTAATTTAAATGTTAGAGGTTCTGTATCTACAGGGGGAGATTCAACAAGCTAATCTACAACTACTTGTCCCTTAATGGCCTTCTATTTTATGTATTCTATCTCAAACTTAATAAGAAGTATGATCTATTTGGCCATGTAGACTTGTAAAATTATTTTAGATAATATATTATTGAGTGGATCTACTTTAGAGATAACCATGGTCTTGTTATTTAACATGTAATGACATAGTTTATTAGTTAAGAAAATCATAGCTAAATAAGGTTTGTCAATGGGTATATAATTATGTTCATACATAGCTAGTGTATGTATTAGATATTACAACACATGTTATTTTAAATTATCATTATTTTGAGTGAGGAGTGCCCTTAGGGCTATGTCCATACTTGATATTAGATATTTCTTATTGTTAGGTAGAGTTAGCTTCAAGATGGACTAAACATGATTTGATTTGATGGAGATACCATCTTTGGTGATAATATGATCTAGTAATTTTCCTTTGGTGACTCTAAAAATGCATTTTTTTTGGGTTGAGAGAAACTCCATACCTCATGCATCTATTTAGGACTTTCTATAGATGGTCTACATGGTTGACTCTATTCTTAGAGAATATTATAAGGTCATCAATGTAGATGATGATGCACTTCCACACTAGTCCATAAAAGGTGAAATTTGTCACTCTCTAGAAAGTGGACCCTACATTGATTAGGAAAAATGACATCCCTTTATACATAAAGGTTTCCCATTTGGTGGTGAAGTTAGTCTTCATCCTATCTTCTGATTTAACCAATATCTAGTTGTAGCCTAAGAACCCATCCAAGAAAGATAACATATCTAGGACACTCATCATTTGTATTACTTCATTTAAATAAGGTAGGGGATAATTGTCCTTTTCTAAGGCTCTGTTTAAGTTCTTAAAATAAAAACATAGCATAATTTATCCATTATTTTTTTGACTAGTAAAAGGTTAGCTACCCACATTGAGTGCCTAATTGGGAAAAAAAATTATGTCCAGGAGCTTTTGTACTTTAGTCTCTATAAGAAGATATAGGATTGGGTTCATTAGACTTTGTCTTTGCCTGAATGTAATGTGTTCTAGATTTAGAGGGATGGTGTGAGTTATGACCCTCGAGTAAAAGATCTTTAGGTCATCATATGTCCACATAATGAAATCCTTGTAATATTTTAAAAACCTCTTCATCTTATGCTTCTCATTTTTAGTACAACTTAGACATATATTCACCAATTGGGGAGCCTAGTCAGTCCCCAAGTTTTATTTGGTGAAGTTAGATTCAATTGATTTCATCTATTTCTACTTCTTAGCTTCAGTATTAACATCAAAATATCATTCTAAGGAAACCATATCCAAGGATATTTAGTTTTATTTCAATTGCATAACACCATCTTCTCCTATATCATCAATCTACATAGGTTAGATATTTCCTTCATCTATTATATGGGATTCAAAATTCCTTGAATGGTTTAAGAACCATATGATTTGTTTATCATTATCAAATATATATAAGTTATCCATATTATCTAGGAGAGAAGGGCATGGGACTATTTCCACTAAAAATTTATACATTTTTTATTCTTGGAGTGGTTCCAGATTGGCAGCAGATGTTGTTAATGAATCATCTGTCTAATTCTTTTCTCTTGGGATGGCCTTGATGTTGAATGCTTCAAAAGATTCAATGAAGTCCCAATCTTTATGTTTACACTTATTTAGGTACGTAGGCTTGCATTGGAACTTATTTTTGATCTAGTTTACAACCATCCCAAAGTCCTTGAATATTAGCAATTACTTGTTGTTTTTAATGTGAACTATAGGCCTAAGATCAGGACTTCATACTCAGCCCTATTATTAGTGCAGGGGAATTGCAACATGTAAGCAACTAAATATTGTTTAGATTTTGGGTTTATTAGGGTCATTTTCATGCTATAACCTTATTTCAAATGACCCCCATCAAAGTGTAAATTCCACAATTGAGAAGGACCTTAAAATTCTTGTTAATGTAATTATTGTTTAGTGGTGAAAGCATACTTGCCTACATGTGTTGATACAAAGTCAACTTACTCATTCTATTTATTATAATAAATAATTAAGTACTTTATTTTGGGTTCCCTATCTACCTTGATTTTATTTGGTACTCCTTTTAGGGTAGCCACATGTGGGATAAATATATGGCCATGTATCTATTCAACATCTTTGACTAGTCTCAGCTAAGCAATATTATGTATGCTTTGATTCCAAATATATGCACACATTTTTCAACTCTTTAAAATATGGGACTAAAGATTTATCCAATTATAGTACTACTCTTTTTGACTTATCAGGAGTCAAACCTAACTTTTGGTAGATAGTTATAAGCATCACATTGGTTGATGCCCCAAAGACATCTAGGTAGTTATGCATGTTCTTTTCAAACATTAAAATAGTTAATAGGAATGGTGGTACCTCAAGTTTATCTTTGTACATCATCATATTTATATGAGCAATCTTGGATTTGTCGTAAGTCCTCCTTATTAGGGCCTTGAGTAGTATCTCCCTTTACTCAATAATTTAATCTAGTTCATGAATACTAATATTGGATTTAATCTTTTTCATGTCTTCAACAATATTATATCCTCCCCTGACTTGATATTCAAAGCTTTGTGACTTATCTTTATACGAGGGGGAGGTAGATTATCCCTCCTAGGTGGAAGTAAATTATTAATGCTCAGTGGGGGCATATTTTTGTTGATATTCAGATCAAGGGGAGTGGAAGCACTACTATTAGGTGGTAATGAAGAAGTCATAGGTTTCTTGCTTCTTAGGTTGTATTTGTTCTTGAATTACTAAAAATTGTTGAAAAGCGTGAACCTCATTGATGTTATCCTCAGGCTCATTATCATCTTCCACTGGAAAGGGGAAGTCATAAGTGTCAAATAACATATTTGTGTTGGGGTTGCCCAAATAATTAGATGAACATGGTTTTGACTAACTAGCATAATTTTATTACCTCTTAACCTCCTGCTAGAAGAGTTTAAAAGTAATGCATATCTCGATATAATCTAACACTTTATGTTATGCAATGTTATGAGATTGACGCCAATTTGGAAGAATTATGTCTATGATGTTGATCTTTGGCATCTTATTAGATGGAACCTAATGCTATCAATTATTTTTAGACCTGTTGAAGGGCCTATTATATATCTGGAAACCATAACCCTGATTGTTCTGATTAGATTTCTATCCACCTATATTGTCCATATATTTTTTCATGCTAGAGAACTCATTACTTAGTTTCTAAGCCATTCTTTGGATGTATTCCATCTCTATTTTAGTTGAGTTAGGTGCATTTCCCTATGTTGAAGTGATATTATCTAGTATGTAAGGGTGAATTTAACTCTGATGGTTAGGAGTGGAATTATTTAGTAAATTGGGATGTTAATTATTGGCAACATTAATTAATGACAATTGATATTGCATTGTGTTTTGGTTATGTGATGTATAATTTTGGGTTATATCAGGTTTTTGGTTGAAATCTAAGAAGATAGGTCCAAGACTGAGGGGAGGCAACTATTGTAATTGAGGGTATAGTTATTCGTCCACATTGATTGCTTCCATGAAAGCTAGGGGTAGAGTATCAACACTGACATCCCTATGAAAAAATAAAACAATCATGAGATCTAGGGAATTTTTATACATTTTGAGGGCTAATGGTTCATTAGTCTGATAGGTAGATTCCAATCTAATGTACATATTTTTAACCTGAGCATTGAATGCTTAGATTAGATCATTAGGCTCTTACTTCATGCTTGTAAAGTGTTGATAGATAACACTTGCACTGGTAACTTGGCCAAATTATGCCAAGAAGGTATCTTGACATTCCATCCAAGTTGTAATTTAACTGTATTGAATATTTAGAAACCAATCATAGGATGTTTTTTGAAAAGTCAATGGAAATAGTCTATAAGACACATCTTCATGAGTTACATTCAAGATCCCTAGAGCAAATTAGAAATCCTTTATATGATCTTCTGTAGTCCTTACTCCCAAAAGAGAGAAGGAAGGAAGATAATTCTCTAAGTTTATAGGCAAATCGCATACCACTTTTATGAAATTGATGGTTGATCTAATCAACTAAGCTGGGGCTTAAGGTGGAGGATTGGCTAGAGGTGGAGGATTAGGAGGTGGATTCTAAAGATGGGTGATTAGAACTATTAAAAGATGAGACTAACTTCTTGGGGATAATGATTGATCCTTATGTCTTCTAGAAACACCTCTATCAAACGTAAACTTTATATATATCTCCAAAGGTGGATAAATAGGTTATTATTTAAGGTTAATCTTGCATTTGAATGCATCCAACATAACTCAAATGATCTCTCAAAGGGATAGGGTCAGAGGTGCAGGCCCTCATTATAGCACCAATTTAAAACTTTTGTTAATGTGGGTTTTATACACACCCCATAAATTCCCATGAGGTTTCTTCTAATGTTTTAGGATTGGTGAATAAAATCTCTCTAAGGCATGAATTTCAAGGTATTCAATTTTACAATAACATGTTGGTAGAATTATAGTGAGTAGTTTTGATTGTTTACCACAGGTGAATTGGATATGGGTGAACTTAGATCTACTTGGAGTGGGTGGAAGGATGATGATTCTAACTAAGGTGGGTAGGATTTTAAATGAAACTTTAAAAAGAGGGAAAGGGAAGGCATTAAAGAGGGCCTATGGACAACCAAGAATAAATCCTTTCAATACTAGAACATGAACTTAAGTAGGACAAGAAATCTAAACCAATACTTGTCATAAGTTGTTGTAGCACACCAAAAATCAAATACAGTGAAGAGTCAAGAAAGTAGAACATGGTATACTCGAACATACAATATCAAAGGTTGACTAATTGTTAGATTACTATTACACATCTACAAGAGGGATTGTGATAAGCATGTAAAAGATATTCAAATCAACTGTAGCTTAAAATGAATGAATATATTTAAAATAGATAAATAGTAAAAAATTAAGTCACTAAGATATCAAAATGATGGAATGTCCAAAATAATCTACAAATTTGGAGAAGAATCAAAATTTGCACATAGATACAAAGTCAAGTAGAACTCTTTCAAATTTCCTATTAATCTAAATAGCCAAAATTTTCTTCCCTTTAAGACTGGGAGGTTAAATATATTTATATGAATGTGATGGGTAAGGCCTTATATCTTCAAGATTTGCCTAAAATTACAAGTTCAAAATAGAACCTTTCATTCAAAATCATGCAAAGATGCATGTATATTGATAATGCTTAGAAAAAACTCTCTAGCTAAAAATATAATATGCATATATATTAAATAGATTGGGAAATAAAGTTACACATTGGTGATAACATGAAAATAAATAATTAATTTTAACTCAAAGAGCTGATATGGCATAATTAACTGGAGGAGTTGATGGAGTAACTACTATTATAACTGAGGTAAAGACTAAGAAGCTGGGGGGCACTGACAGACATTTACATGCATGGAAATGACCTATAAGCTATTTAATTGGATTTTATCTCTTCACCTAGAGCATAAATTACATCAAACTCTATCTATAATTTCAAATTTTAGTAATGAAGGATTTAATATTATGATAGCATCAACCATCAATATTTCTTGTTCTACCTTTGAGATCTTGAATTTGGTTGCTAGATCCTCTACCCTTGTTACTTTATCCTTAAAAAAACTAACCAACTACAATAATTACTCATTGGTTTTATAAATAGTCCCCTCAAATTCTTACTTAAAGTTATCTGCAACTACCAGGAGAAGATTCTCAAAATTGGGAAAATTGACAAGTTTCCATGTTTGGGTAATAACCCTTATAGCTCTCATGTTCCTCAAAATATATAGTTCCTCACTCTCATGATTGATAAAAAGTCCCAAAAACTTATTCATCTATTTGTATAAATTTAAGGAAGCATCCCTTTTGGTAATCACATAGATCAAACTCCAAGAAGCGTCAATGTTGGTCATGAGATTTAACTAGTTAAAATCACTAATCCTTCAGCATCAAACCAAAAAATTCAATATCCTATCTACATCCTTTATTTCAATCTAAAGTGTAGAAATATTTTCCCTATTAGCCTAGCTACTCACCCTGGAAACTCTAATTTCATCCAAAAAGCTGTATAACTTAGTGGTTTCACTTTGATCATCAGCAATAACTCCCTAAGGGTCTTGTGTAATTTACATTTTTTTCCATATTTTTAAGGCCACCTCAGTACTTTGGTGAATTTATTTCATTTTCACCCCTATTTAATCCACAAAAGTGTTTAAATCCTTAATATATTTAGTAGGGTCATTGGTATTTCCATTGGGATTCTTTGATAAAGAGATCAAGTTCTCTCTTTGTTTGAATCCCACTTCACCTTTTGTTTTGAGTTCACCAGCTTACTCTTCCTCAATCTATAAAGAGTCACACTCTCCTTATCAAACTAAGTGAAGAATATGAGGAGATCAATTAAGACCAAATTCTATCTTTCAACCCCAACATTCTACATCTCTCTCACCCATTTGGGAACAATAAGTTCTCCTATTTCAACTTATTAATTATGGTCTGAGGAAGTAGAGGGTGTAGTGGTTATTGGAAAGGATGTAATCAAAGTGTTTCATAGTGAGGCACTTTTTTGAATAGGAAATTGAGGAATTTTCTGGATAATCTTCTCCCATGGAGATGTTTCTTTCATATGGGTTATTTTATCCAAAAATCTAGTAAGACACAGGGTTACTTCAACAGTCATTATTATTTTTGGCATGGTCAATGGATGGAGCTTGGGGAGATCTATTTGGGTCAATATTTTCTTTGGAACTATGGGCTACCTAGGATTGAAAATAGGAACTTTGACCAAGTTATCAAAAATTAATACCTTGGGAGTCCTTATTAGTTTAGGAGAAGAAAGAATATCAGAATCAATAGTAGTGGTATTAGAACTAGTTAATACAACCCTAAGAATAATTGAGGGTAAACTCATAACTAGAATATATACATTATAAACTGAAGAAACAATAGAAGAGACTATCTCATCAATTATTTAACTTTGCTCTTATGTGAGGCTAGCTAAATCTTCCTCCATTTCATGCTTTCCTAGACTTAAGGCTTTGGATTTTCTAGCTCAGCCTCTTTATCACCTAGTTGTGTAATGCCCATTTCTTTCTCTTCCTCCTCAGAAAGATAATCAACCAAATAAATTACTTATTCAACTTCCTCTTCTTCGTATACAAGTTTCATGGTATCCTTTGCATCCTTTACATCTTCCTCTTCATTAACTTCCTCTATAATGGGGAAACAAATTGATGGTCTCTCTTCTAGTTTATTATCTTGGGAGGGAGTAGGAGAGTCCTTGTGCTTCCTTTGATAGGTGTCAATGGGTGGAGTGGAAGGTGTATGAGATGGTGGATAAATTTTAGGAACAACTATGGTAGGAAGTGTGATTGAAGGTGATGGAGTGGAAGGCATAAGGCTTTCCTAAGGAAACTTAGGGGATTGAGGAGAGTTTAGAGCAATTGAAACGGAAGGAAAATCCATTTGCAATAATTTATGGAGACTTAATTGAATAAATGTGGTAATGGGAGACAAATAAGTCATCACAAAACTACTCTTCCTTTATTCAATTGAATAAACTGTTGATCTATCCCTTGTGGTAGTTTTTCCCAAAATATAAACATGGATAATTGTTATTGTAGAGGGGACTTAAGGACCTAAAAGACCTATCAAAATTTCCCTCTTAATTTTAGGATTAGGTTCATTTTGAATACTATATTCATATGGTTGTCAATTTATAGGCTCTATTGAAGGGGAAGGTGGTTGATCATGTGGTTGATAATCCTATGATAGAGATGGGGGCCATTTCTAACTCCATGTATTTTATGCCCATTATTTTTTTGCCTCAGGGTTGTACTATAAGGCTTTGGTGTGTATCATAAACATTGATTTATCTTTCATCCTTTTCCATACCTCTAAATCATATAAATCATTCAATAATATCTAATAATGATCATATCCTTGATGATCATATGAGACATGTACTTTCTTCTTTTCTTAAATGGACTTGAGATACCCCCTTACCTTCCTCCTAGGGCCTCATTCCCTAAAAGGTGTAAGATGGAAATTATACTGAGTTTGAACTTTACCAACTTGAATAGAATGTGGCGTAATCACATATTAATGTCACCCAATAGTTAGAGGAGTCTTGAAATAGTGGGATAAATGCCTTTGACCTAATTCCTTGTTAATGTTTTTAAAAACCTGATATACAACATATTGTTCTATTATAGTGTTCAAAACATGATCTAGCAGTAGTAGGGGAGATGTCCTTGTTACTTATACCTAGATGAAAATTACATCTAGGAATAACCAATACTCTCCCATATTTCTCAAATTTCTTGTCATGTTTTTTGATAATCTAGGTATCAAGGTGCCTTGCATTACTTGATATATATGAGGGTATACCTCATTGCATATCTTTCTAATTTCATTCATATATATATGAATGAAAATGAAGGAAAATTCTTCTCCAACCTTGTTTACCAAATATTTATTAGAGGGTTTCCACTCATGGCCATAGGGCTTGTAAACTATGGCCATCACTATATTCAATAGGTAGAATATCATAAAAAAGTTGTTGTCAGTAGGCCTTTGATCAGGTGGAGCACCTGTGATTTTAAATGGATGCTTATAATCTCCCCAAGTGCCACCAATTGGTTATATGTTAGGATTATATCAAAAAATGAAATCCATTCAAATAAAACATATGAAATACTTGGGAGACCATATAGTCTATTCAAAAGGGCCATCGCTATGCCAATTCTACTCATGAATTTGATAATGCAATTGGAGGAGATAACCCCTTTAGGATTCATCTTCTAACCTTTTGTGAGACATTTTTTAGCATTTGGGAATAAATAATCTTTAATATTTTCTAGTAAATATATGAAGTCTTCATGTTTCCATTTTAGCAAGAATTTGCCAAATGGTAAGTATGCACAACTTGGGAGCATGAAAAACTTAAACTTTTAACTTTTTAAAAAAACTCTATTTTCAAGACTTAAAACTTTTAATAGCGCAGAATCTTCCAAAGACTTGGACCATTATATTCAAAGGTATGGTATTAATTGTAAAAGTTTAATTATCCTCAACCAATAATACTATGATTCAAAATATAACAACTAGGATGTATAAAGATTAGTATTGTTAGCTCATAAATCAAAACAATGACATTAAAATAAAATTCATGAAAAACCAAGGTTCAAAGTGACTTAAGATACTAGTTTAAGATTATATTTTCATAATTTTAACTTGTGTGATACTATAATCTTTGGGAATAACCTATATGGAAACTAAATGACAACCAAGTCAGAGATTTTTAGGTTTATAGCTCCCTAAATAAATGTTTTAGGGTAATGGGTCCCTGTTTTAAAATTTTAAATGGGGTGTGTGTGTTAGGGCACAACAAAGTGGAATCATTTTTATGTGTTTTTCTAGATGAAAAAAATAAAGGGAACCAACATATATTTCCTATTTCTTTTTTACTTCTACCATTGCATCCATTCCCATCTCTACCTATAGATATTTCTATAGCACCATCTCATAGTTTGGGATCATAAATTGGTCTCTTAAATATATCTTACCCCATATATACTCATGTTACCTATACTCATCCTATTACATCAAAAAATTCTACCCTTGAGTGTATAATCCTTACACTAAAAGATAAGTTAGCCCATATTGAGAAAACCACCTCTCATGTTATCCCTTTTATGGGCTATTATTCTTTGTTTCACAACCCTTTGGCACCCAAAATTACATATTATCTGATATCAATTGGGTTTTTTCTCTTAATTTCCTTCTCTATGAAGGGAAAGGTGATCTTGAAAAACATTTACATGTCATCCACATAATGCATCTATATTATTTGGATAATGATAAATTGTTGACTAAACTCTTTCCAATAAGACTAAAATAATATCCTCTTCTATGATTTTATGATATTCCTCTTCAATTAGTAAAGGCTTTCAATCCTTTAGCAAATCAGTTCCTCATACATGTTTCTATCAACATTGATGAATAGTTATCATATGCTCAAATTCTTAAACTTAAATATTGATCTAGCGAAACAATCAGTGAATGCATGCTAATATATAAGAATATGATTATAGAAATAACCATAAAATGGATTATAATGAGTTTTAGGACATATCTAATCCAAGTTTTGTACCTCCACTTTAAGAGTCAATATGTTTGATAAGTTAAAATCCTTCAAAGAACTATGCCCTATAGTCAAAGAGTGTGAGTTCAAATAGATTACTTATAAAAATCTCAAGTACACTTCAAATGCATCTTCTACATTCAATGTTAAAATTCAAGGCAAGATAAAGTATAATAGAAAACTAAATGAAATCAATAATGAATCAAAGGTTACAATTAATGATATATAAAAACTAACATAAAAGATTCAACTAAAAGCTCCATCAAGGAGGTAGTTTTCTAGGTTACCTTCACCTCCTCATGTATTATTAAAAAAGTTACTAGAATGCAATTTAATCATTCTTCCTTCAAAAATGGAGGTAGACATGTGTAGACCACAAATAATTTTTTTTTTATGATAATGCATATTGTGACTACCATAGATGTATTTGGCACTCTAAAAATATATTATTCAAGGTTAGGCCCAAGATTATAGACATTATTGATGAGAATATTATTTATAATAGCACACCTACTAAAGAAGCTATGACCCAATTAAATGAAAATTCAAATCTCAAAATGTACAATGACCCTTTTTCCAAATCATGAAGAAAATAACTAGGATAATTCTAAAGTACATTATGCATATAATTATCTTCTTCCTCATTATTCATATGGGAATCCACTTGATAACATTAGTGGTACAATTATAAGCAAAAAATCACCATGACCTATGATCTAATTCAATGAATGTGTAATTGTGGATGATGATTCATATAGATATTCACCCTTAATTTATGCATATATTGACAAACAATCCATATATAGTGTTATGATAGATAATGGATCAAGTGAAAAAGTGTGCACCATAACTCTCCTTCAATTTCTTGTTATATAGAACAATATCTACAAAATACTTCTTGAATTGTCAAAAAATTTGATGTTCATACACTTGATACTCTTGGCATATAGTAATACCTTTACAAGTTTAGCCTATCATATTACCCACTCCATTACTAGTCATACCAAGCACAAGGGGTCTTTTATATGCCACTAAGATGCCCTTGGCTACCAAAAATTAGAGCAATACCTTCTACATTGATATATGTATTTAATATATTCATGATAATAAAGTGGTAAAAATTCCTAGAATCAAATAAGAATATCCTTTGCAATAAATTATTTTTATTTCTTCTCTAGAATAAATTCTTGGCATAATCATTGAACAACATGATAAAATAGTCTACAAAACTATTTAAGAGCATGATTTACTTTTTCCAAATCACATTAAATTTTCTTCATCTACTAATGAACATGATCATATTATAGATTTGATGTTTCCATCTACTTATGAGCACGAGACAATTACACATGATCATATTTGGTTAGTTTCAAAGAACATGATACCTTCTCCTAAATAGAAAATGGAACACTAGAATAGGTCCTCATCTCCTAAATCACACTAAGTTATTTAAATAACTCCATCACAAGAACATATTGTTAAACCTTATCCAACACATGAGGATAAAGGTTTTCAAGGATATATGAGTAGTGATTCAAAGGGATACATTACAACACATGATTCCTATTCATATTTATAGGCATTGGAAGTTGGCTCTTCATCTTCATATTAAGTTAATCTTTCATGATAGGTAGTTATGTACACATATGAACATCCCATGAATGATATCCATGGTTGGACAAAGACTTTCATTCCCTCGCAACCAACTAGTTGAGATACATCTCTTGATTATTCACATTTTCACTTTCTACATACTTTTATTTTTTGATAGTTCTTATATCCCTTTTCCTAACATTATTCTAAGACCTTGGATTTTCTTTTCCATTTTTTGCACTTGGTCTCTTGATTTTCAAACTAATTCGAACAATCCAAAATAAATATTTTATCTATCTTTCTCAATATTCCATAATTATCCATGTTATAACATGCCTCATACTTACAAGATAACATTTATCTCTTATCCATCAGGAGCATTTACATTTTTTTATATATCTTAATCATTCAACCTACATTTAAATGACTCATTTTTCATATTATTGGTGGCACATGGCTTGCCTTTCTTCTTATCATACAATGCTTTTTCACATTGTTGAGGATTTTTAAGATCCTTTCCCCTTGTTATATATAACATGTAAACCTTACTCATGCATTTTATTAATTCAAATATTCCAAAAAAAAAAAATAGTCAAATAAGATTTTTTTCAAAAACATGCAAATAATTAAAATAAATAAAAATAAAATCAAAATCAGGAATTAAAAACCATTTTAAATTTGTGTTAAGTTTACATATTTTCATATTTCATTTATTTAATATTAAATTGATAACATATTTTATTTCTCAAATATACATCTCTTTTCACTAGGTACTTGAGTGTGATATAAGACATAGATTTACATGGTTTCAATGTCAAGCTTCCCTTATTACCCAATAACCTTGTTAAGTTAGGGGAATATCTTAATTCTCTTTAAACACATTTTAAGGTTGTTCATCCATAAACTTCCTACCATGATGAGTCATATATCATACAAATGTTTTATCTAATCACTCAAAATTTACATGTGTTAGATGAATATATTATTTTTCTAACAATGACATTAACACATATGGTGGATGTGGATTAGTCTATTATGTCTATGCTTATTTATCAACTACATAATATATTAAAATTTTCTTTCTTATTATTTGTGAAAAATTATTGTTTGTATAGCAAAATCATGTCATTTACATCTCCTTGTTGGTCTTATGTGTATTGACATTTTTGTGTCCCTTGTATGTGGCCTTTTGGGCCTTATGTGTGACATTATATTTAAATTACATGACATTGTAAAACTTTACTTATATTATTATTTCTTGTTACTATGGTGCCATAATCTATATCATGAATAAGCTACTTACATGCTTCGATGTTTTAGATTTTTAATGCATGTCAAAAATGCAATTCAATATTACATTATATACTATGATGCAAATACAAATACAATTATTCAAATGATATTACATGATTATATCTTTTGAATATGGCATAAATATTCTTTTGAGCTAAGTGAATCACAAGTTACATATCTCAAAATGGGGGCATAACAATGCGCTTGCCTTAATAAGTGAAGTCCTCAAGAACAATTTTTTGATTTATGGAACTATAAAATTATAAATATTATAGCATGATTTAAATTTTCAGATTATGGGTGGATTTCACATGCATTTGCACTCATCTTTATAGTTAAAATAATGAAAAAAATTACATGTTTCAATAGTTGAAAATTTAT
>JARHVA010000544.1:5017500-5138508 GCA_037957365.1 Torreya grandis
TGCACATCTCTACTTAAAATATTGTGGGTATGAATCCATGACACTTTCGCTAGAGGAAACATATAAAAATTAATGATAACCACCCTAATGAGTTATGATTAATAGATGGTCCATTTATAAACTCATATCCATTCCAAATAAGCTAGGGTTTGATTTTTTCCCCATGCTTTCCATATAATATTTCCATAAAATGACAAAACCACTTTTACTGAAGCCTAGATGATAACACAATTTATAAATCATAAGACATTTTAAGTTAATCTTCAATACATATTATAGACACCTAAATCTGGCCACCAATAACCTCTAATCAGGATTTTGCCTGATTTCCACCCAAAATGTACAATTTAGCCTAAAAACATGAAAACATTCTAAATGATGTGAAACTGACATATACAAGTGCTGATTTTGTCCAAGATATCCCTAAATGGGGTAATGCAATTTATGGGCCAGCTAACTTTGATCAGTCCATTCTAAGTCAAAATGCCAAATTTGCACCTAGGTGCTCTAGATTGCTCTTTCCTATCAAATCTTATACAGATGACATGTGCCTTTGTTATTTGTTTTTGGTAATATCCTAAATGGAAATATGGTTCTAATGCATCTAACATCACCTTCCAATTCCAATCCAATCAAAATTTGGACCAATAATAGGGCATTCTGATTAATTTGAGTAATTTGTGCACAAAGTGCTTAATCATGCTTAAGAGATAATTAACCAAAATCAAGGCCTAATTAATAATTCCATGAAAACTTGTTTAATTCTTATTTTTGGAAATGAATATTGAATATCTACATTATCAGGTGACCTCATTTCTTGGGAAGACATCTCTAGGCCATAAATGCCATAAATATCAGGATTCATGCCCTTCATGCCTCATTAATGCCTTCCATGATGCCCTATATGCCTCTTAATTTCTCATTCTTCCAATCTCATGATGAGGATAATTACAAACTTAATTCCAAAAATTTAATGAATCCTCAACCACACATCTCAATCTTAAGATGGATAGTTGAGGTTGATTTTGATCATTCTCAAAAATCTATAAATAGAGAGGCCATGAACATCATTTCTAAGCTATTTTGGTGCAAAGTTATTATGATCAAATATCTTCAAAGATTTAATTATGGAAATTTATAATGAAAAATTTATTCCAAGCCAAGCCAAGCCACAAGCCAAAGGGGCCAAGGAGAGATGGAGGTATCCAAGCTTCCATTGCCAAGGACTTCATGAGCAAAAGTCGAGAAAGCCACTACTACAAAGGCATTTGGAGCATCCAATGAAGGTGAAGGAATTATTATGTTTTCATTCCTTTCTTTTTAGTTGTGTTTGTCATTTACTTTTGTTAACTAATCTCTCCCTAGTGTCTAGGCCTAGAGAAGTTATTCTAGTTAGTGTGTTTCTTTCATTTTATTTTCATTTTGGAACTAACACCATACTAACCATCCTTTCTTGAGTCAAATTCCTACATCACATAATGGCACACCCAGTGGGACAACATGCAACCTACACATGAAGAAGATCATTTTGTAACTCTAAAATATTTATTTGAGCCTTTAAAACTTTCGCAAATTGATTTTCTAACTTTATTTTGCCATTTTTGGTTGCCATGGTTTTACATAGTAACCAACATCAACAAGTAAGATTGACATCAATTAGCAAAACTGACATCGGTTAGATTTTAGTTAGCCAAGGTAACCATCATTAGTTGTAATAAACAACGTCGATCACTGTGTTTTTCTAAAAACATAGACCTGAGAGCTACTTTTTCAAAGTTCATTATTTCAAGCTAAAAATAACTTCAAAGCTAAAGGACATGCTAACAATTTTGCTATAGGACCAAGCTTGATATTTATTTAAAACATATTTAAATCACCTTTGAATGCTTAAAAATCAATTAGGAATGTTGTTTTGGTGTTTAACAAAGAATTTAGATGTTTTAGTGAATGTTTTCAAAGTTTGCAACTAAGAATAAGGGGTTAAATAAACACCACCAAATCTTTCATTTTGGGCTTAAAATTGAACACACTTGTCAATTTTTTTTTGCAATAGTTGTTTAATAAAATCTTTTTTTGGAAATAATAGGAATGTTGCATGTATGCTCTTCCATTTATCCCCTATAGGGAACCCTTAGAATCAAAAGCACCTTTCCTATTACAAATAGCCTAGTCCAAGGCTTAGAAATAAAGTCATCTAAAGCACTCCCCAAAAACTCATCAAAGTTTGGGTGACCTTGAAAATGACCCTAAAGTCTTTCTACTTTCATGCTTTCTTTATTTTTATGCATCTTGGCTTGCGAGAGGGACTTCATCACCTCCCAAAAGTTCTTTAGGAAAGTTTTAACTCGGGGTTTCATCTCTTGGTATTAACTTCATTTGGCTCCTTTGGAGTTGCACATGGGACATAATGGCACTTTGGACATCACACTACACTGAGTGTACAATAGGATGTAATGGTTTCAAAAAGGACTAGACCTTTTTACAACAAGCCAAGTGATACGGACCCAAAATCCATGCTTTTCTTTTTGCATTGTTTGGTGTGAAAGTCATTATACAATTGATTCCCCTAGATCATTCAAAAACTTGTTAGATCTTAGATAAATCCCCACTTTCCATGGAATTATTATTGGTGTAAGGTGTGCCTCAAGGTCCATGTCATAGTACTATCATTTGAGATAAGGGGGGGGGGTATAAAAAGCCTACTATATTATGTGCATTTACTTTTGGATGAACACTTAAAATCCTCTTAAATGACATATATTGATGGATTCCAATAATCCCAAGCAACCTTGTTAGTTTAAGATCTAATAATGATTAATTAGTTGGTCTTGTCCTAGTTTAAATTCTTGTTTGGAGTCAAAACTTGG
This sequence comes from Torreya grandis, assembly GCA_037957365.1. Lineage (NCBI taxonomy): Eukaryota > Viridiplantae > Streptophyta > Pinopsida > Cupressales > Taxaceae > Torreya > Torreya grandis. The sequence goes on from JARHVA010000544.1 coordinate 5,020,368, forward strand.
TGTAAACAAATAATCCAAACCAAACACATAGTCCAAATTTTCCTTTGAACAAAGAGGCATTCTGTTGTCTACGTGAGATCATCAATTTGCCTTGTTCAAAAGTTCATCAAAAGCTTGAGAGTCATATCATCCACTTTGGCACAATTATGCTACCCAATTGAGTCTAGACCTTTACCAAAGTTGTAAGTCCTTCACTTATAATCTAAATTTGAAATTACACCTTTACAAGTTCATAGGGTTGATGTGTTAAGTGGGTTTGCCATTTGCACTAAAGTTGAGGGAACTTAGGTTTAATTTATAATTTAGGTTGAAGGTCGTTTAAAGACTCATAATCATTATCATCACTTGATAGAATTAAGCTATTTTGTGCTAAACACTTGCACTTTGAGTCTATTTACTAAAACATTTTGAGTCAAGAAAGGTAGTGTTATACGGTCAAAATTGTAGGAAAACATCTTTTCCTTAGAGGGTTTTTGAAACAAACCTTTTTGTCATACCTTTCAGGTAGTATAACATCGTTACACTACTTAAAACATTTTGAATATTGTTTCATAGATTCTCTTGCATAGAGTTCCAAATTTACTCCTACATTTTTAGACCAATCCAAGTGTACTTTTGGGATCTTTTGTCTAAAATGGTTATATTGTTTGCCTTTGTTTAGCTTGTTTGTAAAAAAACCCAGTTTTATACCATTTTTATGAGAAAATAAACTATTTCTAAAGTGCCTTTTATTTCATACCTTATACCTAGTTGATCAAGTTCATGCCCAAGAATAAAATGCCTAGTGTTTATTAAAAGTGTTTCAAATCTGTTAGATTAAAACTTTAATCTATTTTTAAAGTCTAGCTTTTGACATTGTTTGGCCAAGAGTCCTAGCACATGCCTTGTTTGAGCCTAGCTTTTGACATCGTGTTTGGCCAAAAGACCTAAAATTTTTTAAAATTCCTAGATTATATTGATTTGAAACACTTTGAACTTAGATTTTGGCATTTTGATTTTAAGACCATTTACTTGCTTACCTTTGTGTGAACAGTGAAATGTTAGATACTTCATGCTAGCTTGTTTCCTCACAAAACTTTGCATAAACCTTTTGATCCTTTTGACAAATATAGATCAAGTTGGGACATCATCTATTTTAGACATTGTCCTTTTTAGAAGTTATGGAACTCTTTGACCTTTTATCACAAAAGCATTGACTACAAATTCCAACATGTATTCCTACACTCATAGTGGACTCATGTACAATCTAGGGATTAGTAAAGTGGTTGCATAGGAAAAAATGGTGCAAGACCCCTATGTAGATAATATTGCTTATGATATGGATTCTTATCCATCCTATAATACTCAATTAGGGTCACAAATCCAAGATCCATTGGCCAACTATCTGGTTAACACACCACCTTATTTAGATCATGACCAAGACCAAACTGTGTAATACTTAGCTATAATACCTATAGTGGATGAGCTAGTACTTCAAAAACCATATTATACTAATACAACTTCCACGTATGATCCATTTTTGTTTGAGTGACATTTTTTTGAAAACAAAGATGAGATTTTGGTTAGAGCCATCAAGGTAGGGCCCAAGTTTCCAGCAGACTTCCCCCATGAAAATTTACCAAGTCTAGTAAGAGTGCCCCACAATATCATCTATGATCAACAGGATTCTTCTAAAAATCCTATGGCTCTAATCCAAACAACCTACCAAGATCTTAATATATCTAATCAAGGTAAAAACATCGTGTTATAGAACTTTAACCAAATGCAGACAACATATCAAACCTGCCTGAATCCAACATGTGATTTCAATTAGATGAACATGGTGAGTAAGCCTCTTATTTACCTAGTTCTTTCAACAAGAGCATTGATAGAGTTAACTATATAAGAGAATCTAAATTTTGACCCATTCATACAAACTATTTCAATAGATAACTTGATGCATATGCCTATTATTGAAGAAGTGTCTTCAGCCTCTACACTGAATAGTGAGCCAAACATAGTGGACAATGTGAAAACAACATCTAGTCCCAATCAAAGTGGTACTAATGTGAAAATAACTAGCCAATAACATTTACCTATACTTAATCCTATGAGTAGATCATCATACCAAGGAATAAGAGTTTCTACACCCCAACCTCAACCGGTTGCTTCCTCAAGTGTACAACCTATGGGATTAGGTAATCAAACAATAGCCAATGTCATGCTTCAATAATAGAATGTGATGAACCCTACTCCTCTAGTGTATCAATGCAATATAGGACAAATACATTTCCACCTCAATCAGGGGAAACTAATGTTTCACCTTGATAGGTAATGACAAACACACCTTTTTAATCATAGACTAATATGGTAGGCCAAAACCAAGCAATGACTAATCAATAACATGTAAATATTGATCAGTGATAGATGCCAACTCTATAACATGATTTCAATTCCTCATAGGGATTCATGTAACAAGGAGGTCCCAATGTTTCTCAAGTACCTACTAGACAACCATTGGTTCAAAATGTGCCACAAATCTAGAGACAGGGTCTTGGTCCACAAGTTCCCACTCAACAATAAGGTTTAATTAGTTGGAAACATGTCCCTTTTCAACCATAATAGGCACAATATAGTTATATCCCTCCATCCCAACCATAAAATCCTCCAAGTCAATCCTTTATTGCCAACCCAAACCAAAATATTCCACAACCAAATATACAATTTCATGTACATCTTAATCCACATATGCATATTCTTGGTCCATTCCCCAACCAAGCCAATGTACCCCAATAGGTAGCTCCATCATACCTTGGTCAAAGTATTCCACTTGTGACCTCCCAACCATCTATCTAAACCCAAATTCTCTCTCAAACCAATATTCCTTCTAGTTTCCTATCCCAAGAATTATAACAGATGAAGGATGTAATTGCTACCATTCAAGTTAGGAAGTAGAGTAAAAAGTTCAAATTAGATGACATGTGTTCCTATCCATTCAACATGGAGTATTTATAGATACCATTTCCTCCAAGATATGAACCACCTAAATTTGATAAATATAAAGGGAAAGGTGACCCTAAGGCTCATTTGACTGAATTCTTCATCACATGTCAACCAATGGCATATAGTGACATATACCTTATACTGTTGTTTTCAAGGAGCTTGGCTGGACAAGCCTTGAAGTAGTTTTTAAATTTTCCCAAGAACTCAGTAGCATATTTTGATGATCTTTCTGATAAGTTTGTGCAACACTTTTCCTATAATCTTGAGCATGAGATTTCATTAGTGGACTTAACACAAGCAAAGCAAAAAGTTGATGAGAGTTTTGCAAGTTATTTATAGTGATGAAGAGCCCTTGTAAGATATTTCACCCATATTTTACTAGATAAATAATTAGATGTTGTGTTTACTAAAAATTTACATAGTGAGATAGCTTACCATCTGGAACTATAATGTACACATACGTTCAAGGAAATCATTGATAAAGGTTTGTTGATTGAGCGGGCACTCATAAATAAAGGAGTTATCAAGCTTAATTTAACAAATCAAAATCAAGGTACCGATTAGGGAAATGACCAACATCAACACCCTATTTCAAGCAAAATCATCACAACCGGCACAAGCCAATAACCATGAAAGACCGAAGCAATTCAACTGTAATAAGAATGTTGTGGGAAATGGAGTAACCAAATCTCGTAATGTGTAAATGGTGAAAACATCATTTGCACCACATTTTTAGCTTACTCCTAACCAAAAACCTCTCCAAAAAATGTCACAAGCATAATAACCAAGACCTATACAACAAATACAACAACCTTTACCATTGCAAACCCCTCCTCCTAGAAGAACCATGCCTGCACATCGTGTCTTTAGTGACCTAAGAGAACCTATTAAATCTATATTTCACAAGATTTATACTACTAATTTGATTAGTTGGCCCATACCAAAGCATTATCTATAAGGCATTCCTTATCATAATTAGTACCATGAAAATGAATTCTATGACTGTCATTAGGTCAATGGGCATAATCTAGAAAGATGTGTCTAGATCAAGCATTTAATTGAGAATATGCTGGAGAATGTAGAGATAAAATTGGATAATGGTGCTTATAATTCCAATCAAAATCTTGGGATTTATAAAAACCCCTTTCCTAAACATAAAAATTAGAAATAACAAAATAATCAGCAATAACAATAGCAACGACCAATGCAGCAACAAAATCAACAGTATTAAAATCAAAGGCCAAACTAGCAGAACCAACAAAATCAGCAATAAAACCCACAATGATAGAATAATAAACAAAACCAAGGTCAGAAGGGTAACAACCAACAAACCTACCATGAAATTTCACATGACTATAACAAGGTTTTAGGTCATATTATAGGGGGTAGCATTAATACCATCTCCATTAATCCTAGACCAAGTACTAATCAATCTAGACCATTACTAAATAGTAATATTCAACCAAATCACATGGATAATCCTTCTTTGACCTAGGAATGCATATATGCAAACCAAAAAACTAGGACTTCCCCTTTTGGATCTTATAGTAACAACTCATTCTTTCCACGTGACCACAACAAGTGCACCAACAATCAAGACTTGTCATGTCTGGTCCACATTATTTCCAACATTGATTAGCAATAATGTTATAGTATTTAATCTTGATTATGCAATCACAACTCAAAGGTAAAAGATTACTATCCCAGGCCCAAAATCATCCAACACTTTGCCTATCATCCAACTAACCATTTAGCCTCAAAATAAACCATTCACTACTGACCAAGATAAGAAATTTAATATTGTGGAATAATTATAGAAGACACTAGCATAAATTTCTATCTTGGATTTGTTGTGGATGTTAATAATCCACAAAAACATATTGAATGAGTTTTTGACCCAATCCATTGTTGCTAGTGATATATCCCTTGATAACTTTCAAGATTTGGTTAGACACCTAGCTCCAGCCCAACAAGTCACATTCAACCAAAGTGATATGTCTTCCCTTGGCCCACTCCATAATAAACTATTGTACATAGAAGTTTGTATCAGATGACATAAATTGAAATGTGTCTTATAGACAATGGATCTAACCTCAACATAGTGTCTCTAAAGCTCATCAAGCTTCTTGGGTACATAATGGAAAATCTCTAACTAGAAACAATAACTATCAAAGCCTATGATAATCAGGAAAGAGAATCACAAGGCACCATTAGTTTGATAGTTATCATTGGACCTTTAACCCATGATACACTTTTCCATGTGCTTTATCTTGATTTATCATACAATATGATCTTAGGAAGGCCTTGGTTACATGAGATTCATGCAGTCCCATCAACGCTGCACCAATGTATCAAATTTTCCCACTTAGGGATGAAAGTGAACATTCCAAGATATTTACACCCATATGACCACTGCAAGCATCTTGAGGCTTAATTTCAAATCTATAATTATCAGTACAGTATGAATCCAAGTTCCAAGTAGGATAAAGGAAAAGCTATACTTATTGATCCTTCACCAGATAGTTACATAGATCCTAATACCTTGGATTCCCTTTCTCACATGCCACCTCCTGAAGCTTCTAATCATTTTACCATTTTATATAATGGAATGAGAGAGTATGTGACCCATGATACATTTCATATTGCCAATCTTCCTCAAAAATCTAAAAACCTTTGGATGACCTAAAGTCATCTCGCATATGCATTGGCAACAAAAGATCAAAGATAAGGGACCTATCACATTTGTACCATTATCTAGCCTAGGACCTAAACCTATTGAAGGGGAAAAATCATGGTTATATAATGACAACCAAGCTAATTTATATAAAATTACGAAGTATCCTATTCCCAATAGGATCATAGAGCATCACAATTATGAAGGAAGAGGCCTCAAACCAAATCAATAAGGAACCATCGAGTCAATTTCCATGACTAAGTATGAAAGACCTTATGGACTTGGATTTAAATCGCTTGGGGGTGAATCCACATATCTTATTCAAAATCCATCACCAATGACTGCTAATGATGATGCTAATAGTGAAGCAGAGTCTGATCATAGCCTCACCTTTGATGACCTAGCTGAAACTAACCTATTTGATAACAATGCCATTTTTACCCTTAACTTGGCCATTCATCATAACCATTTACCATTATATTATCCCCAACTAATAGATTAGGACAAACAAGAATCCATTCTACTGACTAATGAGTTCTAGAATGATGAGGCATTATGTGATTTCTTAGGCCTTAAAGACAATCTTCCATTGGGAGCTCACAAATTAGGATTCTCAATCACATTGGATCTCATAACCTATTTTGGAGAGCGAGTGAACACCCTTAGCCAAAAAAAAAAAGTAGAACATTGAGGTCCCAAAGTGAAAACCTTTTTAAAGTGATTTTTGACTAGGGAAAAAGTAAAGATAAAGTCCAGTATAGTGGTCAAAACCTATTTCAAGCACCATTAGATGGGGGTGTTCATTCTTATTTGAATTTAGATCAGGAGACCACCAATGATGAACTTGCTTGTGGATCTAAGTTCAAATTTGAGAAATAACAAGTATTTGATCAAATTCTCTAAGAAATTTTGACTATTTTTGTTACATGGCCATATCTCCCATTAGGAGACTCATATTCATCATGCCTAGGATAAGTTGAAGAACAAGTCCTAACAGAGGACCTTGACATAATCCAATAGTTCAAGTCACTGCCTACTATTCTAGAAGATAGTTTGACCCTTCTAGTCAAAGATATAATAGAGGTAAATATCAAGAATCCATCAAACTTGAAATGGATAAAATTAGGTGCATCTCTCACTAAGGAGGAATGTGATGTCTTTGTATCTCTATTGAGAGAATTTGTGGATATTTTTGCATGGGCCTATTCTGACTTGCTAGGTTTAGACCTTGCCTTAGTTCTACAACACCTTGTGGTTAATCCTAATGCAATATTGGTAAAACAAAAGTTACGTAATATGTATCCTCGCATTATTGTATTGGTAAAGAAAGAGTTGGAAAAATTCTTAGAAGTGGGATGTAGCTGATCCATTGACTACTCAAAATGGATCTCTAATGTGGTACCTATTAGTAAAAAGCCTAAAGGGATCAAAATTTGTACTAATTTTTGAGACATCAACAAATCTTATCCTAAAGATGATTTTTCCTTGCCTAATATCAACATGATCATCAAATCCATGGCTGGTTATGAAATGCTTTCACTCATGGATGGCTTTTTAGGATATAACTAGATCAAAATCACACCAAAAGATCTGCATAAAGCAACATTCACCAGTCTATGGGGAACATTTTTTTATCAAGTGATGCCATTTGGTCTTAAAAATTCTAGATCTATGTATCAAAGGGCCATGACTATCATATTCCATGATATGAATCATGATATTGTTGAAGACTATGTCGATGACATATTAGGAAAATCCAAAACTAGAGCTGACCATCCAACAATGCTGCCTAAGATATTTGAAAGATTATGAGAGTAAAAAGTCACAATCAATCCAAAAAAATGTGTGTTTGGTGTAACTTCAGGCAAATTACTTGGCTTCATCGTGTCTCATAGAGATATTGAAGTCGATCCAGCTAAAGTCCATGTTATAACCAAGATACCACCACCAACCAATTTAAAGCAAATTCATAATTTTTAGGGTAAGATCTAGTCAATCCAATGCTTCATCTCTCAGTTAGTAGACAAGTGTCATCCATTTACACACCTTTTAAAGAATGGAGTTACATTTTACTAGGATGATCACTGCCAAATAGATTTTCAACAACTCAAAGATTATCTTATTAATCTAGCTTTTTTATTACCTCCTAAACCAAGAAAGCCATTTTTGTTATACCTATTAGCTATCAATCATGCTCTGGGGGTAATCTTATCTTAACATGATGACAAAGGAAAAGAACATGCTGTATACTACCTAAGCCGTACCTTAGTTACATATGAACATAACTATGCACCTTTTGAAAAAGCTTGTCTAGCCATGGTTTTCATAGCTCAAAAAACTATGCCATTACATGTTGAATAATAAGACCATGGCCATTTCAAAGGTAGATCTGATCAAGTATCTACTATCTAAAATAGCTTTACAAGGTATAATGGCTAAATGGATCATGATTCTTAGTGATTTTGACATAGACTATGTCAATCAGAAGGCAATCAAGGGACAAGTTCTTGTAGATCAACTTGATGAAGCACCTTTCATAGACACACAACCACTCATGTTTCAATTTCTTGATGAATCTATCATAACCATCATTGACACACCCTTTGAGGATTAGCCCTAGAAATTATTTTTGATGGCTCATTCACTGCACATGGATTGGGGGCAAGCCTATTGTTTATTACACCATAGGGGGATCTAATCCCTAAATCATTCAAAATCAAATTTCTTTATACAAAAAACATAGCCGAGTATGAAGCACTTGTTGCAGGACTTTGACAAGTAGTACATTGGAATATATCTCATCTCCAAGTTAATGTTGATTCTCAATTAATCATCAATTAGGTTATAGATCATTTTTAGACCAAAGATGACAAGCTAGTTCCATATAAAGCCATGGTCGACACTCTTAAACAACAAATTGCCAACATTCAGTTTGATGACATACCAATGGCTAGTAAAAAAACTATAGATTCCATGGCCACTATTGGATCTTTGATTTGACAAACATATAAAGCTAGAGAATATTAATTCCTCATCAAAAATTTGTCATCACCAGCTCATGAACCTTCAACCATTGCCATGATTTGTGATATTGTTGGTCCTAATTCTATCTAGGACTTTGACCTTTACAACTACCTTCATGAACAAGTTATACCACCTAACCTATCTCAAAAACAAACCAAATCTTTCATTCATCAATCCACTATTTATACTCTACTTGGATCCACCCTTTACCATTGCAGTTTTGATGGAACTCTGCTTCGTTGTTTAACTTTGGTAGAGTCTACACTAGCATTAAGAGAAGTTCAAGAAGGAGTATGTGGAGCTCATTCTAGTGAGGTAGTCCTATCCAAAAATATTTTGTGTACTAGTTATTATTGGCCCACAATGAATGTAGATGTCACTACCTATGTAAAAAAGTGTGACAAATGTCAATGGCATGCTAATCTGATTCATACCCTAGCAAAAACTCTAAAACTAATGTTGACACCATGGCCATTTTCTATATGGGGACTTGACTTCATTGGGAAGATCAACCCCACTTCATTTGATAGCCATAAACATATCATTACCACCACTTAGTATTTCACTAAGTGGGTTAAATCTATACCCCTCATGTGATTGGAAAGCAAATTTCCAAATTCATTTTCAACGATCTCATTTTCTACTATGGTATCGCCTCTAACATTATATCCAATAATAGATGATCATTCAATAATAAAGATGTAGATCAGTTATGTACTAAATATAACATCACATAACATTTTTCTATAGCATATTACCCTCAAGGTAATGGCCAAGCTAAGGCATCCAATAAAATAATTGTTAACATCCTCAAAAGGATTGTCAATGATGCCAGTTGTGATTAGAACCTCCAAATATTTCCTTCCCTTTGGGCATACTATACCAATCATCATACCCCCACAGGAGCCACTCTATACTCACTTGTTTATGGTACTAAAGATATCATTCCCATTGAGGTTGAATTGACTTCACTACACATCTCTTTCAAGCATGTCTTGAATAATCATGACTAACAAGTAGCTCACCTGCAAGAGGTAGATCTACTTGATGAAAAATGCACAACTATGCTCAACAATCTACAAGCATATCAGAACTGACTCAAAGGCCACACTAATCAACATGTTAAGTATAGAACATTTGAACATGGTGATCTTATTCTTAAAGAAAACCAAAAGAATACCATGATTGAGAAAAAGGATAAAGGGAAATTCAAACCAAACTGGATAGGGCCTTTCATCATCACTACAGATTATGGATCAGGAGTATATAGGCTCACCATAATAGATAGAGAGGAACTTCTTGAGCCAATGAATATTATTCATCTCAAGTGGTACTATGCTTGAATGCTACAGTCTATTGTCTGTAAGGACTATTTTAGTTATGCCATTTTATCACTATTCTTCTTTATGCAAATACCATCCTTATCCATCCTCTTCATCGTATCCACTTTCCACTTCTATTCTATCAATCTAGTGTGTTCTAAAGCCTAGCCCATTTGACCTTGGTTTTTGCCATTTGTTATGCATATTTAGCATCAAGGTACCTAATCAATTTCATCAGTTAGTTCAAGTACTTCATATAGAGATCATATTTTGGGACAATATGATAGAATTTTTAGTAGTTGCATCCTTCGTTTGTTATGCCTTTCTTACCACTAGTCTTGTTACTAATTATAACCACCTTTGGGTAAATTAGTAACATTGATCTATGCTATTGTGTCCTAGTTATAACCTCTTATGGGAAAACTAGGGGCAACATTAAGCCTTAACACACCAACTTACCACTTCTTATGTCACACTGTGCCTTTTTACTAATTGTGCTTGTTTTGTTTCAATTGATTACTACACTACTCAATTTCCTCCATTATACTCACACTGTGAAAATCATTATGTCATCACCACTTTACTTTTTATACCTATACAGGGGCATGCTATTATCTTGTTTGTCTATCCTAACTGGGGCAACTCCATCTTCTCAATGATTATAACCACCTTTGGACAAATCATTATGTTATCATACCACGTTACCACTATCAAGGTACAATGCTTATAACTACCTTTGGGCGAACCATTGTACACTATCCCACTTGCATTCTCAATTACTTTGACTATTTTTTCAATATCATTGTGTTTTCGCCCCATGTTTCCTTTCTTTAATTCCCTCATTTTACTTCTTTCTTTTCAAAGGATCATTTTCCGACCTACTTGTGCCAATCACTCTGTCAAGGGGGCATCATATAGTTAGTTTACCATCATTGAAATTGTAGAAATATAGGACCTTTTAATTATTTGAGAATATTTTACTATGCTTATAGCTTACAACGCCTTCCTAAATAAGGGCAAATTGTAGACACTTAAATCTGGCCACCAATAACCTCCAATCAAGCTTTTGCCCAATTTCTACCTAAAATGCAAAATTTAGCCTAAAAACACTAAAACACGCTAAATGATGTGAAAATAACATATTCAAGTACTAATTTTGGCCAAGGTATCCCTAAATGGGGAAATGCAATTTATGGGCGAGCTAACTTTGATCAGTCCATTCTGAGTCAAAATGCCAAATTTGCACCTGGGTGCTCTGGATTGCTCTTTCCTATAAAATATTCTACACATGACATGTTCCTTTATTATTTGTTGTTGGCAACACCCTAAAATGGGAATATGGTTCCAATGTATCTGACATCTCCTTCCAATTCTAATCCATTCAAATTTTAGACTAATAACAGGGCATTCTGGTCAATTTGAGTAATTTTTGTACAAAGTGCTTAATCATGCTTAAGATCTAATTAACCCAAATCAAGACTTTTTGAATACTTATTTTTGAAAATTAATATTGAATATTTGCATCATCAAGTGACCTCATTTCTTGGGAAGACATCTCTAGGCCATAAATGCCATAAATATCAAGATTTATGCCCTCCATGCCTCATCAATGCCTTCCATGATGCCTCCATGCATCTTAATTTCCCATTATTTCAATTTAATTATGAGGATAATTAAAAACTTAATTCTAAAAAATTAATTAATCCTCAACCACACATCTCAATCTTGAGATGGATGGTTGAGGTTGATTCTGATCATTCTCAAAAATCTATAAATAGAGAGGCCATGAACATCATTTCTAAGATATTTTGGTGCAAATTTATTATGCTCAAATATATTCAAGGATTTAATTATGAAAATCTATAATGTAAAATTTATTCCAAGCTAAGCCAAGCCACAAGCCAAAGGTGCCAAGGAGAGATAGAGGTAGCCAAGCTTCCATTGCCAAAGACTTCATGAGCACAAGCTGAGAAAACCACTACTACAAAGGCACTTGGATCATCCAAGGAAGGTGAAGAAATTATGTTTTCATTCCTTTCTTTTATTTGTGTTTGTCATTTAATTTTTTTAACTAATCTCTCTCTAGTGTCTAGGCCTAGAGATGTTATGCTAGTTAGCGTGTTTTTTTCATTTTGGAACTAACACCATACTAACCATCATCTCTTGAGTCAAATTCCTAGATCACACATATATCCTTCAAAAATAAATAATATTAAACAATCCATTTGTAAGATAAAATAATCAATTGATACTAATGTGAAAAAGACTCACCCAACTAGCTTCCTTTGGGAGATAACAAAAATCCCAAGCTACCTCATGGAAACCATTCCCATGTTCATAGATTTACAAAATGAAATTTATATGTATATTTTATAACTTATGTTATGAATATTTAAATGGACCCACCATGATGATTAGTACATGTGATTTAAAAAAAAATCTTTGCAACTTATTTAAAATTTTACTACAAAGGCTAGATGTTTATAAATCCAATAGGATAGTTCTTTATCTACTCTATCAATAACTAGTTGTCATACATAGAAAGGGTTAACTTGGATTTTAAATAGTATTCCTTGAAATATAAATATTTTTCCCTGTTTGATCCATATCCATTCATAATTATCCAACTAAGAGGGTAGGGGAAAAAAGGATTGTACTCGATCAATAACTAGTTGTCATAGATAGAAGGGGTAACTTGGATTGCAAATGGTATGGTATTCCTTGAAATGGAAATATTTTTCTAGGTTCAATCCATATCCATTCATAATTATCCAACTAAGAGGGTAGGGTCAAAAAGGATTGTCTATAGCATTAATTATTATTCCATTGAATGTTTGATCCTAAAGCCAATCATTACCATCAACACATTATATAACATTCTTGTTATTATTTTCCTCTTATATAAGAGTGAGAAATGAGTTTTTAGAAAAGTTCCCATTAGCTAACTAATGAACACATTAGATGAATGGGAATGCCTTTAACCATGCCTAACCTTTAGTAGTTGTCAAAATATATCCAAACCCTTGATAAATATGCATATCATGAGATAATAAGAAGCAATATTAAATGGATAAAAAAACACCTAAAATTATTTAAGCTAATACCATTGACTAAGAGATATGTTAAAGCATCTAGGAATAGATATAAAAACATTGTAAGAAATTAGGAACAACCCCTATTGTTTTCAATAAAGCTAAAATTAATTTCTAGTCAATGGCCATAGGCTTTCTCAAAATCAATTTAAATAAACATTGTTCATTGATGACATATATTCTCCCATTCCATGGCTTCTTATATTTCAATGATGTTGTTAACAATATATCTAATTTTAATAAACCATGTTTCTTTGGAGTAACAATTCAAGGTAGGATATTTCTAATGCATATGGTGAGATATTTGGTTATGATTTTATAGGAAACTTTGACTAAGAATATTGGATGTCAGTTGTAGATCAACAATGGGTCTCTCATTTTAGGTATGAAATTAATATTCCCTCTACTAAAATAATTATCCAAGAGTTTTGTAATTGAAAGCTTCACAATTTATTAGGAAAATGTATTCTCTAATAATACCACATGTTACTTTATCATTCATCATTTATAAAAATACATCATATAAATCCTTAACTGTGAGAGGCCTATCAAAAGTAACTATTTCGAGTAGTGAAATATTTTAAGGGAAAACTACCAAACATTTTTGAAGCACCTATTGTCACTTAGGAGAAGGTTCACTGGATTTGTATACCTATTGATATTGGAATATAAAGGAATTAAGCATAAGAAACACCTTAGTTAGTCATTTTTTAGTATTTTTAATTTCATTGATTTTATACAAAAAGTGTTTTGCCTTAATAATTTTGAATAATTATTTGGTGATGTGAAACCTAGGTATGATTTGCACACCACACGTATTATATTCATATGCAAATTTATGAGACATATTAAAGTGTTCATATTTATAGTTGGAATGTTTCATTAAATGGCATCTACTTAAGGGTAGACATCATGTGGCTTAGCTCCAAATTAGTTGAGTAAGTATAATGCAATATAAATTTTTTTTGAGACCATAGATATAAATGAAACATCATGTGCACTTGATGGCATCCAACCACCACTCAATATACATAGAGTTTCCTACCAGATGTACCACAAGGTTCCAAAATTTCCATAAATGGGTTGAGGGACCATGATTAAAAGGGCACAAACAAATTGAAATGTCAATAAATATGAAACATAATTAGTAAGTCCAATTGGAATGGATTTTTTTTGGAAACACCTTCACTAACAATTTTTTTTTTGTAAAATCACAAGTATGCTTGTGTGGAGATCATGAATTTATCAAGCCACTTTATGACCCTTTGATATCCAAAGTGCAATTTAAAAACATAGGTACCATATGATAGATATATAATGGAATAATTTTTTTGGGTCATACAACCCATTTTTATTATACATATATAACCATGCCTCATATTCACCAACCATCCAAAACATATAGAGGTGACCAATTTTTTAATTTCCAAAGTAGATTGTAGTAAAGTCATCACAAAACACACAATGTGCATTTACGACTGTTTAACAATCTATCACCAAGGAGTGTCTCTTTCAATATCATCATTAGATGTATATATATTTATATATAAAAATAGTAATTTACTGTATTTAATAACACCCAAAGAACACGTTCCAAGGGGTCACACCCATAAGAGAAATTTATGTGGCCACCATTTTAGAGAAATAAAAGTATAAACTTTAGGACTTGGATCATGATTATAAAAAGGGGTAAATCATTGGCCATAATTTATTTACTAACATTTGTGAGAAAAATATTATAATCCTTAATTTATTGCAAGAAAATAATGTCCATTTATAGAAATTAATTTTGATCCAAAAAATGGATCTTATTGTATCAAGTCATTGGTACTAACTTTTACACTATGCCTAATTATATATAAACATGATTGTAATCACTTATTTATGACACTTAGTGCTCAAGAATTTAGTTTAAGTACCAAAAATAGTGTGGGGATGATCCAAACACCTTCACATTGATTAAACATGGGTTGTTTAGATCTCTAACCTTGTGGTTTTCTTTAGAGGATGAAACTGCACCAATTTTCAAGGCAACAATGTCAAAACCCCTATAATATGTAAGGGGATATTGTGTAACCACCCTATCAAAAGTGTCAACACCATCACCCACATAATTTACAAGTCATATTTGTGTAACAATTCAAATGGTTTCATAACCACCTATTTAAATACTTTAGTGGTTGCGTCACCTTATAACATGTACATAAATTTAATTGTTGAAAACATTCTCTCTCCTCATGGTCATTCATTTCAGATACTTTATGAGATATAGGGATGAGAGGGTCTATATAAGGGTCTTGAAAAATTAGAGAACACATCAGAGAGGTAATTAGTTGTTTGGAAATTGGTCTCACATTGTTCTTGACAAGTTTGGGTCTTAGTTTTAGTTTGATCATTATTTATAGATGTTATGATTAGTTTAGGTGTATGAGAGTTCTTAGAGGAGTATTTCAAGTGCATAGCTTGATATGTATATGAGTTTAGATAGAATTGTATTGTTTATTATATCCATATATGCCATTGGAAGTACTTTATATATAGTTGTAAAACATAGTGGAAAGGGGAGTGTGTTTGCTCACCCTCTAGAGTTTTTCCCACATCAGGTTTCTCCATGGTAATATTTGTGTCATATAATATTTTTATTATCTCCTTGTTATTTATTTTATGTTATGTAGGCTGGTAACTTATTTCCAAAGCATGTATCCCATTATGTTTTCCATTTAACAACCTTAGAATCATGTAATAACCTTAGAATCATATAGTAACAAGCTATGTATTTAAGTATCCATGTTGATGAAGCTGAGAATGTAATATCCACCTTGCTTATAGATCAGACTGGTATAATATAAAGCTTAGTTTTAAGTCCTTTATATTGTGCATGTTGAGTACACTATAATTTTATGCATGTCACTAGAGATAATAGTGCTAGTGGTCAAGGTTCTTGGATTCCTTTGAAGCAAATATTTCCAAAAGGAAGTGGAAGTAAGGAATAAAAAGTATGTCCCATACTAATGATGAATATACCCAAAGACCAGAAGATAGATCTAGAAATATTGAAGAAAGAGTAATAGAAATCTCTCTTTTTATGAGAAATATTGACCAACTCAAGTCTATCATGGGGCTTCTTATGGAGAAACTTTACATTTCCATGGAGACATTAAAATAAAACAAAGAGGATGCTCCCAAGAGACATGCGAATCATGATGAGCATCCCCATTCCAAACCCACTCCACCTTGCTTCAAGGTTGAGGTAAAGATTGAAATTAAACCATATGATGGAGACATTAACATAGAAAAGATACACCATTGGCTATCCCAACTTGAGTTATATTTCATCTTGCATCATACTAATGAAAGCTAATAGATTTATTTTATAAGGTTAAAGTTATCTATGTATGATTTAACTTGGTTTGAGAGCTATGTTCATTATTTAGTTGTTAATAATGATCATCCTTTTTATAAGTGGTACTATTTTAAGATGATAATTAAGAATAAATTCTATCCTATTTTTTATGAGGAAGAGAGGTCCATGTATTTCTAATATATTATAAAAATTAAGGACAAAATATGCATGATTACACTATCAAGTTATGTAAGAAGGATGTCCAAATGGGAAAAGATGTAGAGGACCATGATCTTTTGATGAAGTATGTGAGTGGAATCCATGGTCATTTGAGGCAACCAGTCCTCATGGCAAATCTAATGCATGTAGATGAGTATTTTTATCAAGCTCACTACTTAGAGATTGACAAGAAGAAATTTTCATCTACCTCTCAAAATAGTTCCAAGAAACAAAATAACTCAAAGAAAAAAGGGAAAGGTAAGAAAAATGATACTTCCATTTCTGAAAAGGATACCAGAGTACATGATGGTGAATGGTCGATACTTATTTTGAGGATAAGTGTTGAAATGTCCATTCAAAATTGCATCTGTTTAAGAACAAAAACAAGAAAAAAGGTATGTCTTCACTTCAAGGTGATAATTTTGGATAACAATCTAATGTGGATGATACATTATGTTGTACCTTTGTAAATAGAGAGGTATGTTTGGGTAGTATTAGTGATCAAGAGGGTGATATTTATAAGATTTCCATATTTATATTTAGATGAATAAAATAAAATCAGGTGTTATTTTTTATACTTGTTCACAAATAAATATGATAAGTAGAGATTAGGTATAAAAACTAGGGTTTAAAACTTATAGATATCCAAGCCCATATTGTTTGGGTTGGATAAACAAAGGTGTAGACATCAAGGTGACTAAAAAATGCAAGGTTCAATTTTCTATTAATGTTAATTTCATTGATGAAGTTATAGTGGATATTGTTCCTCTTGATGTGTTTAGTGTAGAGTTTGGTATCCCATACTTGTATATCCAAGATGACATATTCATGAGGAGAGATAACCAATATCACTTGGTAAAGGATGGTAAGAGATATATCAATTAATCCTATAAAGGATATTAAAATATATCCTTGGTAGATTCTTTTGAAGCTAAGAATCCTAATAATGTTAGTAGGAAATTTGTTTTGATACTTTTGAGAGATATTCAAGATAAATAGGTTATGGAAAACAAAAATTCTTGTAGCATGATTACTAAAAAGGAGCATAAGCATTTGGGAGACATAGTACAATAGTTCAAGGAAGTTTTTCAAGAGCCTATGAGGTTACCATTGGCTAGGTCCATTGAACATGAAATTCATTTATTGCCTGATAGTCCACTTCCAAATCTCATGTTATATAGGTAGTCCTTGAACGATGCCAATGAAGTAAAATAATAGTTATAGTCTTTAATTAATCAAGGTGTAATTTATTATAGTGCTTATCTATATGGTTCTCATATTATTTTAGTACCTAAAAAATATGGCACATGGAGAATATTTGTTGATTATAGATTACTTAATAATATAAAAATCAAGAATATGTACCATCTTCCACAAATTGACAATATTCTTGATCAACTTCAACATGATAAATGTTTTACTAAGATTGATTTGAAAAATATATATATATATATATATATATATATATATATATATATATATATATATATATATATATATATATATATATCACCAAATGTAGATTAATGATGAGGACATTTCAAAAACAACATTCAAAACAAGTCAAGGGTTGTATGAGTGGTTGGTTCTACCTTTCAGGATATGCAATGTACCATCTTCTATATACGGTTGATAAATGAGGTAATGATTCCATTTAATGATTCCTTTATCATTGTTTATTTGGATGATATTCTTGTTTTTAGCAAATTTTTTGATGAACATATTGATCATGTAAAACAATTTTTGAAACTTTTGAAGGAGAACAAGCTAGTGTTGAATGAGAAGAAATGTGAGTTTCCCACCAATCACTAATATTTTTTGGACATGTGGTTGGATATGGGGAGTCGAGGATTAATCCAAATAATGTAGAGGCCATCATGAATTATCCAAGCCCATCCAATTTGATTGAGACAAGAAGCTTTACAGGTGTAGTCTAATATTTAAAGAAGTTCATAGAAAACTTCTCTTCCATAGTTGCACCTTTTCACGCCATTAAAATAGGTTGTAATAATTTTACTTGGGATAAGAATAAACAATATGTATTTTAATTATTCAAACATAATATTATCCCTGATCTGGTTTCATATTTACCTAACTTTCAAGTACCTTTTGAAGTGAAAATAGATGCTAGTCACTATGCTATGGGGGTTGTTTTGCTTCAAGGAGGTAGGCCAATATGCTACCATTATATGTTATTCCATGGTGCAATATTGAATTATTGTACATATGGAAAATAATTGTATACTCTTGTTCAAGCGAATAAAAAGGGGAGGCACTATATAATGGGTAAGGAGACTATTATCTATACAAATCACCAATCTCTTCAATATTTGAAAGCTCAAACTAAACTTCAACAAGTTGGGAAATATAAATAGATGAGGATTTTACAATAATTTCATTTAATTGTCAAATATAAGAAAGGTCTAACTAACAATCTAGATGACATGTTGTCAAGACCTTCTTTACTTATATCCATGGGCACTATATCTCTATTTGATCCTTTTATGTCTGAATAATGTGTAGAGGGATATGAGCATGATTTAGAATTTGGGAACAGATTACTTAAAGAAGAAAATTCCCAAAGGTGGGTTTGAGCCTAAGAAGGATTATTGTATTCAAGAAGGATTTATCTACAAGCTAGGTAAGTTTTGTGTGCCTAAGGAGGAGAGAGTTCAACTAATGAGGGAGGCACACACTTCAAAAGTTACAAGTCATTTTGGTGTTACATAGACTATTGCTCAATCATAGAGGTATGCTTATCGACATAATATGCAATTTAATGTTTCCAAGTTCACAATAAGTTGTTTTTTATGTAGTACAAGTAAGCCTAGTAATTTAAAGTTGGATTTATATATGCCATTACTAGTTCCTTCTAGGCCATGGGAAATAATTTCCATGGATTTTTTAAGTGGATTTCCTATGTCAAGGAAGGGACATGCCTACTCTTTGTGTTTATGGATAGGTTTAGTAATATGTGTATTCGTGTTCCTTATAAGAATACCCTCAAATAAAGTGATGGAACTGAACTATTTTATACTAATGTGTGGGTTCACTTTGGTTTGTCTAGTTCTACTGTTTTAGAACAAGAATCAAAGTTTCTTGGAAAGTTTAATTCTACATTGTGGGAGAAGATAGATATTATGCTGAAATGATCTATCACTTTTTATCCACAAACTAATGGCCAAACTGAGATTATGAATAGAACATTGGTGTAGTTGTTGAGAGGGTAAAATAAGAAGCATCCTAAGACATGGGATGAAAATTTGGTGTATATTCAACATTCTTATAATAGGGGTTTTCATTCTTCTACTAATAAATGTCCTTTTGAAACTTGTTTTGGATACTTAACTCCATGTGCATTTGTTGTTATTTTGAGATAGTTATATATAAGCAATGGGAAAGTGGATCACAAGGTCCACAAGACTAATAAATTCATTGATAAAAATCAGCTTATTCACCTCCAAGTGTAAGATTGTTGAAGGAGTCATAAGATAAGTTTAAAGTGAGACATGATCCACACAAGACTGAGTATAGTTTCCTTATTTGTGACAACATATGGTTTTAATTAAGTAGAATAAAGGATCCAAGGTACATATAAGAATATTAAAACACTAAGGTATGGTCCATTTCAAATTCTTGAATAACTAGGTAAGAATGCTTTTAGACTTGATTTACCTCCTTATATGAAGATCTATTTGGTTGTCAATGTTGAGAACTTACGTATTTTAGAGATTTTTATGATATAAAATGAAGATGAAGGGTTTCTGTTACCTGTAATTTAATAAATAACCTTCGATAGGTATTTGGAATTAGAGGAAGATGTTGTTTTCTATAATAAGGAGAAGACAACACAAAGATGAGTGAAATAATATTGGTTGATTAGGTCAATGGTATTCTAGAGAAGATGTGGTGGATAAAATTTCTCACCTACAAAAGTACTAAAGATTTTAAGGACTTAAAAGCCTCAAAATAGGGAGGTATGAGCTAAACAATAGATCTTGTTGTATTAAATCATTGGTAACTAACTTTGTCACTATGCCCAATTATATGTAAACATGCTACATAAGTACCTATGTAAGACACTTCAAGTCAAATACTTCGTTTCAAGTACATAAAATAATTTGGGGATGATCCAGACACTTTCACATTGATCAAACATGGGTTTATTAGCTCTCAAACCTTGTGGTTTTATTTAGAATATGAAACTACCCTAGTTTCCAAGGTGGTGGTGTTGCAACCACCATAGTCTATATGAGGCAATTACATAGTCACCCTATCAAAAGTGAAAAATCCATCACTTAAGACATTTGTAGGTGGAATTTATTTAACCATTCACTTTCATATTTTGACAGTTGTGTCACCTTATAACATGTGCAGAAAGTTAATGATTGAAAATCTTCCCTCTCCTCAAGGTGGTTCATTCCATATTCTTAGTGAGCTCAAGGGATGAGAGGGACTATATAGGGGTCATGAAAAAGTAGATAACACATCAAAGAAGTAGTGAGTTGTTTGGAAATTGGTCTCACATCTTTTTTGATGAGTTTGGGTCTTAGTTTTAGTTTGATCATTATTGATATTTGTTATGGTTGGTTCAAGTGTATGGAACTTTTAAGAGGAGTCTCATAAGTTCATAGCTTGATTTGTATATGATTCTGGATAGAATTGTATTGTGTATTATGTCCATATAAGCCATTAGTAGTACATTGTATACATTTGTAGAGCATAGTAGAAAAAGAAGTGTGTTTGCTCACCCATTGGATTTTATCCCATGTATTGGGTTTCTCCAGGGTAATCCTTGTCTCAAATATGTTTTTATTATTGTGCTTTGTTTTATGTTATGTAAGTTTCTCACTTATTTTCAAAGCATGTATTTAATTATGCTTAGCATACAACAATTTTAAAATCAATTATTATCAAGTTATCTATTTAAGTATTCACGTTGATGAACATAAGAGTGGAATCTCCACCTAGCTTATGGATTAAATTTTGAAAATCATGGACTACATAATTGTGAGGTGGGTATATGAGACCCTGCATATTCCATGAGGATAAATTCATGGATTACAATAATCTAAGGTCATATCTTAAAGCTTAAGTGATCAAGGTCTCCAAACGTGTTTTTCAAAAACTTTTGTGGTTTGTTTACTAAAAGTAATAATTTAAAATGGATACCTTTTATTTTCAAAAGTTTTTCTCCTCTCTAATTTATGAGGTGGAGTATGAGAGTGTCTTGGTGATGCATAGTGTGGAGAAGTATAATGATAAAATAATTTTTAATCTTGAGAATTTTTTTTTGGTGGTAACATATGAAGTTAGTGTTTTAGTAGCCATAGTTGTAATGAAAAACTTAATTTTTTATAGCATATTTGATATTTCAAGTTGATTCTCTTTTTTCCCCTAGAGGTTTGAGTAGTTGACACCACTATTTCTGATATATCTTGAAAATAAGGACCTAAACTAGGGGTTACTTTTGCAACATTGGTATTAGAAGTCCCCACATTAGGGTTTATTTCTATGCCCATTTTTGTGACCATTTTTTGGTCACTAATAGTGATCCAACATCCTTTTCTATTAGATTGATGGGTTTTGGTAGATGGCTTTGACATTGTTTTATTTCCAAGAAGCATAAAAAAGATAATCTCTAATTTTATGATCAAATGATTTGCACCAAAAACATATATATGGAAGGTTAATATAAAATATTCTATTTATATAATAATAGTCACCAAATTGAATGTCAATAGACTCCTTAAGGTCACATGAATGGTTGACTTTAACAAAAACTCATTTTGGGGCCTTGTTGAATAAAATGTTTACATGTTCCTAACTTAAAATAGGCCTATGATGACTATTATTTTATCAATCAGAGTGCCAAAATGGATTGGGAAGTATTGATGATTCTTCCAAAATTAGGACCTTAGGGGTTGTGTGTCCTATGCCAAAAAATTCATGCATCTAAGATGATAAATTCAAGAGAGAGATAAAAACATACCAAGTAGTTGATTTTTACAAAATATGTATGGCATATTATGGGTCAACAAAGTAAAACAAGATAAATATGTTGGTCATATTTTGGATAGCATCCAACTTAATACCATATGATGTCTATAAAGAGTGGACCCAAAATTTTAGTATACTTTTAAAGGAAACTCTCTTGACAAAATACCCTATTAAAAAAAAGGAATACAAACCATTTACCTATGGAATCAAATTTTGGAATGGGTAAAATAATATCAAGAATAAATATATTATTTATTAAAAGGCCTTAGGAATAAATTTATAGAATTTCTTGATTGGAGTACCACACTTTATAATCTACAATTATAATTTGAAAAATTGAACTAGGGATGTGGGTTACAATTTAATACACAAAGATCAGCCAAAAACAAAACTATATTTAAAACATACAAGGACAACAAAGATATTTGATGGGTGTCATTAATCCCTTCATTTAATTAACTTGATCTGTTGATGTCATTCAAACTAGGGGTAGTGTCAAAATTTGTCTTCAACAAGTCTTATGATTGTAGGTCTTACAAATATAATTGTGGGGTTGTTGTCTTCCTAAATGTTTAATCTAATCTATCATAGAAATGATTTGATTATGCAATAAAGAAACACACTTGCATATTTAAAACACTATGTAATCAAATTTACTAAAAGTAAACACACTTGGTAGAAGTAAACAATCTAGTGAAAGTAAACACACATACTTACTAGAAGTAAATAATTTTGAATTAACTTTTAGAATTGAAAGATGATTTCTTAAAATTTTTGAAGTCTACCTATAATTACTATTGTCAAAATGAAATCAATTTATAATTACTAAAAACTATAAATATATAAAATATCATATAGAAATATGTTCTTAGTTCTTGAGGAGAGTGGGCCCTTGCTCGCTTTGAAAACATGAATGAAAAAAGATTCAGTACTTGAAAATTAGATATTTCTTCATTAATCAAGATAGATTACATAAATATAACTATAACTATGCTAGAATATTAATTAAACAACAATATTATCCATTATATATATATCCCTTCATTAAGACATGAAGATATACCTATATAATGTTGTAATAGAAGATTCCTATATCTTAGTAGTCAATCTTCTATTATCAAGACGAATCTCATAATTTTAGTGGTTCTTCAAAATAGGTGATTGATGGTTGGGAATAAAAAAATCTATCCATTACAAAATCCACTGCATATCTACTAAGAATGACTTCCTAGATCTACTAGTTTGATTAACCTTATAAAAACTATGGACATATTTACATTGACTGATATATAATATCAGTCAATGTAAATATGTCCATAGTTTTTATAAGGTTAATCAAACTAGTAGATCTAGGAAGTCATTCTTAGTAGATATGCAGTGGATTTTGTAATGGATAGATTTTTTTATTCCCAATATATATATATATATATATAAAGTCTATTTATAGATTTACTATTTATAGTAATCCTATAAATAGTGACCAAAACAATAATCAAGTATGGATATTTTAATTTTGCAACCTCAAAATTTTGATTGGAAGAGTTTGGAGCGGTTCTAGTAGAGTCTGAAGCAAGTCCGTAGCAATTCTGGTAGAGTCATGAACAACTCCATAGCAACTCTAGTAGAATTTAGAGTAACTCTATAGTAACTTGCTTCAAATAACCTATATGTTGAAAAAATTTGTAGTGAGGTTGTTAGGCTAGGTGGAATTCTTTTGTTAATGAAATCAGATCTTGAATGAGTCCATAGCTATGGATTGCATGAGTCCATAACAATGGACTATGAGAGTTCATAGCTACTGGAAAACTTTGTAGCTCAGTCTTGAGAAAACTTGAATGAATTAAAAGAGTGTCCAAAGAGTTTGTAAATTGCCAAAATGTCAGAATATTTTTATATATTGCCTTAGAAGATCATTAAAAAGGTCTTTATTCTTTAAAAACTAATGTATCATCTGTATATACATAAAATAAAGAGACTAAAGATGTAAAGAGTTAGAATTAAATGATATAATTAGTAAGTTAGATTTATTTACATTAATTAAGATAAAACATCTATTTAATACACTAAAATTAGATACAAGCCTAAGATCCTTACATTATTCAGTGTAGAGGAGAGTTAATATAAGAAAAATGAAGGAAACTAATAGTAATAATGAGTCATATTTTGGACTCATTTTTCCCATGCTTTACATTTTTCAAATCCTTTTTGCAAATTCAATTGCTGCTTGTTCCCTCATAACTCTGAATTCTATTTTGTAAGTGCTAGTTGAGGTCATATATGTCAAGTTCATCAGCCTAAAGATTATCTAGGAAACTAGTGAAACCTTGATCTATGTTTACATCATTTGTTGCTGATTCTAAAATTGTTCATATGTTTGAAGACTCCATCTATGCCATGGTGGAATATGAGTCAAAAAAAATAGTGGCCTGAATCTCATGCTAACCTAAATTTGTTTACCTCCTTAGTTAATAACATCAAAAATCATGTCATTGATAGTTTGTTCTCTTCATAAGATCTATATTAAATTGGTTGGAGACATTACATCTCTTCTTTCAATAGAATTGTCAATGTGTCCCAATGCCTGATGCTGGTTGTAAATATGTCATTAAAATTTTGTCTTGTATATATATCAAAAGAGACACCACTGTTATACACATCTTGAAAGTAATAATTATTAATGTTTGGATTCATCAGATAAGTGGTTTTAAAGTTAATTAATAAATTTTTGGCACTAACAAAAGTGGGTCTAATACATAGCCATGTAGTTTTAGATTTTGTCCAATACTCCTCATGTCTAGATTTCTAGGTTATCTGATTTTTATAAGTAGAAAGAAGAGATATCAAATGAACTTAATTTACATATAGATTGACCATGAACTTATTATAGTCTCTTAATATCAGATTACACAAATAAAACTCACATAATAAATCTTGTTGTTCTAGAGTGGATTCCTAAAAAATGGTTAGAAACATAAGAGGATATTCAATGTTGTGAGGTAAATCACATGAAATTATCAATAGCTACCATCTATAAAACTATTCCTATAAATACAATTTGTAAGAGGGATAGTGAGCTCTGTAGGCTAGAAGGTTTTCCCCTAACTAACATGCAACTTGTAGATTTGCTTCAATTTTCTGAGTCTACTATTTTTCTTGCTCTAAGTTTTTTTTCATTATCTATTTTTCATTTTCTAAGACTTTATTTTGTTCCTTGAATCCCCTAAACTCAAAATATACATGATTCTATATGTCTAGGTAGTCAATGTGAGAAATAATAGTTTGATAGGCTTGATCAACTGAAGGTTTAGAAGAAGAAGATGGATTTTGCATAGAAAATTGTTGTTACTAAAATTTTTGAAGTTGTTATTTTAACAACAGGGTTTCTTCTTCTAATTCAGTGATATATATATATATATATATATATATATATATATATATATATATATATATATATATATATATATATATATATATATATATATATATATATATAAGAATTTACCATGTCTTCATCAAAATGAGTTATTTATTTCTCAATCCTTTTTTTATTCATATGATTCAAAGCTTTGTTTTTAAAACTATCTAATCCTTGAGTTAAAGAAGAATTGAGTAAATCCTTACATTGTAGTTGAGATAAAAGATTAGCAATCTCTATAGCTTATTATTTGATGATGACCTCAGATTTTAACAGTGCAAAGATTGGATACAAATTTAGATCTTCAGTGGAGTTTTTTTCTTCTTCAGATACCATAATACTTTTCCCTTTGTTTAGTACTGGTCTTATATTAGGATTTGAAGAAGATGGAGAGGGTTATCCTTCCTATACTAAAATTTATTTTGTGAGTATATTTTCTTTCTGAATAACTTCTTCAGTAGGAATATCTATTGGGATAGGTTATTCATCAAGGACTACTATTGATGACTCAGGAATATCTACTGTGATAACTTCTTCATTAGGAGCTACTATTGATGACTCAATAATAACTATTGTGATAACTTCTTCATCAGGAGCTACTATTGTTGTTTCTGCTATTATTGGTGAAGGAAACAATGGTGACTGCTTTAGGCTATCAAGAGTGGAAGCTACTTATATCTCTTCATCATCTTGTGCCAAGATTAATTTTTTGCATATTTTTTTGTCTATATAGAGTAACTGAGCTCCTTTATAGAGGTATCCTCAATGGTTTGTGATGCTCTAGTTGTTTTGGATAACTATGCTATGGTTGATAAAGGGATATCCTTAAATTTGGGGTTTACATGAGATTGTGAAACCTTAGGTCTTGACTTTATTTTTGTTGGAGTCTATTAAGAATTATGTGCAATCACATGTATGGTTTGTGATTTAGTCTATTATCTTTCACTAGACAAAACCCTAACCCTAGAAGGGAAATCCTCTTATTTTTTCATAATTATTAGTGTTTTTTAATTTTTTTTGAAATAGATCCTAAGAATTGATTGAATCTAGTGTTCCAAAAATTCTTCCATGATAATTTAATTTGTTGAAGAAAATGATGTTGAATAATTAAATGGATAAGACCATGATAATGGAGAGGAGCTGATAAATTAGTGCCCAAAATATGAATGGATCCATATAAGAATAAGGGGAGGTTACCCTTATGTTGAATCTATTGTTGGCCATACTTAAGGTGAAGAATAATACACATTGCTTCACACCCCAAAATGTTGTATTGCCCTTCACACATAAAATATTTCATTATCAAAAAAGAAAGAATTTTTCAGGGTTCAGATAGAGTTTTTCTATTGATTTTTTTACCTTTCCTTTATGGTTTTATACACATACAATTAATAGTTATTCAATCCCATTGAACTATGAAATTAACATAGAAAAAAGAGTCCTTACAAGTATTCTCTTACCTTCAAAAATCTTAAAAAATTCAATGATGATTGTGATAGAAATTAGAATGTTGATGCCCCTCAATGTAGTGGATTATTCTATTAGATTGACAATGAATTCATTTACTAGATTTTCATTATGACCTTTAATTTTTTGTAAAAATGGTAGCCAAACAACCTCTTCAAAAAATACTATAGAAATGTCATCAATTATTAATCCAGCTACGAACTCAAGTTCAAAATGTTTCTTGTATCCCATGGCATCTATAGATTTTTTTAAAAGTTAGGGGGTATTTAACAGGTGCAATAATCAGTGCCAATACAAATAATAGTGCACAATAAAAATGAAAAAAATAATTCGAATGAGTATTTTGTTTTGTTGGTTGACATAATCTAGAGTAATCATCATACAATGTAGAAGTGTAAATGAAATTATCTTTGAGAAAGATTTAATGTACTTTCACACTTATAAAACTTGTGTGTTGTCAAATTCATCAACATTATTCAAGGTACTATTGAAAAGATTTATGCCAAGAATGGTTATAATTAACGTTGAAAGTGCATAAATAAAAATAAGAAAGAAGTTAAGTTATCTCTCAAGATGCAAACCACATGATAAGACAAGATTTTAAAATAAAAAACCAAATGTATCACATAAAAATTCACATGATATTATTAGAAGACTTGCTACCAAAATCTCTAATAAGTAAAAAATTGAATCAAAAGCATAAGAGAAGAAGAGAGAGAGAGAGAGATAAGAGATTCTAATGAAGAAAAGAGGAGAGAAAGAGTTCTTTTATAGAGCTAGATGAGGAAAATAAGAATTATATAAGACTCCATTATGACCTTACAATCCCTCCAAGTGTGTATCACTTGTGTCTTAATCCCTTACAAAGAAATAGAAGTGTGTGTCATGTGGGGAAGGGAGAGTTACATGCAAGTAACTCTAAATCCAACAAGTGGATTAAAGAGGTGATTGACACCTCATAAAGGTAAGAATAAAATGCATTTACAAATATAATAAATACACATATAATTAAGACTTAAGATAACCCTATAAACTTATAGAAAAGATCTCAAATTAAGGTTAATTTTCCAACACTCCCCCTTAAGCTTAAATTTGACATTACAAACGTGAAGAGAACCTTTTACAAATAAAAATTGGAGTTGAAATTACATAATACTTTCATTTAATAGAAACTTCCTTCAAGAGAAATTACAAAACAATAGAGAGTAGAAAGAAAAAAATGTGCTACCAAAAAGTCTCAAGGAAGAAATTATGATCACCAAGAATCTCCAAGAATCCTTTTCAAACAAGGTGGTCAATCTGTCATGGAACAAAGACCAACCAAATGAAGTAATGATCCACAAACCTGTAAAACAAACAAGCTACCACCAATCTTTCAATTTAAGTCACCAATATGTCATCAAAATATAATCTACATACATAAAATAATAAAAGTAGATGTACAACTAAAAAAATTTGGGTAAAGAATACTTCCATCATAAATTGTATAAACCTACACAAAAAAAAGTTGGTCAATATATTCAAAGCATATTACCTTTGTAATAAAAAGCAAAGAATGCATAAAATATATTGATTTATCAAAATGGAGACAAAGAAGATGTGTCACTTTAAAAAAAAATTCTACATGAAGTATTAGAAGAATTATTGCAAGAAGAAAAATCAAAGCCTCTAAAAGATTCATTAATTTCAAGAATCTAAATAGTTTTATCCTTAGAGGTACAAGATTTGATCATTTTCCAACAATGCAATGTGTCGTGTGTGGATTTACTACAAGATTTGCATAGGTTCAATTTTCAACAACAAGATATATGATGCCTATATTTTTTATAATGTGTACAAGGTTTAACATTTTTTACCAAAGCATGAGCATTAGAAGCAGTATAGTCAAAATAAGTTGTATTATAAATCCTTATATGAGAAGGACAATAAGATTATGATTTTGCATTAGAAGTAGGCGAATAATCAAAACTAAGACCTTTATAATTTGCATTAGATTTAAGCAGAAGAGGTTCAAGAATACTAGTTTTATTTTTGCCAAGCCCACCACTAACATACTCCATAGGTTACATAATTTTTAAATCGAGGTTAGAAATATCATTTTGTAGAGTAATACACTCTTTAGAAGGTGAAAAAGCAATATTGCATATTTTCACATTTTCAAAAGATGTAAGTTTTATAGTTAGAGAATCAACTAAATTTTGCATTTCACTTAATTTTTCAATATGTGAAATTTGTAAAATAAGAATGGTTTGATTTTTACATTCAAGTTGACATTTCAAAGAAACAATTTCATTATCCTTTTTAAAATTTTATTGCTTGAGAATATTGATCGAAACATCATGTGTTTGCTTTCATGCCATTAAAAAAAAAATATATATACACGTCACAAGTAATTGTTTGATTAAAAAAAGATACTATAATATTAAATATTAAAATAAATTACCCAGAAAAAAATATTAAAAAACTTCACTTCGATAAAAATTTAAAAGTAAAATCAATGCTTTAAAGACATTATAACCAATTAATTTATATATAAAACGTGTCCCAAAAGAAACTTTTTTTTGGTGGTTAATCCCTTATGAAGAAAACACACGAGTTTTAGAAATTAAAATGCATTTAAGAAAAAGATAAATTATGTTGCATGCATTTAAGGAAAAAAAACAAAGACAACTTTTTTTTTTAACCTTTTGATTTTGTATTTTGTTTTTAAAAAATTGATTGAAGTACTTTGGATAAAACATGACATATATACCAAGTTTTTTTTTTGTTTTGTAAAAAAATAAAAAAAAGAATATCACATTTCAAAGTATGAAATTTTCTTTTCTCAAATTAAATTCTCTCTCTCTCTCACACACACATATATATATATGCCACGAATTACCAAAATAATGTTACCATACTCATGCTACATAAACAAATTCATGCTACATCGTTGAAAAAAAATTATATTACTAAAATAAGGTAGGCAACCTTTGTTGAAATAAAATCCTGTGCTTAAAAAGAATTAAATTATTATTTTAAATTGAGATAAAGAACATGATGCAAAGTGACACAATTTAAATAAAAAGAAATATCTTTAAAAAATTGAAATGCCCAGCAAAAGAGAGGGCAGTGACTGGGAAGGAGAAAAACAAAAGAGCCACACTTTGAAGTAAATCCTGCAAGGAAGAGAAGATGACATAGATGGGAGAAAATGTGATGTCGTACAGAGAGGGGCACCGATCAAAGGTTGGGAAAAAAAATTAAATCTGCTCAAAAGAAAAAGAATAAATATGTGAGTATTAACCAGGGAATTTTTTAACTAAGAAATAAAACTCAGAGATATTAAAAGAGAAGAAAGACTCCCATAGAGAAAATTATAAATGCAATATTAGATCAATAAAATGAATTTTAAGATTTTTATTGCACCAAAAAAAACTGTATTGAAAAAAAAAAATACAGTGGCATTAACAAAAACACAGAGAAGCAAAACTATGCAAGAAAAAAGGCATAGAGGTAGATTCCTTGTTAGTATTTTTTTAAATTTTGGTTAAGTTTAAGATAAATCTCGAAAAAAAAATATAATAAAAAAACTTAGATTTGAATAATCTGAGTTTGAAATAGTGAGACTAGAGAGCAAAAAATGCTTAAATGGAGCAATTGTTTTTTTAAATCTTGGGTGCTGAAAGCACCCAAAAAAAAAATTAGTTTGAAAATTTTATTTTAGAAATCTGCAAAAAGAGGTTAGAAGATAGAAAACTAAAAAATAATATGTTAAAGAAGAGATGTATTTAAAAAAATGTTACAAAGGTGGAGCCTTTGTAAGACAAATCCATGACTTTTAAAAAAAAACTGCACATTCATGAATCAACATTAGAAATTTATGGCTTTGATACCATGAAAGTATTTATGGCAAGAACGATTATAATTAATGCTGAAAGTACATAAATGAAAATAAGAAAAAAATGAGAAAAATCCATGTGATATTATTAGAAATCTTGCTACTAAAATCTCCAACAAGTACAAAATTGAATCAAGAGCACAAGAGAAAGAGAGAGAGAGAGAGAGAGCTCTTCATCTCATTTTTTCTAGAGATTTTAGTGAAGAAAAAATGAGAACTCTTCATCTCATTTTTTCTTCACTAAAATGAGAAAAAATGAGCTATCTCATTTTAGTGAAGAAAAAATGAGATGAAGAGTTCTTTTATAGAGTTAAAGGAAGAAAATGGAAGTTACATAGGACCCTATTATGACCTTACAAGCCCTCCAAGTGTGTACCACTTGTGTCCTAATCCCTTACAAAGAAAGGGAAGTGTGTGCCATATGGGGAAGAGAGAGTTACATACAAGTAACTCTAAATCCAACAAGTGGATTAAAGAGCTGAGTGACACCTCATAAAAGTAGGAATAAAATGCATTTACAAATATAATAAATACACACATAATTAAGACTCAGGATAAGCCTATAAATCTATAGAAAGGAACTCAAATTAAGGTTAATTCTCCAACAACTATGGAGTGAGTCGGTAGGGAGTTTGTACATATGAATAAAATTGATATAAAATTATTTTTACTTACATGTATTTTCACTTATGACCTATCCATGTCATCAAATGTTTCTATTAGTTAACATGACATTCCTTTTGCTTATGTGTCCTTTCACATATGACATTTTCATGTCATCAAATGCTTTTGTTTGATTTTTCCTTTGACGGCCTACAAGACATCTTCTTTCCAAACCTCCTCTTAAACATAAACATACATGAATTAGAAAGACTTATATTAATGTAATGTAGATAAATAAAATTCTTTACTTACCAAATCATACTTCTAGCTTTCATTCCTTCCCTGCCACCTGATTCTAAACAGAGAACAAATACATGAATTAATAATTTTAAGAATGTATACAAATAACTGCATCAGTGATTTTATTGCTTGAAATAACTGATCAATTTTTTTTACTGTTTTCTATGTTTTTGTATATATATATTTTATTTTTGATATTTTTCCCCTGACTAACCATTTCTATTTTCAACCCAAGGCTCATTATTCAATGCATGACCAATCAACAAACTGGTTTTTTGATCAACATTATTGACAACATCTTGAAAAAGATTTTCATTATTGATTTTTTTTTTTTTTATTTTGTTTATTTTTTTAATATATTTATTATTTTTTTTGGAAGAAAAAAATTAAGAAGTGGTCTCCTTTTTTTATTTTACAGAATATATCATCATGGAAGAACTAGGTCCTTCCATGAAAGTTATTTCATGTCTGATGTTTTGAAGAAACTCTTCCTTATTAACATATTTTTTATATAATTTGAGTCTATGTTTATTTATTAACAAAGTTTTGTAATTCTCATATATCAGAAAAAATTATACTGATCTATTCTCAATTTTTTTTTATATTTGATATGGGCCTAACCATTTTGTTCTCAACTTGTTTTTGAATTGCTGAAACTTGGAGTCAAACAAAAGTGTTTAATCTTTTTTTTAAAATTTTCTTGCTTTGATGTGAGAATTATGCCATTTTTCATTTAATGATGCATCACCCTATTTGTTGTAAATCTTCTGTCCTCATCTTACT
Source organism: Torreya grandis (assembly GCA_037957365.1). Lineage (NCBI taxonomy): Eukaryota > Viridiplantae > Streptophyta > Pinopsida > Cupressales > Taxaceae > Torreya > Torreya grandis. The sequence continues at coordinate 5,053,472 of JARHVA010000544.1, forward strand.
AAGTTCATTTAATTGAATAATCAAATCTCTTATCTAAATCAATACCTACTTCCATTCCTATTTTCAAAGTTTGTAATTCAAATTGAATGGAAACTAAAAGTTTATTACCATATACTAACTCATAAGGTGAGAACCCAGTGGTTATCTTCCAAGTAGTGTTGTACATCTATACTACCTTTAGTATTCTGGTTGTCCAATCTTTACTATTGTTGTCGACTATCTTGGTCAAAATATTCTTCAATTCTCTACTAATAACTTCTACTCAACCATTAGAATGTAGATTATAAGGATAATATTTCATATGATTGACTTGGTAGACATCCATAAAATGTTTGATCATATTAGACATAAATTGTGGTCCTTCATCTAAGACTATCTACTTAGGTGCACCAAACAATTGCATGATCTTGAAATATAAAAAAACTACTACTAATTCTCTAGCAAAGGTTAAGGCTTGGACTTCAACCCATTTAGTGACATAATTTGTACATACTAAGAGATATTCCTTTCCTTGAGATGGAAGATCTACAAGACTAATAACATCTATTCCTCATTTTTCAAAAATTTCTAATACATGTCGATGAAAAGATATTTCTACTGATAGTGTAGGCTATCCCATCCTTTGACATAGATCACATTATCTAATATAATTTTTTACTTGCCTATAAAAGGAAAGCCAATAATATCCTACTCCTAAGATCTTGTGAATGGTTCTTTTTGTTAACTAATGCCCTCCTCCTGGTTCATCATGACAAGCTCTAATGATTTCATATACTTCATTATTTACTACATGTTAGTGCCCTAAATTACACTGAGCAATTATGTCCTTATTGATTATAAGTTCTTAAAATTTTTAGCCCATTTCTTGTCTATGAGTGCTCACCCGAGGTCAAGAGATCCTATTTTTACCTTAGATGATTTTCTAAAACATCAACAATAATATCAAGAACTCAGTTACGACCCCTTTTTCATCCTAGATGACATCAAAACCTTCATCGTATTTTTTTGCTGCCAGATCCATAAGAAAATGTATATAAAATCCACTAGATGTACAAAGGAAGCTTCAAGAAGCTCAATGAGTGCATGTTCAAGGAATCCCCCTAGTGTTTTATGGAATCCATTACACGTACGTCAATAATAATGTGTTTTATGGAATTATTGATGACAACTTAAATGTAGAAATTTATGACACCTTGTAGGATGTTAAATTATAGATAGGTTTCTTAAAGGAACACTCATTCCAAAACATGATATGTGTTGCCATTACACTTATTTGAGGCACATATCTCTACTATCATAACTTCAAGCTACACCATTGGCTGAAAGAAAGGCACTCCATACATGACACTTGGAGCAAATCTATCAAACCTAAAAAGATACCATGTGGCATCATCTTGAGAGCTCATCGATGAACTAGCCATTAGAATTCAAATCCATGAGCTACGTGTAAAAATCCATCATCTTGTGAGTAAGTCCATTCAAATCCAAGCCACCACACATCCCAATATGATCCAACAATCTGTGAGATGATGCTTTGTGTCTCGAGCACAACCCAAGCATCTTCTAATATGCCACATGATTCATTCAGATACACCTTAGATCAACATTGAAGCTCCTAAGCCATCAGATCTAAGACTCATGAGAGCCTTCTAAGATTGACATGTGGAATCACCTAGACCATCCGATCTAAAACTCAATGGTGTGAATTTATCCAAGGCCCCTTCCAAAAGTGATGCATGTCCCTCCAAAAGACACATCTCATGCTTGTGTTACTCCTATTTGAAAATATAAAGGATTGCTTCAAGAGCTCATCAATAAGATGCGTGTCCCCACTAGACCCACAAGATGATGCCATGTGCATCCTTCAAACCAATGTATGTCCACACCAGGTCACATCTGATCTAAAGCCCACAAAAGTTCAAGATGATGATGCATGTCACCATTAGACCTATGAGATGATCATGCATGTCATCCCCATAGAGCTACACTAGAGATTGATATATTGCCTCTAAAAATGACACATGGCCCCTTTGAGCCAAACAATTAATACAAAGTTACCAATGGCTAACCATAAGGCTCTCGAGTGTAATAAAAAGGTGACACCTATCTAGATAGGGTCCCAATTAATTATGAAAGCAATAAGTAGCACTCCCATATCCAAACAAATTGAAGGGCCCTACTTGAGAACTTGCAACAAATAGAAAGGTGCCATAAGGTATGTTATGAATGGGTCTTCGCATCAAGATAAATCTTGAGAGCCTGATAGTAATCAGAAAGTGACACATGCATGGATTTGAGCCAAATAAGCATCTTAGTCACATTTAAGCCCTAAATGCCTAGCTTTATCTGATATGGCATGCCATATGTAAAGAGGTGGTAATATTTAACTTTAAAGCTAAAATTGATGGCTCCTTTATGGATGGGAAAGAATTTAAAGCGCATAAGAAGGTTTTCATTACATGGTTCTAATAAAATGTGGTAATTTCCAAGAAAACAACAAAAGTGATAGACATTGTGGCATTTGACAATCAAAGGCTATAGAAGGTAGAGCAATTGAAAAGGCATTAAGGCCCATACTTGTAAAACATGACAGGCTGATCTAGGATATACCAGACCTATCCAAACCATTGATCTTAGGTTTTGCTTAGATTGAAAAGGATTATCAAGCCTAAGTAGAGGTGTGGACCTAGGAGGAGAACAAAAAGAAACTAGGGAAATAATAATAATAATAATAATAATAATAATAATAATAATAATAATAATAATAATAATAATAATAATAACAGGTTGGCTAGTAGCCACCCGTAGGCCTATAAGGATATTTGGTTATATTTGTAATTTTGGGAATTAGAATATTCCTTTGAGATGTAAACATTCTATCCACTTGGATGTATTTGGGCACCATTTGTGGGCCCACTCAAACTTATCTTAGACATTTTAAGTTTATAAATAGGGGGTTTCCCCTCATTTATGGTAGCCCAGTGCTCATTAATCATGAAGTTGTTCTCAGTTTGTCCAGGAGAAACACTAGCTTACTATGTGGCATCTTAGCACTAATCTAAGACAAGCTCTTTTTTTCAGAGCTTCAAACAGTGCCATTGGCTGAGGAAGTAATAGGCAAGGCCCACTATATAGTTACAAAGAGGAACGTGATATTGACACATGGTACCCCCACACTCATTTTGGAAAAGGAATGCTCAACTTATCTAGGACTAGCACCAGCTCTCCATGTAACATCACGATGTTCCTCTAGAGCAAGGCTTTCTTTGTCAGAATTTCAAATTGTGCCATTGGCTGTTGGAGTTGAAAATAGGGCCCACCAAGTAGTTTTAGTGAGAAGGAAGAAGAAATTCCATAGAGAGATGGTCCAAAGGGAAGAAAGGAAGTTTCAAAGGAAATTAGAGGCCATGTAAGAATCCAAGAGGCCACGCTAGTATTTCTGCCCATTCTAAAATGTATGACCTATCTAAGTGAAAGTTTTTTTTTTTTCAAAGCATTAGATTTTAAATAGAAGAGAACCACACTATTGATATAATCCATATGGAGGGTCAAAAAATGAGGCCAAGATTTTAAAAAACCTCCTTAAAGGAAACATATCTTATAGGGTTTGTGAGGCTAAGATGGGACATTCCAAGCATATTTTCTAAATGGTCATAGATCCTTATTTGCTTCTATCACAATTAGAGTTTACCAATGTAATAATCACAAGGAAATGAGATTTATTTAGCTTTTAAAATAAGGTAAATTACCTAGAAGTTTCCAATTTTGCAATGATTAACTGGAGAGCATGGCCAAGCAGTTACATGTGAAGACAAGGAGTTTGTTTTGCTCCCTAGGGAATATTCTCTCACAAGCCCAAGTCCAGTGCATTTTTATCCAAGAAGATCAAGGGTTTTCTTAAAATATTCATCATTTCAAGGATAGGTAGTTATCAGAATGATTTTCTTATAAGGCATGAGCTTCCAGGAATGATCAAGGGCATCTTTTAGTTGAAACATATTCTTAAAATATTCTAGGTGAAAGAGTTGTATAAAAAAGGGGCTTGTCCTCTTTTTAGGGGGTTGGTTGTTCATTTTTTTAAAGTATAAGTTATTCAATCAACTGATATGTGTAGAAATTATCTTCTTGCTAAAGTGGTTACAACTATACAACCATTAAAAAGCTTTGAGATCACTTGTAATATGTCTCCCTTGTCCAACATGGAGAAATCTCACCATGTTTATCCCCATGACAATATTTACAAACAATGATGTATGTAAATATTATTTGAAAAGTTAATGAAAATACTTGTGTTATTTTCTATTTCCTATTGATGAAGTACAGTAATATGTTTTTCAAATGCTATTGATTGAATATTTGGGTTTGTGTTCTGGTTAGAATTTTGTGCATAGATCTGGGTTATAAACCCTTTCTATAGTTTATTTTGAAAATATGTTGTTGAATGAATTTTAGAGAACCCTAATTTTATGAATTTATTAGGAAGAAGCACCCTAAGGGATGTGCCAAGAATTGAGAGATTTGAAAATTTGACTTCTGTTGCATTTATCGCAAAGAGCTATTAAAATTGCATGTTAAAAGGTGTTTTTTCCTTTTGAACATAATTCTAAAAATTTCAATATCTTTGCCTTCATGTCTCATCAATAAATTCAAAAAAGTTTAATTTCAACATGTATCATAATCAGTTTGATAATTGTTATATTTTATAATTTTGATTCTAGTGGTGACTCCAATTTTATCACCTGGTTTCAAAGAAGATCATTGCCTATTTTGAATATCTTTCTTAAGTTTCATCTTTGATTATTTTCTTGTTTTCAAATTTAGAAGGATTGAGATCATCCTTCAAAGGTGACTCATCCACACAACTTCTCTCACACTTAAGGATTCATCAAAGAAGAGGGAGACACGTTTGAAGACTTGTTGAAGGGAAAATTTCAGCTACTAGAGAGTGTCTTGACTACCATGATTATGATAATCTTGAAATTTTTGTTGAACTCCCCATTGTTGATGAATTTCATAGATCTCTTAGTTATTCTAAAACTTATAGTCTTATTTACTATCCAACTCCTTCTCAATCAGCTAAATCTCCTCCTAAGTTTGATCCATCAAGTACACTTCATTCACCCCCTCAAATCCCTTCATTAATTGTTATTAAACCTCTAATTGAACCAATAATGAGGCACAAGGATCAGGATGAAAATGAGCATATTGCATTCAGGACTCCCAAATTCAGAGCTATCAATTTTGATGAAATGGGAAGGTATCCCAATGAAGTTCCAAATGAAGTAAGGAACTGCCTCCCTAAGTTTCAAGGGAATAATGCAATGGCTAATGATCAACATTTAAGGGATTTTCATAATATCATTGAAGATTATGAGGTTGAGCATGAGGATGTGTGAATTTAGTTATTTTTTCACACACTAAAAGAAGATGCTCGTGAGGGGTTCAATTCCCTTCTTAGTGGATGCATTGATTCATGGGAATAAATGAAGAATGCTTTTAGAATTCATTATGGTGATATAATTGATCCAAGATTCCTTTTGGATGAATTTGAAAACATCAAGAAGAACCCTAATGAGTGTGTGCAAGAATTAAATACATGGTTCAACAAATATATGATGTGGTTGCTCGAGAACATAAGGCCCAGTGATACAACTTGCTTCATTAAATATTGTGATGCATTTGATAAGAAGGCAACCTATTACTTGAGGGACAAGGCTCATACAAACCTGAGATTGACATTTAACATGGCCATCCAAATTGAAAACAACATAAAGGTTGTGGGGAAGTCCATGATTAGGCGGGTTGATGTAAAGTTGGTTAATCCAGAAAAGACATAGTTCAATAAGAATGCTAACATTGAGGAGACAATTAAGACTTTGGCTTTCACTGTAAAAAAAATGTCATACAAATTGGATATATATGAGAAAGATATCCCTTATAGGTTTATCAATCAAGAGAGGGCTCCAAATTTGAATCAAGCATAAAGAAGGCTTGATTTTCACAATCAAGATAATGATAGAGGGAAATGACCTACTCGTGATGATAAAAATAATAGAAATCAGAATAAAAGGGCTGGAAAGGAAGTACCCAACTTGTTAAACACCAAAGTAAATATGGTGAATTATGATGTAGACATTGATTAGTGACAAGTGCTTCCTCCCACATCCTCCATGTGATACTGTTAAACTGATTAATGAAGATGTGGATGAACCTAAGTATGTGTCATCTGAAGATGAGATTTCAATGTTAAATTATCAAAGTCTTCAAAGCAAGATGTCTACTTCCATAGAATTGATGAGTGTTGTTACTATTGATCTACTTTGGAGTGTAGTACAAAAAGTATGTGTCGTAGCTTGTGAATTTGCTTGTGATGATAATATGACACAAACATATGAGTTATCCATTCATGATTGTGACATTTTAAGATAAATGATGATTAAGAAATATGATGGGAGAATCCATTTAGTTGAGGTCATGTAGTTATTAATTAATGTAGTAGTTGCCCAAGAGAAGGATTATTACTTGAGAAGTAGGGAACCAACTTCTGATCCTCAAGACACTACCTTTACAAATCCAAGGGCAAGGGATGCAAGTAAGGAAGTAAATGAATGTACAATAGTCCCAAATGCTTCCAAGTCAATACCCATTTCCCAAGTTGCTAAGGCTAGAAACACTCCCACTAAGAATAAATTACCTTTTCTATCTAGTATTCCTAAGGGTGTGAATGATGTTAAAACAAATCCACCCTTGAAGATTGTTGTTAAATATACAAATGCAACCCAACCTACTCCAATTCAGACTTTAAGTGATTGCATCCCAATTGAAGTTGTTGTTACCCTTCCATCTAATACTCCTCTTCCTTAGTATAGCATGTGTGATATGGCTTAGGTGTTGAGCCAATTGAAAATCACTGTGCCACTTGTTGAGTTATTATGAATACCTAAATATAGGAAGATGACATTTGAATACTTGGAATTTGGTGAGAAATAAATTGAAAATGAAATTTATTTAACCCAAACACTCCCAGAAAAAAATGAAGAATAAGAAGAGGTTATTGAACCCGCTTCAAAAGTCTATTTGGTGACTACACTTGTAGAAAGTTAGTTGAATGTGGATCTATTTTACACAACATTGTTGATCAAAGGATTAATTATTCATAACTACATGTTTTATTTTGGAGCTTCTTACAATGAGATTCCCCTAGGTGTCCTTAATGAGCTCATAGTTAAGATCACATTTGCTTTTGGCAAGTATTATGTCATGGACTCATGAGAGTTACTAGTTGTTGGATAAGTCAAGGGGTTAGTAGTACATTGGGTAGTGCATCCAAATAAGTATTTAAATATGGATGTGGTAGATTTAGATTGCCCACCTAAGTGGGGGATACTGCTATTATGTAAATGGGATGCTAGCATGGGTGGAAGTGTACAAATGGACCTTTCCTATGCCACCATTCCTTTGGAGGGTAAGATGGTCAAAATTTATAGAGATTAGAAGATGCTACATGTTATTGAAGATTTGAACCATGATTTGAATGAAGTATTGTACATGGATGTTGAGATTGGTAACTTTGTTGGGAATATTGATGTTGTTGAACAACTTGCTATTCTTAATGTTGGACCAAACAATGAAGGTGTAGTTTGGAAGATGTGTTTTGATGGGGCTTACTCCAATCTTGGAAATGAAGATAGGGTTATCTTATATGCCCCTAATGGTAATTTTTTTAAGTTTTATTTTTAGCTATCTTTTGAGTGCACAAACAATAGTACTGAGTATGAGGCACTCCTACCTAGTTTATGGATTACCTGTGAACATGGAATTAAAAGTTTGATTGTCAAGGGTGATTCCAAATTAGTGCTTAAATAGGTCTGTAATGTTTATTCTACCAAAAATAAAAGATTGAAATGGTATAGAAATGCTTTTGTGGGATTTTTTAGAATTCTTTGATGCATTCAATATTTGCTATCATGATAGAAGTTTCAACAAAGAAGTTGACATACTTGTGGGGTTAGGTGCGTAGTTTGAAATTGAAAATATGAACCCACACTTTTAAAATCAAGTGGAGGTGCTTGTTAGGCCTTCAATCCTAGACAATGTGTATCATTGGTAGGTTTTTGATGATGATGAATAGATTAATAGGTTTCTAAATTATGAGGTAGAATTCCATGATTAGCTCATAGACTTGGAATCCATGATTGAGGTTTGTGATGGAAAAGAAACCTTGTTTGGGAAGGACATTATTCAATTGAAACAAAAAATGCTCCCTTGAGGATTGGTGAGTTTAAAAGCATCTTTAGATGGAGTGGATAGAATCAAAACTAGAGACCCATTTATCTAAAGAGATGTAACTAAGTGTAATTTGGGTTCTCATGAGAATATTAGGAAGGTTTGGATGGGTTCTCACCTAAGTGTAGATGAAAAGAAAACTTACATACAACTACTAAAAAAATACTAGGACTATTTAGCTGGGTCTTATCCTGAATTGAAATCATATAGGGAAGACTTGTTTTGGCATGTCATCCCATTACAACCTGATAGCAAGCCATTCAGGTAGAATTAAAGACCTATTAACCCCATCTTGGCCTCTAAGATGTGGGAAGATTTCAAGAAGTTGAGGGATGGTTTAATTATTCAACCCATCAGATATTCATCATGGGTGGAAAACTTAGTCCCTGTACGAAAGAAAAATGGTGACATCTAGTTGTGTGTGGATTTTTGGAATTTGAACAAAGTTTTTTTGAAGGATAAATACCCATGACTAATATGGATAACCTAATGTAAAGTGTTACTAAATCAAATATGTTTTCCACATTAGATTGTTTATTAGGATATAACCAAGTTTTGGTGAAGGAGATACCCAAAATAGCATTTAAAACACCTTAAGGCACGCATGTATATATGAAGATGCCTTTTAGGTTAAGAATGCCAGTGAAATTTTTTGTGAGCTATGGACATTTATTTTTAAAGGGTAATTAACAATTTCATATCTATGTATCAAGATGATATTACTGTGTACTCCAAGACTAGAGAGGAACATTTGGAACATCTAGAGAAAGTGTTCATTAGATGCAGGGAGTTTGGCATTTTTATTAATATAAACAAGTGTCACTTCGGAGTAAAAAATACTAAGTTATTGGGACATATAATATATAAATATGGTGTCATGATTGAACTTGAGTGAGTAGAAGCCATTGACAAAGTGAATATCCCACAGTCTAAGAAGGGAATTTAGTCTTTCTTTGGATAAATCAATTTCATCAGGTGATTTATGTCTAACTTTGTAGAGACTACATTGAATATTATTTCCATGTTGAAGAAGGACCAAATCATCAAATGGGAAGAAAAGTCTATGCAATAATTCAATGACATCAAAGGAGACTTAAAATCTACCCCTATCTTGGCCAGCCCTAATTACACAAAAGCATTTTAGATATTCTCTTTTGCATCATATACTACTATAGTTGTTGTCTTGTTGAAAAATAATGAAGGTCATGAAAATACCATAGCTTTCTTTAGTAAAGCTAAGCAAGGGTCTGAATTGAATTATAACATTATGGAAAAACAATCTTTTACTCTCTTAAAGGCTATTAAAACATTCAGACCTTATATTTTTAGTTTAAATATTGTTGCATACGTCTGACATGTAATGGTGAAGGACATCTTGACTTAGATTGAAGCATCAAGCAAGAGATGCAGGTGGGTCAATAAGTTGAAAGAGTATGACATGGATATCTAAACCACCAATTTAGTGAGAGGGATGGGTTTAGACAAGCTCATAGCTGAGACCAATTTGTAGGTTATTAAGGTAAACATTGTTGTTTTTAATGTTGATAACTCTTTGGATAGAATTAGTATTTTTCCATGGTATACAAACATTGTTTAATATTTATAAAATTTTAATTTTTCCCCTAATTTGGATAATAACCAAAGGAGAACTCTCAAACTTGTTTCCCCATAAATATCTCTTGACTAGAAGTGGATTGGCATGGAAGATTTTGGATGGGGTTCTCCTAAGGTGCTTGGTAGAAGAACAAACTATCAATATGATTGAAGACTTCCATAGTGGAGTATGTGGTGGTCACTTTGCACCTAAAGTCATATCTCATAAAATTTTGATAGCTAGTTATATGTGGTCATCATTATTCAAAGATGTTCCTCAGAAAGTTAGAAAGTGTGAGAAATGTCAACGCTTTGCTAGAAGGTTGAAAGCTTCTCATTATCTTCCCTTACAACCTATGATGATTGAAGGTCCATTCAAAAAATGGGGGATGGATTTCATTAAGGAAATCATTGATTCATCAAGTATTAAACATAGATGGATATTGGTTGCAACTAATTACTTCATGAAATAGGCTGAGGTGGTCCCTATAAAGAAGGATACACACAAGGTAGTTATGGATTTTTTATGAAATCAAATTATTTGTAGATTTGGTGTGCTTATTAAGGTGATTGATGATAATTCCATGAGCTTCAAAGTGAAACCTTTAGTGGAATTGTGAAAATAATAAAATATTGACTTAGCTTATGATTTCAATTATAACCCTTAGGGGAATGGGCAAGCTGAAGCCAGTAACAAGAACTTGCTCAAGATTATTAGATGAACTTTGAAAATAAAAAACAAGAAGTGTGGTGAATAGCTGAAGTTTTCTTTGTGGGATAATATAATCATGAATAATAGAGCTACATGCAAAATCCCTTTTGATCTTGTTTATGGATCTCAATCAATTTTACCTATGAATTTGTAGTTGTGAACTTATCAATTCATGAAACAACTAGAAGATGATGAGAAAATCAACCACTATGAAAGAAATATGAACCATATTATTGAGATCGATGAAATTCAAAGATAAACTCATGAAATACACCTTAAGTTCAAAGAAATAATCAAGAAAATATTTGATAGGAAGGTCACTCGAAGAACTTTTCAGGTCAGTGATCTAGTTCTACTTTGGAATAGTAGGCATGAAGAGAAAGGCAAGCATGGAAAATTTGATGCCTTGTGGATGGGTCCTTATTCCATTGGCTGATAGATTATGGAACACACTTTTTTCCTGAGAGACTTGGATGGTGAAATACCAGAGTTACCAGTTAATGACAAACATCTAAAACACTTCCTTGACTGAATCTGTAACTTGTGTACAATATTGTATAGTGTATAGTTTTATCCTTCTATTATTTCATTGCTCTATTGCCCCTTAGTTTTAGGCCTTGTTTGTATAATTCCTTTCATATTTTTATTGTGTGTTCATTTTGATATCATCTTGATCTATTTTTGTCAATCTAGAATTTTTTATTGAGACTTCATGGGTGTCCATTGCTATAAATTGATTAAGTGTTGACTCTATGGCCTAATGGATTGCAACTTGGTCTTATATTTGGGGTTATTTGCACACTTGTAGGGGGTGTACATCCCCAAGTGAGAACCAGTATTAGTGCCCAAAATTTCACTAAGTAATTGTGCCCTTGTTGATTATAAGAGCATGAATTGTTTAGCCCATTTCCTATCTGTGAGTGCTCACCTGAGGTCAAGAGATCCTATTTTTTCCTCAGATGATTGACTGGAACATCAAAAATAGTATCGAGAAATTAGTTACAACCCCTCTTTCATCCTAAATACCATTAAAACTTTCATCATCTTTATTTTCTACTATATCTATGAGAAAATGTATATAAAATCCACCAGATGTATGAAGGAAGCTTCTAAAAGCTCAATGAGTGCATGTTCAAGGAATCCCCCTAGCCTTTTATGGATGCACTATACATCAATAATGATAATGTGCATTATGTAATTATTGATGACAACTTAAATTTAACATTTTGTGATGCCTCATAGGTCATTTATAGATAGGTTTTTGAAAGGAACACTCATTCCACAATGTTTCATGTGTCATCATGTAACTTATCTGAGGCACAAATCTTTATTTTCAGAACTTCAAACTATACCATTAACTAAAAAAGGGTGCTCCATACATGGCACTTGGAACAAATTTACTGGACCCAAAAAATACCATGTGGCATAATTTTAAGAGGTCGTAGATGAACTGGTCATTGGAATTCAAATCCATGGGCTACGTGTAAAAATACCTCATCCCACAAGCAAGTCCATTAAAATATAAGCCACCATACATCCTAGTATGATCTATTACTCCATAATATGATGTCACATGTCTCAAAAATAACTTGAACATATTCCAAGATGCCACGTGATTCCTTTATATACACCTTTGATTAACATAAAAGCTCTCAAGCTATCAGATCCAAAAATTATGAGAGCCTTTTGAGATTGACATGTGGAAGCACTTAAACCATCTGATCTAAAACTTAATAGTGTGTATCTATCTAAGGCCCCTTTTGAGAGTGACATATGTCCCTCCAAAGGACATGTGTCATACCCATGCTACTCCTATCTAACAATCTAAAGGAATCCTCTAAGATCCCACCAAGAAGACGTGTGTCCCGATTGGACTCGTGAGATGATGCCATGTGCTTCCTTTAAACTGACGCATGTCCACACTATGTCACATCTGATCTAAATCTCATGAGAGCCTAAGATGATGATGTGTGTCCCCATTGGAATTTCAAGATGATGACATGTGTCATCCTCATAGAGATGTACTTGAGATCAATAGACTGCCTTTGAGAATGATGTGTGGCTTCCTTTGAGCCACATGATTAATACAAAGTTGATGATGACTATTCATAATGCTCTTGAGTGTAATAAAAAGGTTACACCTATCTATAAAGTGTCTTGATTACTTGTGAGAGTGACAAGTGGCACTCCCACAACCAACCAAAATGAAGGGCCCTACCTGAGAACTCATAAGAAATAGAAAGGTACCACATGGCACGTTATGAATGGGTCATCACATCAAGATGCATCCTGAGATATTGAGAGCAATCAAAAAGTGACACTTGTATAAATTTAAGCCAACTAAGTATCTTAGTCACATTTAATCCTTGAATGCCTAGCTAGATCTGATGTGGCATGCCATGTGTCAAGAGGTGGCAATCTTTAGCTTTAAATCTAAAATTGATGGCTCCTTCATAGATGGGTAAGAAATCAAAGTGAAAAATAAGGTCTTCATTACATGGTTCTTATTGTCTCCAAATATTTCACCCTAGAAGAGGCTGGTCAAGCCTCTTCAATATTTAGTCAACATGGGAATACTTCCAGGTGTGTGGGGCATCTATAGTGGAAGTAGACTTCTAGATTTTAAGGGCTATATCCCTAGATATGACTTGATGTGATTATGTTACTAAATCTACCTATTATGGGTGAAAAGGGAAAGAAAAATACATAAAGCAAACCTAAACTAGGAGGTGATACACCAAGAGTTGCTTCCATTCATACACTTGGGATTTGTATAATGAATTAAGACAACCAAACTAACCTCAACACCATTAATGAAGATCCCTAGCATTAGTTTTTCTCATGAAGGAAAATCACAACTCAACAAATGAAGGAAAGTGAAGGGGAGGTTAGATATGACACTAAAAAACTCATACACACTTCAAGAGTCTATTGTAGGAGCATACACTTCATGAAACATGTTCAGAGAGAAGTCATTTGTAGCAACACATTTAAGGATTTCATGAAAACAAGATGAAATTAATATATAATTCACATTAAAGATGGATCACTTTAACACATAGTGAAAATGGACTTAGAGTATAACTAGCTTAATTCTCATTATATTAAGTATAAATCAAGGTAAAATTTTGGTAGGGCTTTGCCATGCAAAGAGTTGGAATCCTTTGCAAAACCAAAATGGCTTGCATTTATAGAATTTGGAAGAAGAGAGAGAAGAGAGAAGTTGAAGAGGAACAAAGACAAGTGTCAAAGGTGGAAATCAATTTAAATACATGTGGATAAGGTGTAGGAAGATTCATGAAACTGAATTGCACTTGATCGCATCCCAAATTAGCCTCCTATTCCAAGTGTGGTGTAACAATCCTCTCAATCATTATCCCTTTTAGAAACTACCTTCATCATGGGCTTTCTTGAGCACTCCAAAGCAAGTGGTGGAAAAATGTCTCATGTGTGAGGAGAAGAGGGAGTTACAAAGATGATTACACCTACATTGGGAGTTTTCTTCATCATGACATTCTCTTACACAAGCTCATCCTCACCTTACAACCATGATCACTCTCCAATAGGCATGTCTTGACACTTGGAAATAGAATATTTGTATATTCCCTAACTAATCCATACCAAGGGTCTTAGGACACATGTTAGGACACCTCATATGCTCAGATCCATCTAAAACACCTTAAAAGACCTCCAAATTTGAGTTACCACTCTTTCCAATATGTGATCACTCTTCTCATTCTAGATTAGCTAAAGTGAGAAGATTAGTAGGGACAATTGTGGTCATTCCCAAAATATATAAATGGAATGAAGAGTTGATTTAAGTCCCAAGATATCCTCTTGAGTGATCAGTATCCATTGATCATCTTCTGGACCTACCAAAAATAATAAAATGTCAAGAAAACTTGTTCCTTGCATCACCTGTATGGATTCTATATAATATGACTCCATGGATCTAATTCTCATGGAGTTTACAACAATTTTCCTTCAGGTCCTAGGGTCAAATTATTCCATCTGGGTGCATTTTGAATCTCATCTCTCCAATTGGGTCCCAAAAGAAGGGTTTTGAAGGGTTTCAAGTACAATGGCCTTTTAAGGATTGTTCATAAACCACAAACATTGGAGTTATAAACCAACACCCAAAAGTGATTTTTTACGACCCCCTTCAACTTCCTATAACTTCTTGGAATCCCATGCAAAGTCTCTAGGTAGGTTTAGCATTTGAAGTGACCTTCTCAATTGCACCCCTTCTCTTTGCATAAACTATCATGACATTGGGTCCAAGAATGATATGTTTGGGTTCTCTTCTTAATTAAAATAGCTACAACAAGTCAAATTATTACCCATGGGTATGTCCTAGTATATTTCATCCACTTTCTATCACTCCAAATGGTTTTGAGCTCCCCTTAGGACAACACCTCACCACTAGGCCTAGTGGATTTGGATCCTCTTTCATGGATTTATCACACTTGGAATTGTTATAAAACCTTAGGATCCTTCATTAATGTTTTTAAATGCTTATCCAAGCTTTCCCAAACTTATATCTGTAACCAATTCAACCCTAGCCTTCAATTTCCACCATTTTCTCTCTCTTCTGCAAGTTTTAAGCCCTAAAAGTAGCCTCTCTCTGAGACAAAACAAAGAGTATTAGAACTTATTTTTCATAGTTTTTTAATACATGGGAGTATTCCTTAGGTCATGAGGACCCCCTGTACTAAATTTAAGCTCTTAAATCTTCCATTTACCCCTCCAACTAGCATGAAACTCAAAACTAACTTCTAAAGGTGACTGCTTACATGTGGGGGTGGAATTAGCCTTTTTGACCTCATAAGTGGAGAAATTTTATATATTTTCCTTTCTCTCTCTCTATACATGTTTTTTGGGGTTCCTATCATCATATTAAAACCCTAGAGATTCTCACTTGGCCTTGTGGAGGCACTTGACCCTCCAATTGTCATCATCCCACTTGCAGCTATGTGTGTTCTTGACACTTTGAAGGTTGACTGTAGGTTGTTTTTTTCATGTAAGAGTCATGTTAGTGAATTTAAATGACATATAATAGAAAAAAAAACACTCATTTTACGTTTATAATCCATCCTTATCTCCTAGGAGATCATTACCCTCACTCCCAAGATTAGGCCACTTGCTCATTGGACTGAGACACTTCTTAGGACACTACTTGTAGGTCATGGTCTGAGTTTGGATTAATGTTTGTGACATCCTATTCATGTTGATTAGGTCATATGACCCAATTTTATTTTATTTCACTTTGGAAGCCTTCAAATCATTCATCAATTCATTCTTAAGATGTTCAACTAGGATACCACTACCCTAACTGGACTGAGACCATGTTCTACCCATATAGGTCATGGTCTAAGTTTGGATTAATGTTTGTGGACATCCTCTTCATGTTTCTTAGGTCATAGGAACAATTTTTCTCTGATTTAAAATTTTAAGCCTTTAAACCATACGTAAATTCATGCTCAAGATCCTCAACTAGGATGCCACTAACCTAACTGGACTGAGACCATGTTTTACCTTTGTAGGTGCTTTTTGGGCTTGGTTTGATGTTTTTGGATTTCCTCCTCATGCTCCTTGGGTTATAAATACTTCCTCTATTTTTACTTCACCTTATAAGCCTTAAAAATAGCATTATTTACATTCTTAGGTCCTTAACTAGAATACCCTACCTGACTGTGACAATCATGGTTCTACCCCTGTTTAGTGCATTTTGGAAAGCATTAGGACTTTTGGATGTTGTATTTAGGTTTTCCATGAGTTATTTAAGGTCAATTTTACTTTATTGCACCTATGCATTCATTTTTAAAGTTAAAACTAAGGTCAAAACTTAAAACTTCTACCTCACTTCCAAGATATTCCACATGACTGTGTTTTCATGAATTTAGGGGCCTACTATAGATGACCCTTCCTAGGCCTATGTATGAATAGGGAAGGGTTCTTAGGAGATCAAAACATTAACCTTCACATTTTCTTAACCACCTTAGCTCATGAATGCCCTTTAGACTATTCGGAATGGTTTCAACTTAATAATATAGTTGAGGATCATCAAATTGAAGTGTAAGACCATTTTTACATCCATTCCCTATAGATATCAATGTTACAATTTAGTGATTCTTTGAAAAATTTTAAGGGTTTTAAACTCCATCTTCCTCTCCTCCTTTGCTTTTCAAAATTGGCATGAGTATTGTGTGAGGATAGGGCCACAAGGTGAAACAATCAAGGGTGTTGGAATCTCCTTCTATCATGATGTATGTTATCTCAAAAAACCTCAAGGATCTCTATTGTCCATTTGGAGACTGAGAACTGAATTTGATCTACTCATCTTTTGAAGTGAAAAATTTCACTTATGTAGCATCTTAAGTCTTCATGGCATGAAATCCATGGATATTAGGGAATTTTAGGACTCAAACATACATTACACTAAGTACTTCATGACTCACACCTTCATATAAACCTTTTTGAGTTCGTGTAGAAGATAACTGTGAGCACACTTTGCCAACAAGGCAGTGAACAAGGAAAATTGGCAATTTGGATTTGAAGGAGTATGACTGATCTCTAACAATGGAATTAAATGAAAACACATTGAAAACATGAATATAATAATTTTAAAAATATAATGGAACCATCTTCCATGTTTTAAAAATTAGGTTACCCATCCATGATTGTAATCTTGAAAAATGAGCACAATTTGGAAATCTCCTTCAAGGGCATTGAGAGAGAAGGTTTTAGGTGTTGGAAACATCATGGAGATGGAATATTAAAACTTGAAACCACTCCATAAAACTCACATATCTCCATTTATTTTTGAAAAAAAGAAACAGATGCACAACCATACCCCTCTTGAATGTAATTTCATAAAAATTTGTATAGAGTCTAATTGATTATTCATGAAGGAAGAGAAAAAAATATGAAAGTTATTTTTATGGAAATGAATTAAACTCAGATTATAATCCACCCCCAGAAGCACTCCTCCCAACTCCACCTGTATGGTTCGTACCAAGTGCTTGAACTTGCCCTTCCTTGGCTTGCCAAGTGAAAATGAAAGAAAATGCACAGGAAATGAATTTTTTTATGAAATATTTTCAATAAAAACATGTAAATAACCTATGGGGAGGTGAAGAGTTAAAACACCATGTTTTTAGCTACAAGTGCACTTGAGAAGTCCATACAAGTGTTACAAATGAGCCTATTTTCAAGGGAACCTATCATTTCATACATATATATTACTTGTAACTATAACCTGACATGATATGACATGATTTGAACTTATTCATGTTCTCATACACCTTGGTGACAAATATTTTAATTGAAAAGTCCCTAAAAGTCATTTAATTAAGCTAAAAAGGTGGCCAAATGACCCTTTTAGCACATGAGGCCTAATAAGTGGCCAATTTATGACTTGTAAACACATTGAAACCTATCAAAGACCATTTTATGACATTTAAAAAATAAATTGAGTCTTTGACTAAGTTTTACCATGGTTGACCAATGTTTACTTTTGTTGATTAGGTCAGTACAAGGAGGATGGACTTCAATAGGGACTAGGGGAAGGGAAAATGAGATATGTGGGACAATAAGAGACCCCATATGACATTTATAAACTTATTAAAAATTTAAAAATGATAGGGGTTTACTCAAATTTGACTTGGGGTCAAATTTGGTCAATAGTTCCAATGAGATGTGGTAAGTGTTAAGACAACAATAGAAGTGATAAACATTGTGGCATTTGCCAACCAAAGGCTACAAAAGGTAGAGGAAATTGAAGAGGCATTAAGGTCCATACTCAAAAAGCATGGTAGGATGATCTAGGATATACCAGACCTATCCAAAACATTGATCCTGAACATCACTTAGATTGGTAAGGATTATCAAGCCTACATAGAGGTGTGGACCCAGGAGGAGAATGAAAAGAAACTAGGGCAACAACAATAATAACAGGATAGCCAATAGCCACCCCTAGGCCCATACAAATATTTGGTTATATTTTTAATTTTGGAAATTAAAATATTTATTTGAAATGTAAACATTCTAGCCACCTAGCTGTATTTGAGTGCCATTTATGGGCCTAATCAAACTTATCTTAGACATTTTGAATCTATAAATAGGGGTTTTCCCCACATATATGGTAGCCTGATGCTCATTCATAATGAATTTATTCTCAGCTTGCCTAGGAGAAGTGCCATCTTACCACATGACATCACAATGATAATCCAAGGTTGACTCCCTTTTGTCAGAGCTTCAAGCAGTGCCATTGGATGAGGAAGTAATAGGTAGGGCCAACTATGCCGTTACAAATAAGAACATAGGATTTCCACGTGGTGCCCTCATGCTCATTTTGGCAAAGGAATGTTTAGCTTCTCTAGGAGTAGCACCAGCTCTCTACATGGCATCATGACACTCCTCAAGAGCAAGGATTTATTTATTAGAACTTTGAATTGTGCCATTGGTTGATGGAGTTATAAATAGGGCTCACCAAGCATTTGTAGCAAGAAGGAAGGAAAAATTATATAGAGAGATGGTCCAAAGGGGAGTAACGAAGTTTAAAAAGAAATCAAAGGCCACTTATCATCCAAGAGGCCACATCAATATTTTTGCCCATTCCAAAATGTATGACCTATCCAAGTGAAAGTTAATTTTTTTCAAAGCATGAGCTTTTAAACATAAGAGATCCATGGTATTAATATAATCCATGTGAAGGGTCAAATGATAAGGCCAATATTTTAAAATACATCTTTGGAGAAAAAATATCTCACAAGGTTTATGGGGCTAAGGTGGGACATTCCAAAAATATTTTTTAAACCACCATGGATCCTTTTTTGCTTCTATCATAGCTAGAGTTTCCAAATACAATCATCACAAGACAATGGGCTTTCTTTGGTGTGCACAAGAGGAAGGGAAGCTATCCATAAGCTTCTAGTTTTTAAAATGATTAATGGGAGAGTATGGCCAAGTAGTTACACATAAATACAAGGAGTTTGTTTTTCTCCCAAGGGAATATTCTCACACAAGCCCAAGTCTAGTGCATTTCCAGCCAAAAAGATCAAGGATTTGCTTGAAATATTTACCATTGCAAGGACAGGTAGTTACCAGAATGATTTTCTTATAAGGCATGAGCTTATAAGTGTGATCAAGGGCATCTTCTAGTTGAAGCATATTCCTATAATATTTTGGGTGAAAGAGTTGTATAAAAAAATGGGTTTGTCCTATTTTTGGGGGCTTGGTTCATTTTCTCTAAGTCTAAGTTCTTCAAAGATTTTGGGATCAACTGATGTGTGTAGACATTGTCTCCCTTTCTAAGGTGGTTGAAGCTGTACAACCATTAGAAAGATTTGAGAACATTTATAATAATTCTCCCTTGTCCAACATTGAGATATCTCACCATGCTTGTCCCCATGGAAGTATTTACAAATAATGATGTATGTAAAGCTTATTTTCAAAGTTAATGAAAATACTTGTTTTCTTTTCTATTTCCTATTGATGAAGTATAATAATATGATTTTTAAATTATTTTGATTGGATATTTGGGTTTGTGTTCATTACTATTTAGCATTTTGTGAACAGATCTAGGTTATAAACCCTTTCTATAGTTTAATCTGAAAATATGTTGTTGAATGACTTTTAGGGCACCATGAGTTTATGAATTTAGTAGGAAGAAGCATATGAAATTTACTCCTAATATTCCCCATTAACTTGAATTTGAGTTTTTTCTACATCTTTGCTAAGGAATATTGTCATGAATGTTGAAAGATACCCTACTATTTGGAAACCACTAGCATACCACACCTTTTTTTACAAACTATCTAACTATTCTACCTTGTCCTACCCTAAAAATAATATACCCCTTACATATGTTGTGTTATTTGCCTTGCAAATGCATAAAATATTGGCTATATAACATGTGTTTTCATTTTATGCATCAAAATCTCAGCACTACAATTTTCCATTCAATCCATATTGTTAAAAATTCTTTAGAATGAAAATTTTAGTAATATACCCATCTATCTTTAGTATCTTGTATGTGACCTAGAGCATTTGTTCATCCTGTGTGATAACCCTTCCTAGGTGAAGTAAATAAGTTTGGTTTTTCCCTAGTCATATTTGTTTCTCTTTGTGCTAAAAACTCCCATGTAGGTTGAATTACAAAATATCTCCATGTGAGAAAGCTACCCCTTAGGTCCTCTCACCTTGGTTTAGGTAGATCCAGAAGTAACAGGGAGCTAACCATACCCTCTGTTGGTGCCTCTCAATCATTTTTTCTATTTGGTTTATTTTTGATTCCAAACCCTCCCCCAACTGTAACAACATACTAGTCAGTTTTTCATCTTTTTTTTCCATTTTATCCAAGTGTGTAAGGTCAAGTGAAAGAGGTGTACAACTAGGAACCAACACTACTCTGACACCAATGCTACGAAGAAAAGACACCTATGGAACTTGTACTGCCAGGGAGTCTTGTAGAGAGCTGTAAGTATTTTGTGTTGTGAAGCTCTCTAATATTATTTATTTCATCGGTGCCATTTCTAGGGAGAAACAACACCCGTGGCACTTGCATTGCTAGGGAATCTTGGAGAGAGCTGTAATTATTTCATATTGTGAAGCTCTCTATTATTATTCACTATGTTTCAATTATCTTTGGTTCATCAATGATGCAACACTCCATTGAGGACATGCCAAGAATTGAGAGATTTGACAATTTGACTTCTACCACATTTATTATGAAGATCTGTTAAAATTGCATGTTGGAAGGTGTTTTTCCCTTTTGAACATAATTCTAAAAATTTTAGTATCTTTGCCTTCATGTCTCATCAATAAATTCAACAAAGTTTAATTATAATATATATCACAACTAGTTTGTTAATTTTTATATTCTAGAATTTTGATTGTAGTGGTGACTCTAATTTTATCACCTGGTTTCAAGGAAGATCGGTGCCTAAATTGAAAATAACATAAAGGATGTGGGAAAGCCTGTGAATAAGTAGGTTGATGTAAAGTTGGTTAATATAGAAAAAACATAGTCCACTAAGAATGCCAACCTTGAGGAGACAGTTAAGAATTTGGCTTCAGTTGTCAAATAAATGCCATAAAAATTGGCTAGAGTTGAGAAAGGGATCCCTCATGGGTCTACTAGTCAAGAGAGTGATCCAAATACAAATCAAACATAAGGAAGGCTTGATTTTCATAATCCAGATAATAATAGAGGGAAAAGACATGCTTGTGATGAGAAAAATGATAAAAATAAAAATAAAGGGGCTGGAAAGGAAGTGATCAACCCATTAAATATGGTGAATTGTGATTTAGACATTCATTGGTGTAACAAGTGCTTCCTCCCACATATTCCATGTGATAATGCCAAACTGATTGATGAATATGCAGATGAACCTAAGTATGCATCATCTGATGATGATATTTTGAAGTTCAATTATCAAAGTCCCTGAATCAAGATGTCTACGTCCACATAATTGATGAGTGCTGCTATTGTTGATTAGTTTTGGATTGTAGTACAAAAGGTATGTGTCCCAACTTGTGATGATAATATGGCACAAACATATGAGTTACTCATTCATGATTTTGACCTTTTAAGATCAATGATGATTAAGAAATATGATGGGGGAATCTCTTCAATTGAGGACAAGAAGCTACTACTTAATGCAACAGTTGCTCAAGAGAAGGATTAATAGTTTAGAAGTAGGGAACCAACTTATGATCATCAAGACACTACCCCTACAAATCTAAGGGTAGGGGATGCAAGTAAGGAAGTAAAGAAAACTACATTAGTCCCAAATGCTTCCAAACCAGTACCCATTTCCCAAGTTGCTAAGCCCTATAGGCACTCCTACCAATAATAAAGTACCTTTGCTATATAGTATTCCTAAGGGTGTGAATGATGTTAAAATAAATATTCCCTTGAAGACTACTATTAAATATGCAAATCCAACCTATCCTACTCCACTACAGACTTTAAGTGATTGCATCCTAGTTGAAGGTGTTGTTACCCTTCCACCTAATACTCCTCTTCCTCAGTATAGCATGTGTGATATGGCTCAGGTGTTGAGCTAATTGAAAATCACTGTGCCACTTGTTGAATTATTACAAACACCTGAACATAAAAACATGGCACTTGAGTACTTAGAATTTGGTGAGAAATTAGATACAAATGAAATTGATTTACCCCAAACAACCTTGAAAGAAAATGAAGAATTAGAAGAGGTTGTTGAACCTACTCCATAAGTCTATCTGGGAATTGCACTTCTTAAAAGTTAGCTAAATGTGGATCCATTTTACATAACCTTATTGATTAATGGCTTAATTATTAAAAACTACATGTTTGATTCTAGAGCTTATTTCAATGATATGCCCTTAGGTGTCCTTAATGAGCTCAAAGTTAAGATCACATCTACTTTTGGCAAGTGTTATGCCATGGAATCATGAGAGGTACTAGTTGTTGGACAATACAAGGGGTTAGTAGTACAATTGGAAGTGCATCCAGGTAAGTATTTTAATATATACATGGTAGTTTTAGACTACATGCCTAAGTGGGGGATGTTTCTATCACATAAATGGGCTGTTAGCATGGGTGGATGTGTATAAATGGACCTTTCCTATGCTACCCTTCCTTTAGAGGTTAAGATGGTCAAAATTTATAGAGATTCAAAGATGTTACATGTCATTGAAGATTCAAACCATGCTCTAAATGAAGTATTATATATGGATTTTGAGCTTGGTAACTTTATTGGGAATATTGATGTTGTTGAACAACCTATTAATTCTTGATATTGAACCAGACAGTGAAGGTGCAGTTTGGAAGATGTGTTTTGATGGGGCTTACTCCAATGTTGGAAATGGAGTTGGGATTGTCTTCTTTGCCCCTAATGGTAAGTTTTTTTTTTTATATTTTAACCTATCCTTTGATTACATGAATAATACAACTGAGTATGAGGCACTCCTACTTGGTTTATAAATTACTCATGAACATGGAATTAAAAGTTTGATTGTCAAGGGTGATTCTAAATTAGTGGTTAAATAGGTTTGTAATGTTTATGCCACCAAAAATAAAAGGTTGAAACAATATAGGAATGATGTATGGGATTTTTTAGAATTCTTTGATGCATTCAATATTTGCTATCATGATATAAGTTCTAATGAAGAAACTAGCAGACTGGTAGGGTTAGTTGCTCAGTTTGAAATTGAAAATATGAACCCACACTGTGAATATCAAGTGGAGGTGCTTATGAGTCCTTCAATTTGAGATAATGTGCATCAATGGCAAGTGTTTGATGATGATGGACAAAATAAGAGGATTCTGAATTGTGAGGCAAAATTCTATGATCAACTCATAGACTTGGAATCCATGGTTGAGGTTTGTGATGGAAAGGAAACCTTGTTTGGGAAGGACATTATTCAATTGAAAATAAACAAGCTCCCTAGAGGATTAGTGAGTTTAGAATCATATATTGATGGAGTAGATAGAATCAAGACCGAAAACCCATTTATCTCAAGAGATGTAA
Source organism: Torreya grandis (assembly GCA_037957365.1). Classification (NCBI taxonomy): domain Eukaryota; kingdom Viridiplantae; phylum Streptophyta; class Pinopsida; order Cupressales; family Taxaceae; genus Torreya; species Torreya grandis. The sequence goes on from JARHVA010000544.1 coordinate 5,077,583, forward strand.
CTAAGTGTAATTTGGATTCTCATGAGAATCTAAGGAAGGTTTGGCTAGATACTAACCTAAGTGCAACTAAAAATCAAACTTACATACAATTACTAAAATGTACCAAGATTGTTTAGCTTGGTCTTATCCTAAATTGAAAGCATATAGGGATGACTTATTTCATCATGTTATCCCATTACAACATGATAGAAAACCATTCAGGTAGAAGCAAATAACTATTAACTCCATCCTGGCTTATAAGATGTAGGAGGAGTTGAAGAAGTTGAAGGATGGTGGAATTATTCAGCCCATCAGATATTCATCATGAGTGGAAAACTTAGTCCCTGTATGAAAAAAATGGTGACATTTACTTGTGTGTAGATTTTCAAAATTTGAACAAAGCTTCTTTGAAGGATAGTTACCCCTGCCTAATATGGATAACCTACTGTAAAGTGTTACTAGATTAAAAATGTTGTCCACATTAGATAGTTTCTTAGGATATAACCAAGTTGTGGTGAAGGAATTTGAGAGACCCAAGATTGCATTCACAATGCCTTGGGGCACGTATGTATATATGAGGATGCCTTTCGAGTTAATGAATGTCGATGCAATGTTTTAGGTAGATATGGATGTTTTTTTTGTAGGGGTAATTAGTAAGTTCATTTTTGTGTTTAGGATGATATTACCATGTACTCTAAGGCTAGAGAGGAACATTTGGAACATCTAGAGAAAATGTTTATTAGATGTAGGGATTTTGACATTTCAATTAATCCAAAGAAGTGTCACTTTAGAGTACAAAATGCTAAGTTGCTAAGACATATAGTATCTAAATATGGAGTCGTGATTAACCCTGAATGAGTAGAAGCCATTAACAAGTGCCTATCATGTAGTCCAAGAAGGAAATTTAGTCTTTCTTTGGACAAATCAATTTCATCAGGCGATTTGTGTCCAACTTTGCAAAGATTACATTTCCTATTACTTTGATGTTGAAGGACCAAATAATCAAGTGGGAAGAAAAGGCCATGAAAGAATTCAATGACATCAATGGAGATTTAAAATCTACCTCTATCTTGGCCAACCCTAAATACACAAAAGCATTTCAGATATTCTCTTTTGCATCATATAATATTATAGTTATTTTTTTGTTGCAAAAGAATGAAGAATGTCATGAGCAACCTATAGATTTATTTAGTAAAGCTATGAAGGGGTCTGAAATGAATTATACCATTATGGAAAAATAATATTTTGCTCTCTTAAAGGCTATTAAAACATTCAGACCTTATATTTTGAGTTCAAAGATTATTGCATATGTCCCACATACAATGGTGAAGGGTATATTGACATAGATTATAGCATCAAGAAAGAGATGTAGGTGGGTCCATAAGTTTCAAGAGTATGACATATATATCTAAACCATGAAGTTAGTGAGAGGGATGGATCTAGCCAAGCTTATGGCTAAGACCAACTTGTAGGATATTGAGGTAAACATTGTTGTTTTTAGTGTTGACGACTCTTTGAATAGAATTAGTATCTCTCCATAGTATAAAGACATTATTTACTATTTTCAAAATCTAAATTATCCCCATAAATTGGATAAGAACCAAAGCATAACTCTCAAACTTACTTCCCAAAAATATCTCTTGAATGAAAGTGGATTGGCATGGAAGAATCTGGATGGGGTTCTCATAAGGTGCTTGGTAGAAGAACATATTACTGATATGATTGAAGACTTCCATAGTGGAGTATGTGGTGGTCACTTTATACCTAAAGTCACATCTCATAAAATTCTGAGAGTTGGTTATTGGTGGCCATCATTATTTAAGGATGTTACTCAGAAAGTTAGAAAGTGTGAGAAATGTCAATGCTTTATTGGAAGGTTGAAATCTTTTGGTTCTCTTCCCTTGCAGCCTGTGATGATTGAAGGCCCATTCAGAAAATGGGGAATGGATCTCATTAGTGAAATCAATGATTCATCAAGTGATGGACATATATGGATATTGATTGTAACTAACTACTTCACGAAATGGGTTAAGATGGTCCCTATAAAGAAGGCTACACACTAGGTAGTTATGGATTTTTTGTTAAATCAAATTATTTGTAGATTTGGTGTGCTTGTCAAGGTGAATGATGATAATTCCATGAGATTCAAAGCTAAACATTTAGTGGCATTATGCAAAGAGTATGAGATCAATTTAGCTTATGATTCTAATTATAACCCTTAGGGGAATGCGAAAGCACAATCCAGTAACAAGAACTTGCTCAAGATTATTGGACAAAATTTGGAAACAAACAAGAAGAAGTGGGGTGAATAACTAAAGTTTGATTTGTGGGCAGATAGGATCACACCTAAGAGATCTATAGGTAAAAGACATTTTGAGCTTGTTTATGGAGCTCAATTAGTTTTGCCTATGAATTTGTAGCTACCAACTTATCAGTTCATGCATCAACTAGAAGATGATGAGCAAATCAACCACTATGAAAGCAGGATGAACTAGATTGTTGAAATTTATGAAATTTGAAGACAAAATCATGAAAGACACCTTAAGTTCAAGGAAAGACTCAAGAAAATATTCAAAAAGAAGGTCACTCCAAGAAATTTTTAGGTCGGTGATTTGGTTCTACTTTGGGATAGTAGGCATGAGGAGAAATGCAAGCATGATAAATTTGATGCCTTATGGATGGGTCCTTATTCCATTGGCTGCTAGTTTGGGGAACACACTTTCTTCTTGAGAGACTAGGATGTTGAAATAATGGAGTTACCAGTTAATGGCAGACACCTAAAACACTTCCTTGACTGAATCTATAACTTTTGTATAGTATTATATAGTGTATAGTTTTGTCCTTTTGTCCTTTTGTTGCTTTGTTGCCCCTCTACTTTAGGCCTTGTTTATACAATTCCTTTCATGTTTTTGTTGTGTGTTCATTTTTAGATCTCTTGATCTATTTTTGTTAATTTTCCATGTTTTTTTAGCCTTAATGGGTGTCCATTGCTATAAATTGACTAAGTGTTAATTTCATGGCCCAATGGATTGGCACCCAGTCTTGAGTTTTGGGGTTCTTTGTATACCCATAAGGGGTGTACATCCCCAAGTGAGAGCCAGTGTTAGTGCCTAAATATGCACTTAGAAATTGTGCCCTTGTTGATTATAAGTGCATGAATTATTTAGCCCATTTCTTATCTGTGAGTGCTCACCCAAGGTCAAGAGATCCTATTTTTACCTCAGATGATTGCCTGGAACATCAAAAACAACATCAAGAACTCAGATATGACCCTTATTTCATCATAGACACCATAAGAACCTTTGTCATCTTTATTTTCTTCTAGATCCATGAGAAAATGTATATGAAACCCACCAACTATATGAAGGAAGTATCAAGAATCTTAATGAGTGCATATTCAAGGAATCCCCCTAGTCTTTAATGGAAGCCATTGCACCATACATCGATAATGATAATGTGTTTTATGGAATTATTAATGAAAAATTAAATGTAGAACTATGTGATGCTTCATAGGATGTCAAATTATAGATAGGTTTCTAAAAGGAACACTCACTCTTTAGCATGCCATGTGTCAATATGGCACTTATCTAAGGCACAAATCTCTACTATCAAAACTTCATGTTGTACCATTGGCTAAAATAAAATATCTCCATGTATGACACTTGGAGCAAATATATCAGACCTAAAAGATACCATGTGGCATCATCCTGAGAGCTCACAAATGAACTATCCATTGGTATTTAAATCCATGGGTTACGTGTAGAAATATCTCATCTTGTGAGCAAGTCCATTCAAATCCAAACTGAAATGCATCCCAATATGATTCATCAATCCAAAAGATGATGCCACATGTCTTAAGCATAACTCAAGCATCTTACGATATGCCATGTGCTTCCTTTGGATACACCTTAGATCAATGTGGAAGATCTCAAGATGTCATATTGAAGACTCATGAGAGCCTTCAAAGATTGACATGTGGAAGCACCTAGACCATTCGATCCAAACTCAATAGTGTGCAACTATCCAAGGCCCCTTTTGAGAGCAATGTGTGTCCCTCCAAAAGACACTGTCATGCCCATGCTACTCCTATTTAATAATCCAAAGGACTCATCTAAGAGCCCATTGAGAAGATGTGTGTTCCCATTGGAATCATAAGATGATGCCATGTGCTTCCTTCAAACTGATGCATTTCCACACCATATTTCATCCGATCTAAAGCTTGAAAAAGCTTGAAATGATTATACATGTCCCCATTGAACCCACAAGATGATGATGCATGTCATCCCCATAAATCTAAACTTGAGATCAATAGATTACCTCTGAGAATGATGTGTGGCTCCCTTTAAGCCACACAATTAATACAAAGTTACTGATGGCTATCCATAAGGTTCTTGAGTGTAATCAAAAGGTGACACCTATCCAGGCAAGGTTCTGATTACTTATGAGAGCAAGAAGTGGCACTCTCACAACCAACTAAATTAAAGGGCCCTGCCTAAGAAATTGTAACAAATAAAAAGGTGTCACATGGCATATTATGAATGGGTCATCACATCAAGATGCATCTTGAGTGCTTGAGAGTAATTAGAAAGTGACATGTGTCCTAATTTGACCCAACTAAGCAACTTAGTCACATTTAAGTCTTGAATGCCTAGCTAGATCTGATGTGGCATGCCACATGTCAAGAGGTGGTAATATTTAAATTTAAAGATAAAATTGATGGATCCTTCATAGACATTCAAGAATTTAAATCATAGAATAAGGTGTTCATTACATGGTTCTAACATGATGTGGCAAGTGTCAAGATAAAAGTAGAAGTGATAGATACTTTGGTGTTTACCAACCAAAGGCTATAGAAGGTAGAGGCAATTGAAGAGGCATTAAGGTCCATACTCATGGAACATGGTAGGTTGATCCAGGATATACTATACTTATCTAGACCATTGATCCTGCACTTTACTTAGATTGACAAGGATTATCAAGCCTACACAAAGGTGTGAACCCAAGATGAGAAAAAAAATAAATTGGGGTAGTAATAACAACATTAGACTACCTAGAAGCCACCCCCAGGCCCATAAGAATATTTGGTTATATCTTGTAATTTTGGAAATTTGATATTCCTTTGAAATGTAAACATTCTAGCCACCTGGATGTATTTAGACATAATTTATGGGGCCACTCAAACTTATCTTAGACATTTTGAGTCTATAAATAGGGGGTTTCCCCCTCATTTGTGGTAGCTCGATGCTCATTCATCACAAATTTATTCTCAGCTTGCCTAGGAGAAGCACTAAATTGCCACAAAGTATTCTAGCACTAATCCAAGGCTAGATCCTTTTTGTTAGAGATTTAAGTAGCGCCATTGGTTGAGGAAGTAATAGGCAAGGCCCACTATGCATTTACAAAGAGGAATATGGGCATTTCACATGGTGCCCCTACACTCATTTTGGTAAAGGAATGCTTAGATTCTCTTGGAGTAGCACCAGCTCTCCACATGGCATCACAATGCTCCTTAGGAGCAAGGCTTTATGGAGTTGGAAATAGGGCCCACCAAGCAGTCACAACAAGAAGGAAGCATAACTTCCATAGAGAGATGGTCCAAAGGGGAACAACAAAGTTTCAAAGGACATCAGAGGCCACATAAGCATCCAATAGGCCACACCAATATTTCTATCTATTCCAAAATGTATGACTTGTCCAAGAGGAGTTTTAAAAAAAAAAAATCATGAGCTTTTAAATAGAAAAAAAACACATTATTAATATAATCCACATAGAGGGTCAAATGATGAGGGAAAAATTTTAAAATACTTCTTTGGAGGAAACATATCTTGCAAGGTTTGTGAGGCTAAGGTGGGCCATTCCAAGCATATATTCTAAACCACCATGGATCATTATTTACTTCTACCAAAACTAGAGTTTCCCAATGCAATCATCACAAGGTAATGATATTTATTTTACATGCACAAGAGGAAGGGTAGATTTTTAGAAGTTTCCATTTTTATAAATGATTAATGGGAGAGTATGGCCAAGTAGCTACACATGAAGACAATGAGTTTGTTTTTATCCCAAGGGAATATTCTCCCACAAGCCTAAATCCAACATATTTCTAGTCAATAAGATTAAGGGTTTGCTTGAAATCTTCATCATTGCAAGGTTAGGTAGTTACCGGAATGATTTTATTATAAGACATAAACTTCTAGGCATGATCAAGGGCATCTTCTAGTTGAAGCATATTTCTAGATTATTTTGGGTGAAAGAGTTTTATAAAAAAAGGTCTTGTCCTCTTTTTGGTGGGTTGGTTCATTTTCTCTAAGTCTAGGTTCTTCAAAGTTTTTTGGATCAACTGTTATGTGTAGACATTATTTCCCTTGCTAAGGTGGTTGTAGCTGTACAACCATTAACAAGGTTTGAGAACATTTGTAATATTTCTCCCTTGTCCAACATGGAGAAATTTCACCATGCTTGTCACCATGGAAGAATTTACAAACAATGATGTATGTAAAGCTTATTTTCAAAGTTAATGAAAATACTTGTGTTCTTTTCTATTTCCTATTGATGAAGTATAATAATATGTTTTTCAAATGCTATTAATTGGATATTTGTGTTTGTGTTCATTACTGGTTAACATTTTGTGCACAGATATAGGTTATAAACCCTTTCTGCAATTTAGTTTGAAAATATGTTATTTAATGACTTTTAGGGCACCCTAAGTTTATGAATTTAGTAGGAGGAAGCATATTAAATTTACTCCTAGTATTCCCCATTAGCTTGCATTTGAGTTTTTTCTATATATTTGCTAAGGAATATTGTCATGAATGTTGAAAGATACCCTGTTGTTTGAAAACCACCAGCACACCACATCCCCCCTTTTTTACAAACTATATGACTTTCCTACCCTACAAATAATACACCCCTTGCATATGTTAAGTGTTATTTGCCTTATAAATGCATAAATTCTTGCCTATATAACATGTATTTACATTTTATGCATTGAAGACTCAACACTACAGTTTTCCATTCAATCCATATTAATTAATTTTTTTTAGAATGAAATTTGCAGTCATATACCCATCTATTTTTAGTAGCTTGTATGTGACCTAGAGAATTTGTTCATCCCATGTGACAACCCTTCCTAGGTGGAGTGAACAAGTTTGGTTGTGTCATGGTCATATTTGTTTCTCTTCATGCCAAAAATATCCATGAAATTTGAATTTCAAAATCTTTCCATGTGAGAAAGCTACCCCATAGGTCCTCTCACCTTGGTTTAGGTAGAGCCAGAAGTATCAAGGAACTGACCATACCCTCTATCGGTGCCTCTTAGTCATTTTCTCCATTTAGTTCATTCTTGATACTAAACCCTACTGAATATAATGACATACTAGCAAGTTTTTCATCTTTGTTTTCTATTTTCTCCAAGTATTCAAAGTCGAGTGAAATAGGTGTACAACTGGGAACTAACACTACACACCTATGAAAAACATGATCAGGTCCATACTTTAATTAAAATGCCATTAATCCACTTAAAAGAACTTTATTTAATTGAATATTTTCTTTATTTTTGATTAAAGTGAGAAAGAAACTTACTTGTGACTAAATAGTTAACTATATCATCAAACCATGGAGATTTTTCTGAAACAACAAACTATTGTTCATCTGGAAAGCTATCTTCAACTAGTTCTTCACTACTTGTATTGTTTATTCAAGACAAAAAATATGCAATCACATTAAATTTTCTTAGTTTATCAATGATAGCTATATACAAATTTTACAAAATTAACTACCATCTTATGATTCTTCCTTCTCTATAGGTTTATTCATAAGATACCTTATGATCAAATGATTTGTGTATATGAAGACCTTATATGTTGTAATAAAGACCTTATAAGCTGTAATATAGTGTTTGAATTTATTGATGGCATAAATTATAGTAAGGATTTTTTTTATATGGTTATATAATTCCTTTTAGTTGGTGTGATATTTTTACTGATATAATAAATGACATACATATAATCATTCTCATCTTTTTGTCTTAAAATTAATCCCATTGCATAATTAGAAACATTAGTGTAAGTGTGAAAGGATTTTTCCCAATTGGGTCCTCTTAGCACTAATGGCTTCAAAATCCTTTTGACAATCATCACTCTACATAAATTCACTGTCCTTTTCCAACAAAGCAAACACATGAGTGATAATTTTACTGAAGTTTTCTATAAAACATTTGTAAAAAATAACATGATCTAAGAAGATCTTGATATCAATTTGATTTTGTGGGAGAGGTAGGGTAGAAATTATTTAAATTTTATTAGGATGTACTTGGATTCCCTTAAAAAAATGTGGTATCTTAATACTATTTCTTGATCCATCGTCATCATGTATTTTTCATGGCTTAGTGATAATTGGTGTTCTACACATCTGGTTAAGACCTTGTCAAGATTGTGTAAGGCTTCATCAAATGTATCTCCATGAGTAGTGCATTCATCCATGTACACTTCCACATAATCATTAGTCAAATTAAAGAATACAACTAAAATTGTTCATTGGAAAGTAGTTGAGGTATTACAAAGATCAAATGGTAAGACTCTATAAGAAAATATATACCATGGGCAGGTGAAAGTGGTTTTGCATTGATCCTCAATTGCCACTGTTATTTGATTGTATCCACTAAATCTATTTATTAAGGAAAAGTATTTTTTTCCTTCCAAATTATCAATCACTCAATAAATAAAAGAAAGAGGAAAATAATCCCTCATAGTGGCTTTGTTTAGCTCTCATAAATCTACACATACACTCTATTTCCCATTTTTATTTGGTACAATTATCAGTGGAGAAATCCATTGGTGATCTACTGATTCTGAAATAGGGTAAATGAATCTTACATCTAATAATTTCTCAATTTTAGTTTTTACTATATCTCTTAATGTTGGATTTATCCATCTTTGTGTTTGTTTAACTAGTTTGTCCTAGCTTATGTAAATGCAATGGGTATAAACAATTGGAAGAATTCCTCTCATATCTATATAATCCCAAGAAAATACTTTGGTATACTTTTATATGACATCAAAAAATTTCATTTCTTGATCATGGGTTAACCAAATATATATGTTCAATATTTTTCCTAGTAATACCATACCCTATTTTGCATCAGGATGGATAGAATCTACTTGTTTAAATTCAATCATCAAGGAATTAAGAGGACATGGATGTGGTAATAACAGATGAAATGTAGTTACATTTTTTACAAATCTATCTCTTAGGGGAATGATTCTAGGTAACAGACAATGATATGCAGTCAAAAAATTAGTTAGTGTGTCTTCTACCCAATTCTAAATACTTTCTTACAATGGTCTATGGTAATATGTTGAATGTTTAAATATTGAGTTTGAATAAAAAGTTTAGTGGAGTTCGTAGCTGAGAGACTAACAAAGTCTGTAGCCAAGAATCAGATAGAATTCATAGTAGACAAACTGGTAGAGTCCATACTAGATATACTGATAGAGTTTGAAGTGGATATATTGATAAAGTCCATAGTAGACAGACTACCAGAGTCCGTATCTAGGCTCACAAATTTAGTAGTTTCTTATAAGTCTTGTGCTAACTCGTTAGTTAATTCTTGCATGTGTCCTATAATTATCATGGCCAAGGATGAAAGATTGTTCTTATTTCGTTTTGGTTCATCTACCCAGAGTGTTTCAATGTAATCCAATGATGGTTTTACAGGGGGATATAAGGATTTAAATTTTGATTTTAGACTATTTGAAATAATCATATTCCCTAATTTGCAATCAATTAAAGATGCTACATTAACTAACCAAGGTCTTCCCAAAATGAGGAGGTATCCTACCTTCTTAGTTTTAGGTTACAACACCATAAAATCTACTAGATACTTCCATGATTCAATCATTATAGCTACATCTTCTATAGTACCTTTTTATTTAGTAACTAACTGATTAGTCATTTGGATAATGGTAGAGGTAGGTTGCATCCCCATAAGGGATAGTGTCTGGAGGGTTTCAGTTATCACGACATTTATTGCTACACCTAAATCTATTAAAACATTAGGTATTTATTTCTTTACTATGGTAACTATTATGATTGAGCTTTTTGGGTCTGCATATTTGGGTAAAAGTAGTTTTTCAGATAAAAGATTAACTAGTTTACCATTTACATGTATGGTCTTTGGATATCATTTTTCTTCTTCCATGCATCTTGACATACAAAATTTTAATGACTTGGTTTAATTATAGAATAGCCTTGATAGATTGTAACAAAGTTACTTAAATATTTAATTTTATTAATTCTTGAATCAAATCAGATTCTTACTTGGTTTCAATTTCCTTCAATCTGTCAGAAAAGGGAATAGGTAGAGAAGCATTAATATGTTCCTTTGTCTTTTTTGACACTTTTTCATATTCCTCTTTTTTGACTATGAGATGAAGTGTATCTATTTTTGGTTTTTTATTGGGCATTTCAAAGATGGTGATAGGAGGTTTGTGAGTTATTCTACCTGATCTAAGTTGAATGTTTGCAAGTTCAATAAATCCTACATTCATGGTTTTTATTTTTTTCATTTACATAGATAGGGGCTGATGTTTTATTCTTAAAGTTAGCTACTGATTGATCAGGTAATTGGGGTTGATTAACTTGTTCTATATATTGAGATATAGGAGGTACCATCAAAACTTGATGTGATAAAAACCTTCGATGGGGGTTAAACTATGGATTGATGTTCCACTATGTATTTCCATATTGTTGTGACTATGGTTGAGGTATCCATGGTTGTTGAGACATCATCTAGGGTTGAGACATCATCCATTCTTAATTAGTCCATTGTGGTTATGCTTGTCCCCACATAGGTTGAGGTGCCTGAATAATCTAGGGTGTCATCTATAGATTAATGAGATTTATTAAGTCAAGCTGACCTTGAGCCTAATTTTGTGGAAATAGATTTTGTCTTTGGATATAACTCAAATCTTATATGGGCTATGTATTTTATTTCAATTAATTTTATAAATCAGAAATATGGTTACAATGGTTTATGTCATGATGTTTACTATCACATATCCCACATATTTCTATTGTATCCAAAGGATAATCTCTAAGAGAATATTTTAATTTAAATTTTGGATAATAGATGGATGCAGGTTCTATGGTGGAATTATCTTTTACTCGAATACCATATAATATAGTATTTAACTAGACCAAAATTTCAGTTTTTAAATTAGCAAATTCCTCCATCAATCAATTAACGTCACTGGATTTGCCTAGTTTTCCTTTCTTAATGCTTAGTTTTAATCTAGAATAATTAGTACATAGATTTGAAATTTGATGGAATTTTAATTTGATAATGTCTTCTTTACCTATTAGATTCAAAGCATCCCTAGATTCATCATCTAATCCCTTAAGAAAGACCATTTTCACTATCTCTTTTGTAAGTGGATAACCACTACATTTGTGGGCAAATATAAATCTATCCAGATAATCTTCTAGAATTTCCTCTTCATTCTATTTGATCTTAAAAAAATCTTCTTTCCTGTCCCTTACTCTGCAATAACTTCATGGTTGCCTCCTTAAGTGTAAAAGGGAATAATTTGAGTTTCTAAATGTCAGTTGTGTAATTATAAGTTTGGCATAATAATTTAAACTCAAACAAGAATTAATCTAGATATTTTGAAGAATTAATCCTAAACATTGGTAGAACTGATGGTGAAATGTTTTTCAAAGAGATTTGATCTGCTGGATCTATGATTGTAGAAAATAAAAAGGTTCTATCTTATTACAATTTCATTCTATTTTCTTCAATTTTTAAAATATTTTCTTAGTTATTAACTGATGCAGAGACCTCACTTGTTCTCTGCTTACCAAGATCTTTTATAAGCTTTTTCAAATGTTCTATGGCCAATCACACTTCATGAGGGGTTAATAAACTATTTATTTGTCTATCAAGACTGATTAAAATTCATTCAAATCAAGAAAAACATCAACACCTTATTTCTTTCTTACCATCTCTTGAAGCATGCACTAATCAACACAAGGCAACTTGTCTTCTTAAGCCATATGAGGCATCAAACAATAATACCTATTCTCCATGCTTCTATAACTCTAAAAAAACTTTAAAAATACCAAACCATACAATTGAACAAGTTATCATACCCTAAAATCTGACTTCTCTATCAAAATGGATCAAATGGCTTCTAGGCCTTGTAGCCCTCCAAACAGGCAAATCTTCAAATCTGAAAACATACACTGAGTGTTAAAGAAAAAAAATCACAATTTTAAACACCCTTTATCATTATTAAACTCTTCACCAAGTTTCAAGACCTAACTCAACCTGTAGATGCACTTTCTCTTTGTGTCTCTTTCCAATTAGGCCTTCACTAGCCCTATGCAAATCAAGGCCTAATGGTTTGACCAATCTGTAATAGATCTTGACCAGGTAAGAATTTTTTTAGTTACCCTTTATATATTTTATGCTTATCCCAAAGTTTCAAGTCTTCACCATCACTGTAAATATCATTTCCTTCAACCCACTTGACCTCTTCTTGTTTGCCCTTAAGCTCAACTTCTTGGTTTATGAGACAAATCCGTAGTGTACTAATGGTACCACTTCCAAAACACCTGAATCATCCATAGTTTCACAAAAAAATCATGTTCACCAAGTTTTAGCTTCTTACAAGGGTTATAACTCCATTTTTAGCATTTTCTCCAAAATGAACTAACTTTTGCACAGTCCTAGACAGGCCTGGAAAGAAAAAATTACATATCTTGAGCATAACAGGCTTTAAAAACATCATTCCAACTTCAAAAGTTCTATTTTTTTATTCTAAAACTTTTATCTTTAGGCACATAAGGTTAATCATGTATGGATTTTCTCATATTACAAAATTTTCTCATAACTGAATTCTCAGGACAACAAGCAGGCTGTTTGCAAATAATTTTATAACTTGAACACATTTTCCCTTCAAGCCTAAAATTTAATTTTACAGATCTATAATAACATCCCTCAACTTTTCTCTTTTTAAACTAATTCTTGATAATTTGTGGTTTGTTCCCAACTATAACCTTTGCATGATCTCTAGTGCATAGAACCTTGTTTAAGCAGGCTTTAACCAAAGAAAACATTATCAAATCTGAGTATTAAGTATCAAAAGGACTAAAACAGTTCCAAATCACCTTTTACTTATGTCTATGAACCTTATCAATATTCACAAACTAATCAAACACCCATTAACATCATCCCATGAGGCTAATCTAGCTCAAACACTTAAATTTGCACCAAGAACATGCATTAAAAGATCAATACATACCATTCACACTTAGACACTCCAGATGAGAAATTCAGTGGCTTTTTACTTTCTTTTATTTCTTTCAAACATCTACTACAAATCCATATGCATTCCAATTCACACCTCTATGTACAAGGACCTAAAAAGGTCTATAATACACCGGAACTTCAAACAATGAACTTGATAGTTCTTGAATCTCACTTCAATCCCTTTAAATGACTCCTAAAGCCTCTATCATATAGATTTAGGCCTCCTAAACCTACTGATTTGAAATCCTCATCAATAGAAACAAACTCTCTTTGTTTAGAATGGTCTTAAAACTGCCCATGATCTTCTCCTTTGATTTCTCAATTTTTAACAACTTGCCAACTTGCTTCTTTATCTTGACAAATTAGAATTTTCTCCCCCTTACAACGTGGGGATTAGGTAATGAGATGTTTTTACTAAGGTAGAAACACATTTACAAGTTGTTTTTACTTTCATGAACCTCTTATGTGAGGTTTAGCACTTGCCTCTTTTTAGAATTTGATTTTTCAACTCAATGTTTTTGGAGGGAAATTCTATGATTTGAATTCTCTTTCCCCTAGGGACCTTTTGACACCTAAAACACTTTCAAAACACCTAATAGAGACTATTCAAACTATCTAAGACCTCATAAGGTCTTTACAATGCATTACATGCTTCTTAAGGCCTCTAGGCCTTTACAAACAACTTGTTGTTTCCCTAAGCCTATTTACATGTTTGAGTGATGCTCCTGCATCATTAACCATGGTTTCTCTTTCTTTTAAACCTATATTAGAAATCCAATTTATTATTTTTTCATGAAATTGCAAAGATTGAGGTTCAGGACCTACTATTCTAGACAAAGGATCCTTAATATTAATTCTTTCTATAGGAGAAGATCTCACAAATGTGAGTCTTCTTACAAGGTTTATTTACGAGGATGATCCTATTTTTGGTGGTGAATTTAAGCATGATTCAAGTGTTTTTCTTATACTTTCATATCTCATAATCAAAAATTTTATTCTTTCCTCCTTTGATCTTAGTTCAGGATCTTTAAAGATGAATCTTCCTTTGGTATCTCTAGATTGGTTCATAAATTATTTTTATTGTTTTGATTGGGTTTTTCAATGTTTTTCAATTTTTTATTATATATCAATAAGGGTTTCTTTAATAACACCTTAGAGATCCCTAGAAACGATGTCAAAAATGATGGGTGTTGTTAATCCTTTCATTTAATTAATTTGATCTGTTGATGTCATTCAAATTAGGGACAATTTCGAAATCTGTCTGTAACAAAGCTTATGGTTGTAGGTCTTATATATATGATTGAGAGGTTGTTATCTTCTTAAAAGTCTATTCTAATATATCCTATAAAAATATTTTCTTATGCAATAAATAAACACACTTGCATAATTAAAACATTCCAGAATCCAATTTATTGAAAGTAAATATACTTGCTGGAAGTAAACAATCTACTAAAAGTAAACACACTTGCACACTTGCTGAAAATAAACAATCTTGAATTAACTCTTAAAACTGAAAGAAATTTTTTTACAGGTTTTGAAGTCTACTTATAATTACTGTTGTGAAAATGAAATATATTTATAATTATAAAAAACTATAAATAAATAAAATATCATATAGAAATATGTTAGTTTTTGAGGAGAGTGGGCCCTTGTTCACCTTGGGAACAAGAATGAAACAAGACTTAGTACTTAGAAATTAAAACTTTCTTCATTAATCAAAATAGATCACATAAATATAACTGTAATTATTCTAGAATATCAACTGAATAACAATATTATCTATTTTCTATATATCTCCCTTCATCAAGACATGAAGATCTACTTATATAATGTTGTAATATAAGATCCCTAGATCTTAGTAGTCAATCTTTTATTATGAAGACAAATCTTCTAATTTCTGTGATTTTTCAAAACAAGCAATTGATGGTTTGGAGTAGGAAGATCCGTCCATTATAAAATTTACTGCATATCTACTAAGAATGACTTCCTAAATCTACTAAATCGATTTATCTTATAAAGACTATAGAGATATCTACATTGACTGATATGTGTGTGTGTGTGTGTGTGTGTGTGTGTGTGTGTGTGTGACTAAAACAATCTTCAAGTATGAATCTTTTAGTTTTGTAAACTCAAAATCTGGACTAGAAGAGTCCAGAATGGTTCTGGTAGAGTTTGGAGCAACTCCATAGCAATTTTAAAAGAGTCTATAACAACCCTAGTAGAGTTCGAAGTAACTCCATAGCAACTTGCTTCAAGGAACCTAGATGCTGAAGAAGTCTGTAGTGAGGTTTCTAGGCTAGGTGGAATGATTTAATGAATGAAAATAGATCTTGAATGAGTCTGTAGCTACGGACTAGGTGAGTCCGTAGCCATTAGGTGAGTTCATAGCAGCAGACTGTGAGAGTGCATAGCTACTAGACAAGTATATAGCTTGATCTAGAGAAAATTTGAATGAACTAAAAAAGTGTCCAATGAGTTTGTAGCTTGCCAAAATGCCATAATCTTTCTATAGGTTTCCTTGGAAGATCATAAAAAAGGTCCTTATTCTTTATAAACTTTTATATCATCTATATTTACACAAAATGAAAAGACTAAACATGCAAAGAGTTAAAATTAAATGATATAATTAGTAATTTAGGCTTTAGTTACATTACATAATAAAAAATATCTATTTACTACACTAGAATTAGATACAAGCCTAAGATCCTTACATTGTTCAGTCTAGAGGAAAGGTAATGGAAGAAAAATGAAGAAAACTGATAGTAATAATGAATCATATTTTGGACTCATCAATATTCTACAATTTCCCAACAAAAAAACACTATATGAAAATAACCAAACTAAGGAAAAATAATTCGTACATGTATAAAACCTTTCAAAACTCATTTTCTAAAATCAATTACTACTTATCACACAACATTATACTTTTGTAATACCATAAACCTTTCATGAATATTAATATCATTAGGTTGTCTTATCCTTTAAGAGAGGTGATTTTTGTACTTCTTAAATGAGGTAAGTTTAATCAACACTCACAAATTGGTTGATTTTAATTGAACAATCAATTATTTTTTTAATATTTAATATTTTTTAGTATAAATTGATATAATTAATTGAGAGTGTAACTGATTAAAATCAGTCTCGTAAATCACCTTCATCTTTGAGGGAAGTGTATCTAACCATGAGAGCTTGAGAATAAAAAAAAATAATGAACTGATGCATATTTGTATTTTGCTAGTCAGTGCGAAAGACTTAATGAACCTAAGTTACGCCTTGAATGATCTGTATCAACCATTAACAATTTAAAATAAATTATTATAAACCATGCTAATCACAACCCAAACATGATGTATTCATCTCCTTTTACTACTTTTATTTTAGAAGAATCGAAATTTAGCCCAGCCTTCTTTTACTTCTTTTACTATTCATACAAAGAGTCGATTTCACTAACCAATGCAAAAGCTTAACAAACCTAAATTATGCCTTGAGCGATCTATATCAACCATTAACAATTTAAAATAAACCATTAACAATTTAAAATAAATTATTATGAACCAGGCTGATCACAACCCAAACATAACATATTCATATCCTTTTACTAATTTTTTTAAATATCTGGAAGAATCCAAATTTAGCCCAACCTTCTTTTACTACTTTTACTACTCATACAAAGAGTCGAGCCCTATTTTTTCTCGTCGTCTCCGGGCTTACTGTGCCTGTCACAACACAACGGTGGCATGCATACAATACTACTTTAAGCCCGCATAATAATATTCCTAACATCTTTATGCTCTTTATCTCTCTAATTGCGATTGAATATTGTATTTATGGTACCCAATCCTATCACGTACCTTGAAATCCATGAATGGTTGTTTAAAAGTGTCACACAAATGTGCTCTATGGAAAATTTTAATGTGCTTTGAAATCCATGATATGTTGTTTAAGAATCTCTTTCTATATTAAAACTAATGCCAGGCATGAGGAGGAGGTATATTAGGGCATCTTTAGTTTGTTATAGGAAACAGTTGGTTTTTGGAGAATGAATATAAACATTTATTATGTGAAATGCACTGAGTTAGTTTAATGGTAAAGAACATGGTATTTGTTTTTTCCTACAAACTGAATTTATCCTTGGTTTCCGGAGCTGTCTTGCAAATTCTGTTTGCATAGAGAAATCTGAAAGAAAGTAGGTCGTGGCATCATCTTCTGAATCGGATGGAGTAGGAGCAGCAGCAGCAGAAAGTACTTGGAAGCTAATGATGGAGGATGGTCGACCCATTGACTCCCCAGTCGCAGTGAAATACACAAAGCTATTCATCAATGGAGAGTTTTTGGATTCCGTTTCTGGTAATATAAATGCACAAAACTTATTTTTTATCATACGTTTTTATTTTATCTTATTTGGAAAATTTTGATTACTTCAGGTAGCAAGCATGTTCAAAACTTTGAATGTTAGAAATGCATTAAAGTGCTTCTTGGATAGGTCTGTACATGGAATTTGAATCTGAGTTGTTTGCAAAGAAGATGGACAGTCTCAAGTTCTAGTTCTAGTTCTTTTATGTCTTTGGAATGCCTGTCATTGGCAAAGTTCAATTTAATCCCGAAGCAGGTTTGTCATGAACTAAAAAAGATTATCTTGCAAGCTTCCAATGTGAGTGTCATAGGGCAAATTGACATCTGATTTGGTTGGGAGCATGGGATTCTGAACTTGAATAGGTCTGGACATCCGACATAATCAGCCCACTTAATTAATCTAACAATATATAATAGATAATTAACTGTCTGTACTTAGAATTGGTGAGTTACAATGAATTTTTGTGCAGGGAAAACATTCGAAACGTTTGATCCGAGAACAGAGGAAGTAATAACGAGTATATCAGAAGCTACCAAAGAAGACGTTGATTTGGCAGTGAAAGCAGCCCGCTCTGCTTTTGATCATGGCCCATGGCCTCGCATGTCAGGCCATGTAATTCTCTTGACTGTACATCTTCTTTTTTTTCCATATTATACTGAGATGTACACGGAGCTCTAATCGGAAACATGTTTTAACCTGTGGGGCTTATCAAACCTGCATATTTTGGTGAAAGTTTTTATGTTCATAAGAATGAGAGTTGAGTTGATTTTTGGGTGAAAACTGTATGTTTGATTTTGATCCCTTTTTTTGTGCATTTCGAATCACCATCATCATCAAGGAATATGAATGGAACTTCAGACTAGCCTGAAAATTGTCATTATGTTCAGATATGACGAACAGTCAAAATTTGTATTTAGTGTTGCTTAATCGTTGTTACTGGATCAAAATCAAACACAGTTTTCTTCTAGAAATCAGCTCTCATGCTTATTCTGGGTTTACTGCAGCCCCGCTGTCAGTCATCCGCCCATCGTTCTATTATCCACCCATTTGTTGGAATTCGACCTTGTGACCCGCGACATGCTATTGGACTGTTTATTAATTTGGCAATTTATGTCACTGTGTTTTACTTCTATGTAATGTCCCCATAATTCAAAAAAACCACCCAGTACTTTGTATGGAATCCCTAAGGGAATCCATTAAGGACATCTCAAACACTAGATGATAACAACACCTCTTATTAATAAATGACATATCTTTTCTACAACTTCTTTTAAGAGTTTGAGCGCTGTTGTGGCAACAGGAAAGGGGCCGAGTACTGCACAAATATGCAGATCTGCTTCTGCAACATATTGATGAAATTGCAGCATTGGAAACATGGGACAGTGGGAAACCATTGGATGTGGTTAGAATATCTGACGTGCCTAGCTCTGCTGGCTGTCTCAAGTACTATGCTGGTACAGATTAAATTAATCATTAACAAATATATTTTTATGGTGTTATTTAGGATTAAAAACTATGATGCCCAAAAACATGATCTTATTATGCTTCTGCAGGGTATGCTGATAAAATTCATGGGCTAACGTTGAAGATGAGTGGGCAGTACCAGGGTTATACATTACATGAACCTATTGGGGTGTGTGGTCAGATTATACCCTGGAACTATCCCTTGTTCTCGTTTTTCACTAAGATCAGTCCCGCTTTAACCTGTGGATGCACTGTGGTTATCAAATCTGCAGAGCAGACTCCCTTAACTGCTCTTTACTGTGCCCATTTGTCCAGAGAGGTATGTAGCAACATTACCTAAACTTGCAATGGTTATGTAGGATTTGCATCAATTTAGCTTGACACCTTTTGGAAACAACCGTGGGGAAAGCTTAGCTTTCTACACAATTGTTTCCAAAAAGACGTCAGGTTATGGATTGTAAAAATGTTGTCTCAGTTGATTTTAGAAAAGATTAATTCATCATTATCCTGCTAAATAACCAAACTTAGGAAGTCTCTAATTTCCATCAGTTTTTCATAACCAATTTTTCTATTTAACAAAGCACCAAGTTGGTATGGAGCTATTTTCCCCCCAAACCAGTCAATATAGGATTACAGGTGCTGCACTATTTCTTGTTACTTCTCAATGCCTGCATAGGTAAACAACAATGCACATGCTACTACTTTCATAAAACATACAAGGAGGAAGTTAAACATCAAAAGCAAATTTGTCACTGTATTTATTTTAACTTGTAACTGCTAAAATAACATACCCCTTGAAAATAATCATAACTTAAAAGAAACCACATAACATAAAATCTTCTAACAAGTGTTAACATATAAGCCCCAAATCGTCTAAATAGAAAACTCCATCTAACAGGGGATAAAGATTTTTTAACTGTATTCATAACAAGAATTAGTTGCTAAACTACCTCTATCCTCTTTTATGTTTTGGAATTATTTTTATAACTCTAAAATTCTCATTTCTGATTTTAATTAATATTAATAGATTTATCTTTCTAATTTTTGTAAAAAAAAAATTTCATCTCAAAAATATTTCCAATAATATTTTAAATTTATCTTTTTTTTTTATTAATTTTTTTTTAATATATTTAAAAAATTAATTCCTATAAAATATATTCATATAAAATTATAATAAAAAAATCCCCCCTATGGGTTATTCCCATATTTTTAGGGAACCCCAATGTAGACCATATAATACTCAGCTGTTTTTACAACCATGTTATTTCAAATGCAACACTCAGTTGTTAACATTTAATATGGTCGATGGTAAATTTTAAGGAGTAATTCTTTGAGTTTTTCAATAGTAGAGATTGAGAATAATATAACAAATTGATCTGAAGAAAATTCCAAAAGATATATATTTTTAATTGGAACAAATACACACATATATAATAGAAAATTAATACATAGATGGTTACAATAAAAATGCAGCGGGTTAGTATTCATAAATTATTTTTGATGTTGGTAAAAATATAGTTGAAAACAAAAACCATAAAGGTTGGTTAAATATGAAAATATAAATTCAAAATTAAAGAATACAAATCATAAGGAAAGTGAGATAGTTAAGTGCATACATTAACATCCAATGGAGGTGGGGGTGGATCATCTTGAAAGGATTGAGCATTGTAAGAAGAGAGATTGACTGAAGGAGGATCAGGGAACACCCACCTATCTTGAATAGTCTTTGAAGAAGTTGTAATTCCCAATGATGATGCGGCACAACACAATACCCCATTGACTAACCACCTTGTAAAACATAAGTCTTTCTACATGAAAGTTAACCTCATTAAGTATCCACACCCCCTCTCCCCTTTGTTGAGGAGGAGGGAAAGAAAAATAACTATGGGAATGACTTCAACAACATCTGGGTGCTTGTGAAGGAGTGCCATGTAAGGGTTGGTTGGGAAGAACATAATTCATGGTACAAGGATAACTTCCCCAATGGTCGAGGAGACTTTGAAAATGTTTAAATTCTAAATCTACCTTCTTTGCATGCACTTGAATATGAAATTTTTTTAGCAAAATAATAAGAACTTTATCATTAAGAAAAAATTGAATAGAAAGATCTTAACTATTAAAAATATCAGAATTACTAGAGTTGCATAGCTGAATCTCTCTCAAAATTTTCCATAAGCAATGTATGCAAACATTGAACATTATCCCTCCCCCCTGCATCCCCCAAAAAATAGCCATTTTAAAATTGAACGATTCTAGGTAATAAAACTAAAATAAGCTATGAATCCACTGCTAGACATTTTGGGCTCTCTATCATGTGTGAAAAAAGTTCCTAATGTTTTCGGCTGGAAGCTAGTTGGAAAATTTAGGTTATGAATCCCAATCTTCATGAGGTGCACCCTAAGATAAAGACTGTAATAAACTAGACACTAGAGAAAGTGGGCCAATTTGGGCTTAATCTTGGCATTTTGAATGTTGTTGAGTTTAGCAAGCTATGTTCTTGGTGAGGAATTCAAAATACATCACTTATTAAGCTTACCCAAAGTTGAATAAAATGGAATCATAATAAAATATAAGATCCCAAGAGAATAATTTTGGAAGTCAGTATTGCAGTTCCACTACCAATTCTTCTAAAAAGAAATTGGGGGTTGAAGAGCCACCTTATTAAGCATGACATTTTTCATCAATTCTTGAACACTTATAATAGAAGGAAAGTCTGAATACAAATGTTTATGATTTATTTACAAAGCATGCCACTGTGTCTAATCTTGAGATGAAACCAAATCCCAAACTATATAGATTCCTTTTATAAAGAACTAAAAAACTTTTATGCCTAAGATATAAGCTAGAGGGAGGTTGGTGTTTGTCATGACATGGGACCACTAAATATTGTGGTCATTAATGGAGATACTAGCTCAAACCCATCACTGATAAAATTGAGATAATACTTCAACACTTGAAAATATTTCTAAATGGTCTTAGCTATAAAGGATGCTTCTATGTTGATAGGGAAAAAATAATTAAAAGGGTCTAAAATACTATATTTTTCCATTAATTATTTCCATAAGGATATATTGAAAAAATATAGTGCCCTATAAGTTTTTTCCAAATTTCACTCCCCTAAATAGCCCTTACAATCCATTTAGCACAAAGAGCATTGATTTATATATAAATATCAATAATGTCCATGGGTCATTTGCTTTGAGGAAGGCAACAATTTTCCCAACATAGTATGTGAAAAACTAGATTCTACTTAGTATTGGCTTAAAGAAAATCTCTACGAACCTTTAATACTTTGTCATACTAGGATTTAGAAGGAATCCACTAGGAGGGATAATAGATATGGAAGGTGAAGATAATTTTAGTGCATACCAAAAACTTGCCTCCAAGAACCAAATTCATTTAAATGTAGTAAGTGGTATTCTTTCCACTCTTTCAATTACATACTAACATAAATTAAAGGGAGATATATCAAATTCCAAGGGAATACCAAGGAATTTAAACTTACCCCTTTCTAGGTCCATTTCCATTGATACTTTTGGAGCCACTCTAGAAAGAGTATCATGCTCTATCTACAACACTAAGTTATAGTTGTAAAAATTATCAAGGCATCAAAGCACCTCTTTGAAGGTGGTTTGTTACTCTGCTAGTGTGAATAAAAAAACATCTACAAAGTTCCCATTAATAATACAAGTGGAGATATGTGGAAGTCCAATTCCACATATAAGATGATGGTTAGCTCTTTGAGAAAACAAATATCCAAACACTTAAAACAATAGGACATACAATGTTAGGGAAACATGAAATTTTTTTTTGGGATGGGAAAATAATTTTCTTATCCCCCCTGCTCAAAAAAAAAAAAATTAGTGCGTGGATGCTTGAAGATGTTTCTTGCTCACTTAATGAGTTGTTTTAGACTTTTTAGCCTTTGTCCCTATGCAAATATTTGTCTGAAGTTTCAAAATAAGTGCCATTTATTGGTTTTCACCTCTTGTCCACTACTTATTACTCCTTTCAAATTTTAAATTAATTGACATAAAAACCTACTACCTTTTATGATTTTACAATAGTTTGTCATAACGAGGATCCCACCATTTATGGGTTTTCAACCTTCCTATCCCCATTTGTAAATACTTCTCAAAAAATATTTTGATTCCAAAAATGTTAAAAAATGAATGACGTTGTGATACCTTATTGAGATGAATATGGCATGGAATGTATTGATGGTGGTGGAAATGAATGGGTGGCATACCCAAAGCTTTGTTGCACCACCACAGAGGTTCCTTATGAGGGGTCATACTATTATGCTGGTTGTGCTAGATAAATTTTTAGTTATTTATATGTATTAAGGGTATTATGTACTATCAAGTTCTTGATTAGATTGGAAGGTGGAATATACTACTAAACAAGGACATCCTTCACAAAGCCCAAAATTTATACCAAGTCCAATTTTTAATTGTTTTAATTCACCAACCCATCGTGCACCATGGTGAATATTATGCAAAAATGTGCTAATATTTGCATGATTTTCTACATATCATCTTCATCAATAATAATAATCAAAGAGAGATTTAACTCAAAATTCTGCTTAATGACTTGACTGCTCTATTCTAGAAGCTTAACATATATTTGCACTCGAATACTTTTGAAGTGATTCTTAGAATTTTTAGGTCCCATAATCAAATTTGATCCATGATATTATCTCTCTATTGCAAATAAATACAAAGGGAATAATCCATTTCAACCTATATATCATGTCTTATCATCACAATGTGATATTTGTCTGCATTTGACATATTTTCAATCATATCCTTTGTCACCTCTTGAAATTGTACCTTCCAATATAGAAGCTAGAATAAGATTTGTCAATCTTGTGTTGTGTCTATGTCAAATAGCTTCTCATATTATTTAATTATTTAGAAAAAGGTGTTGGCCTCACCATGGATCCTTTGCACCATGATTTAAAATTATTTTAACCATTAGACTGAATCTAAATCCTATGCAAGAATTGTGAACAAGACCACAAATTTTAAGGGTTATAACATTACCTTGCCTCCTAACACATGTTGAACTAATTATTTATAGGTGTATACCACTACCTTCATTTAATTTAGCATGC
Source organism: Torreya grandis (assembly GCA_037957365.1). NCBI lineage: Eukaryota > Viridiplantae > Streptophyta > Pinopsida > Cupressales > Taxaceae > Torreya > Torreya grandis. The sequence goes on from JARHVA010000544.1 coordinate 5,101,805, forward strand.
ACTCTTTACATTTTTTTTATCCATCTTTTTTTAAGTAGTTGTGTGTGCAATGGAGATGTGAAATGCACTAGCTGCTTTGATATTTTTCTCTAAGGAAAATTAATAAATGTCTAAGTTGAATTTATCTATAACTATTACTATGTCATGTTGTGTTATTATATATGGAGGAAATACTTTTTCTTGTTGTAGATAGGATGTGGGTATAATGAATTTTATGTGTCTCATGACTACATCCTAGATTTCATCCATGAATATCTTGTTGTGTCATCACCCCATTTCAATACTTCCTCTTGAGAGCTCACATTTCCCAAACAATATCCCATGTTATTTTATATATTTTGTGTTTGGGGTTGCTTGGCTCATATTTTTTTTCATGTTTTAGCACTTATCCTATTATTTCATTTCACTCATAGCTTCGTTTAAAGCAGTATATGTTTCAATTATGGGTGGTACATATATTTAAAGTTGATGTGCTTGTGCATATTGAACACTTGAATTTAACTAACACTCATAAATTATGTGGGGTTTACATTCTTCACAAATCACAAAATTCATATAAAAAAGTGCTAGATATTTAAATAAATGTGTTTGTCAAAGAATTTGTGAATGTTGGATAAGCTTGCCCATCTTAAACATGTTTTTCCTTTGATTGAATCATATGAGAATTAAAATAAAATATGGTACTAGAATGACTAAAATTTTACAAATAACACCTTATCCACATTTCTCTAGATTTATAATATTAAAAACTCTAACCAATTGAAATATTCCCTCAATTGCACCATCTGATAGGTGATGTTAATGGCTCCTTTTGTCACTTGATTAGCCCCCTTTTTGTATGCTAATATATCTTCATTATATACTCTACCAATACTAATACTAATGCATTTATTACTTTATCTACGGGGAAACCATGAGTAGATCATACATATTATCCATTCATCTCTTATTAGAAGGTTAAATCTATTTATTTATATGGTTGTAGTGGTTTCCCCTTGCCTTTCGCCTTATAGAATGCACAACCAATGTGACATTAATATAGATGATCTCTTGAAATTAAATTCAAATGGTACTCTCAATGTAATGACTAAGAAATGTGATAATCAATTCTTCTTATGTACTAAACTGGGAATTCTGACCAATATTTCTACATCTAAACCTTGTAGTGGATGAGGTAGGGTGTTAACCCCTTGTTAGTCCTACTTTTCATTGTGGTTGAGGCCATGTGAACCATTATACATTTGAAATATGAATTAAATCATAACGTCACCTTGTGAATACTATTTGAAACACTTCCCATGCCTATTCATGTTTGTATTAACTCTATTAACAATTGTGAACTTGACATATGCTGATTTTTACAATTTTCCAAATAGGATCTTATACAATGTGACGTACATCCATTTTATTTTCCAATGCTTAGACATTAAATGTTGATCAACTTACCTATGAATTCAAATTCCCTACCAAATTATTTTTATCCTTTTTAGAAACTGTATCCGTTTACCTCTTTGCATGTTGTTCCTAGACACAGTTGATTATGAGGCTGTATTATATCCATCTCACAAATTTGATCAATCCTTACCATTCATTTTGGTACAAATATCTTATCTCTCACATGCACTCTATCCTTCATCATTTATGTTATCTCACACTCACATTATTATAACTTCTATTCACTAATTTTATGCTATCATACAACTATTTACACACACACACACACACACACACACACACACACACACACACACACACACACACACACACACACACACACACACACACACACACACACACACACACACACACACACACACACACTTAACTTCTCTATCTATTCCATATGACACTTATTTGTGGTTTTTAGTAAACTATTTTTATTTGTGTTAGGAATTGAACTTGTTACTATGTTGTATTTTAAATCATGCAATTCAATAATGCTATATACTTTTATATGGTGGATCATATATGATCCCTTCTTGTGAATTTTAAATTTACTTAGATGTTATTTAAATTCTATTTCATGTAAAAACACAATCTATTTTGTTTGAAAATCCTTCAATTGAAAATTGCGATCATGTCAGGTCTTCTAACTACGTATTTAGAATTCCTGATTCAAAATTTCCATTTGACTTGTCTCCACTATCAAATAATTGGAATGGAGTATATCTCCTCACACCTTTGTATTTATTTATATAGACCCACAATATCTTTGGATGTTAATTCCAAATCGACTCTTTGGGCATTGCAAATATTTTTGAGCATTTTCTATAATTCCTTATTAAATGACTCTAGTTAGACATTTATTTGGGATCATATATAATTGACTAGCTTAGGCTTTGGAAATGAGAATTATTTAGAAAATAAGCTTCTGGATACACTATACATAAATTTGCAAAACTCATCATTTTGGGTCCTTATAGATAACGTTATTCTTATGAATTATTGTGTCAAGGTATTAATATGAGTCTTAATAAAATTGTGTGCCACTATCACTCATTATATTATAAGAACACCAAAAAAATTAAAGATGTTTTTTTAGAGGAGCTTTGCAACATTTTTAGCACCATAGCTATGAATCATAGCTAGCTCAACCCACTTATTCAAGTATTCCATCATTGTCATATATATCTGGCATTATATTTATTATACGGTGGGTTATTAGGCCTTAAAAAATCAATCCTCCATTGGTCAAACAATTTGATAGTAAAAAAATGGATTTGGGGGCATCTTAACTCTTTGATTTGTTTTACAAGTGTGCTGAAAACAATCACCATGCTATTTGACCAACTGTGCATATTGGAATACTATAGGCCACTATAAGACATTATGTAGTATTTTATACATAATAAATTATCTTGAAAAATTGTCATCTTCTAATCCTTTATGAGCTTCATCCAATACTTTTGATTTTCCATGCTCCAAAGCCACATTGTGAAGGATGTCATCCTTACCAATCTTGCAAAGGAATCCATTGATAATAATATATGCAAATGTTCACGTTATTATCTTATTTAGATATATAAATTCATGTAGTGATCAATGAATTGACCATCTAAAAAAAAAATTGTGATCTCTTCTAGTTTTTCAATAATTAGAGTTACCCTATGTGCATTTAGGGAATCGTCTTGAAACTCCTCAATATCTTCACACATTTGGATATAGATGGGATTATTTAGCCATATTTATTAACTTCCTATCATTTAAATTATTTAACATTCATATATCATTTAATTTTAGTTAGCTATCTTGTAATTTTTCCTCCTAGCATTGGTTTTTTCACCAAGTATTGCAATGCTTAGTGATCCATGATAAATACTAAGGGAGTAGCCAATATGTAATTCTAGAACTTATGAAGCATCCAAGGTTTATCCACATAGCCAAGGTTTATCCTCCCATTTTTTAATATTTTTACCATTAATAGAGAGATTTTAACTTGAAATATGAATTGGTTTATCCAACTCACCTTCTCTCGATTGTGCATTTATCTCTCCAATATCTTGCCCAGATGCATCCAAATGAATATGGAATGTTTTTCTCTAACCTCAAAAAAATAGATCCATGATTAATCTTTCCTTAAGTTTTGTGGAGGTAGACTATACTTTTTGGGTCATTAAATCTTGTTGTCCTTATGTGTGCATTTATCCATAGGTGTTGCAATATCTACATATCCATGAATATGTTTGTAATAGCACCTATGGTTTCTAAAATATGTTGACACTTCAGGTAGATTGGTTGGTGTATTGATCCCCATGATGAATATGATTTTGGCTTGATCAACTATAATACTATCATTGTACACTACATGTTTCAGGAGCATGTCAAATGGTGTGAAAAATAAACACTTTTCAAACTTCAATGTGATTTTTAATTTTCTCAAGCTTTCTAGCATCAACTACAGCTTTGAAAAATGTTCATTGAAAAAATATAATACTACCCAATCAAATAAATACATCTCCATAAAATCATGGATGAAGTCATTGAATGTAGTAACCATAACTCTAGAAAAGACTAATGTTGTGTTTCATACCAAAAGGAATTACCCAGTAGACAAATGATCCTAACTTTGTTACTAAGGTCATTTTTTATTGATATTATATTGTGATGGAAATATGATGGTAACCACTAAACCCATCTTTGAAAAATATACTTTGTGTCATGCGAAAAATTATAGTACCTCATCACTAAATGGTATAAGAAATAGATAATTGATATATCATAATTGACAACATGATATTCCCTACACACTATGATCTATCCTATTTCATTTGTTTACACTACCATGGGCTTACCCAATATAAATTTTATATTGGATAAATTATATATGATTTCACCATGCGATAAATATCCTCTTTTAATTTTTATTCATATTGGGATTTAACCTTTAGGGCTACTTTGTGATTAATAGTGCACATTCATTAATTTCAATATGAATTTCCCTTAATCATAAACATGATGTTGAATCTATCAATCATGAATTGGCACAATTTTTAGAACTTATTTTGTACCAATCCTCTCCATTATTTTTCATAAAGTATCTGGAAATTTTTTATTTCCTTCAACTTTCATGGAATCCACCACCTCTCACTTTCCTGGTTGTTCAATGATGTTTAAAATTCACATCCTTTCTTTCTCTACCTTGCCTACATCCCACTTCTTAGGAAACCTCATACTTATTTTAGGCTAAAAAAACCTTTCAATTCATATCCTTCTCTTTCTTAATATTTTTTGAGCTCCTTTCATTGTTTATGATCATATAGCAAGACCTAAGGATAAACCCCTTTTCCTCCATGCACAACATGATATTTACACATTTTTATGAATTTTAGTTTCCAATATTAGCTAAAGATTTTTAGTTTATCATGGAAATCATATCATCTACTCCACTATAGCACAAAAATAAATTTATTTTATGGAATCATCTATATATCATGGGATTCTTATCTTACAACACAAAATTAATAAAATCATGTTAAACCTTCAACCATGTTTTTGTCTCCCTTATGCATTCTTGATGCATATACTAAGATTTAGGAAAAGGGGTTAGTATACCCTAAAAATGTGCACCTAGTACCTTTGGCTAAGGTCTTTCATCTTATATATGTCTATGAATGAATGAACACACATATTTAGACACATGACAAGCAAGATGTGATATGAAATCATGCATGCAACATCTATAAAGATTCCTCCTAGATGAACTCCTCTAACCAATGAACAACCCAAAAAATACATTTTAACTTATTAAATGCATGGTTGAGCATGATTACCTATATTTATTTATGTGGAGCAAGGCCCTCCAACCTATAAATGAAACATGACAAATATTTTGTGCCAAAATATTGGGGAATGTTTTGGTTTGTGATGAGCACCATGTGTATTTTCATAGTTTCACGATCCCATTACATCCAATTTTACATATCCACATATGAATCCCAAATGATATATGAGGTTTATCTCTATTGTATTCTACCTTATCTATTTAGTTCAATATAATATTGATATGATATATCCAATTGATACATACTCTTATTTTCAAACATCATAAGTGATCACACAAAAGGTGGATTATACCTTATTATATGAAAATGATGTGGTGATTGAGGTATCTATATTTATGGAGTTATTTTTTCTGATCTATTTATTAGGAACCACATACTCCCTCATCAACTTGTGATTAATAGGGAAACATCCTTTCTTACATTGTTTCCCATTTTGGTTTTGCATCCACCTTAAACCAGAATTTTGACCTATGTGTGTATGGAGAGGATGGTTATTTTGGTATCATTTATGTATCTTTTATTATTTATTTAAAAGTGTTATGATAATGACATAACCTTGGTGAGCTTCCATATGATTATCCAATATGTTTAATGTGACCATTGTAGGGCCATTTCTTCCCAATCAGTGCAAGGTAGTGGGTTTCATCTATTTTAATATCAGTGACTTAAAAATTTCCTTGATAGTAAATTTTTCACCTGTATGACCACATATATTAGAATTATAATAGGCTCAAGTTGGCTATAATAAATTCGGATTAAAGCCACAAGGATGTAACTTAGTGCTAGCCTTCCAATTTCTTCCCACATGGATCTAAGAATCATGTTAATAGTGCTTCAATTTTTTTTTTTTTTGGTACCTAATATATATAAATATTAAAGTCCATCCACACATTAATGTCCCAATGCTTCTTTGTCTTCATGTCCCACAACATTTTATCTATTATTTGTCTCCCATTCTATGCACACTCTAACACATTATGTAGTAAATTGGTAATAATTTGTGATATATAGTCATTGATTATTGAACTTATCATTTTCAAAATATCTTTTAAATCCATTTTCATTCCATTATATCATAAAACACACAATTTTTCCATACATTTGGTCATTTTTTGTTGCAAGATATCCATAACTTGCATCTTTCATATGTATCAACTACAATAGTTTGGTTAATTAATTCATTAACACCATTTCCATGGTAGGATATAGATAAATCATTTCTCATACATTGTTGATCATTTTCCATGTGGGAAAATATATTAGGGGATGAACTTGTTCCTTGTGTTGATTCTGAGTGACCACCTGCATGATTCCTTGTTTCTTTGGTTGGATATTTCCCATATTGACATTGTGCATTATCTTATTGTTCAGTTGCTTCTCTTATGCCATGAAATATATGGTGCTATGTTTCACCATAATTATAAAATAGGTATAATAGGTCTTTAATTTGAATTTTATTGGGTAATTAATCAAAATGTGACTCACCTCGCCACACAAGTAATAGGTGATGGGTTGCCGTTATTTTCATTTTTTCAAATCCAATATCCTAGTTTATATCCTCCTTATCACTAGAATAACCCCCATACTTGTGATTTATTATGACGTACACTCTATATCCCCAATACACCCTATAAAGCAATAGATGTTTCTATCTTGAATGATACTATGGTGAAGGTGGTAACAAACATGGTTGTTTCTGTAGTGATAATGGATCCCATATTTGATGATATTTTGGTCACGAACATGAAACCCCTACCTAATGTCACTAGGATTGTGGAATACACACCATATGATATTTCAGTGATAGAGGGCCCCACTCTATTTGAAGCTCTAGTTGGGGACGAACCAAACCTCATTGTTTATTTCATTATGATAGAGATTGACTTCCTTGTTATGACCTCTCTATATCTTTTATTGTGGATCTTGGCTTTGGTAGAAGAGGGTTTTACGTAATGAAATTAAATATATCATATGTGATAACATAGTTTAACTTTTGTAAAGCCCTATAGTTTTTCTCATCATGCATGGTATATTTTTAGAAAATACAAAACACACATTATAGTTGACACATATAATGATTTAATAGATGGCAATTTGAAGAATCATTATCCTAGGTGTGATATAGGCCACAAAACTCCCTTTTGATGTAAGGACTTTGATGATTCTCATTTTGTCTTCACTTGATATAACCAACAAAAATATTTTTCATATTCCCTCTTTGTAGCTCAACCAACCTTCATAGAACAATATGTAAATTAACATGGGTCTTCACAATATCAATGGAAGGCTCACCATAATCCTAAATCCTTTCTAATATTATAAAAATTACTTTAGCTTCAGGGTTGGTTTTGAAATGCATTTTTACTTTCACAATTCCAACCTTGCTTTGAAACCCTTCCATGAATCATACGTCCTTATCGTTATCTTTGAACTAGAAAGTCACCTTATTTATCACATTCGATAACCTATGATCAAAGTTCCATATACATTATCCAGGCTTGTGTTTGATCTCCTTAAAGACTTGGATGGTCTAACTTATGCACCTATGGATTTCAAATTATCTGATTAGTTTTATTTGACCTTATTCAATGTTAGCCTATCACCACCATTAATGAATACAAATTCCATGGCTTATCTTATTGGCACTACTATGAGCTCACATCAGTTAACCTTATCATTTAGGATGACATTGGATTCCCATTTCTTCTCAATTGTTAATAAGTATTGTTTTGGGTATGTACACTCATAAAAAGGCTCTAAATTTACAAAGGATCCAATAAAGAGAGCCATTATCATTTGAATATGATTACCTACCCCTATTTGGCTATGCTTTTGTACTTTTTTTTGCAAACTTATTGCATCACATTTAGGTATAGTTGGTGAAAAGGAAACAAGCATTGCACTAGATTCATTTTCAATTTATTAATTATGAAATTTTAGAATTTATGCAACTTACATGAACCAATTATAGTTACTATGAGGTCTATACATACTTCCATATTTATTTTAATTTATATAATTATTAATAATGTAGGGGAACCATGTAGAGTGAATGAACTAAACCATGGGTGATAATAATGACCTCTATTAAACTTGGCCTCGACTCTTCTCCATATAGTGCACTACGATAAATTTTTTTTACCATTCCAAATACATCTGTTGAATTTGAAATTTCTCCTAAAACTATTGATCATATTCTCTACTTATTTTACGTTACGTGATACATGAGTTCTTCAGTCTCTTTCTAATTCTTATTCCGAGTTGGTCTCTTCTTCCCAGTCGGTGTCTTTGATCTCCTTGATTTTCGTTGGCTCCTTCTAAGTTCTTGAGTCGCCCTGTTCTTATGGAAGTCTAATTCCTCTCAATCTTTGTGATGTTCCTTTAATACTCCTGCTTGAATCTAACGTTAACCTTCCATATATAATCAAGTTTTTTACTGAATATTTTATGCTGTCGCAGTTCCCACTAAAGGCCTAAAATCATCTTTGGTCTTATAATTTAATCATTTATAAAATTCGTCTTTTCCTTCCATGCTTCTTATTGTTCCAATATCCTAATTTATTCTATTATCCATTCATCATCTCATGGATTGCATATACTATAATAGGCACCACAACCTTTTCCATAGCAACTATATTCAACAACATTAGAATTCGCTTTAAAAAATCATCATTCCCTTTACAAACAAGTCATTTTTAGCTTCAAACAAAATGTATCTTTGCACCACAAACTCATATATGCATCCGTGAGTATTTGTTCTTACGTAGTGTTCAATAAAACACATCCATTCAATATCTAAATTGTGCATCCTTTCCAATGCTAATTCATTCTAATAATTTTTTATTTATTTTTCTTTAGGATAAAAAATTGAAGTATTCAAGCCCTAACAACGGTGTGTATAACCACTTAGGTAACTCTTAGTAGATATTATCATAAATATTACCATATATATGGGTGGTAATAATTTTTTAGTTATGAATTCCTATTATATCACACTCTTCTTCCAAAAACTCATATATCATGTATTCAAGCCATCTTTAAGGGATTGTTTGACCTATAAAATACCTTTACATCTTGAGTCCTAGCAATAGAACCATTTTTAGCACCCGTCTCTATAAATTCTTATGTTAGGACATGTTAATGTTGTAATATAAAGGTTGGAACAATACTCGTAAGATAGGAACGGATTATACATGGTAAATTGGTGGTAAATGAGTTTTAACATGTAATTATTCTCTTTATCTACCTTAATCAATTTGTAAGTCAGATTCATACTTTATACAGAATGTAATATTTAAACATAGAACCATGTACAAAGCTTATATATTCTCATTTATATTTTTAGTTATAACAATGTGTTACGGCTAAGATATATTTGTTTGCAAAGACAAAGTTAATAAATAACTCAATATATTGGAATAACCACAATGATACCAGAAAATAAATATTAAAATTTTGAAAAAATTATGATCACCTTTCCATTCTAATTTACAAGTGATGGGACTATGGTCGGAAAGGACAAAATTTGTGTGAACCATGAAAACTTTCACACTGAAAACATAAAATGAGAACATATGTGAAAAATAAAGCATTACACAATTTACCCATTTGAAAACCTAATTAATACTAGCTCTAAATTTGAACCAAATAAACCATGGTTTAAAATTTAAAGAGAGTTGCTAAAAGAGAGGGTTCACCAAAACCTTACCATTTTTAAAATAATACAATGCTTTACAACCTCCTAAGCACTATTGTGAAGGAATGGAATCAAATTTATATTCGAGAGTCTCCATAAAATTATATTTTACACAAGTTAATTGGGTGTACAAAGGTATATTATCAACAATCCATCTCTACAATACTATTTTGTCAAGGCCATCATTACATGAATAAACTTTAAGAACCCCTAAATAATGTTCATAATTATAAAGTATAATCCAAATAACATAATGTCATGGTTTTTCTCTCGATGTAATAATTAATGGGGAAAATTTTGAGGAAATAAAAATAATGGCACATCTATGTCCATCTTCATACAAGTGAAAAACTATATAGCTTTAGACCAAATACTTGTTATAAAAGTCTATATGATAAAAAATAAATAAATTAACCTCTTGCAAACATATAAAATATAAAAATCCTAATTGATTTCTAGTTTTAGTGATAAAGAATTTATGAGAGGACTCTGTGAGACCCTAAACATTATGCGAGAGTAGATTCATTGTGTTAAATCCTACATGCATTATTCACCCTACCCATTTTCTATGTCCTTTGAGCCTAGCATATTTTTTTAATATCTAATAATGGATGAAAATATGGTAATAAAAAGTCCCCTAGCGAGATGGAGCATAATCAATCCATATTCTCTTTCTATGGAGAGTTGTTGGACCTCTGTGAGGGAAACTACATGATTTTTGTGTGGTGGTAGCACTAGCTAAAGATGTCCAAACATTAGAAGTTAATATTAGCAAGTGATTATCTTTAGAAACTTGGATATGTAGGGAAGCTAATAGACTAAGAGGTTGATGAGCAAGGAGGGGAGGAGAAATAGTGTTTTCCACTTCTTTCACACCCTACTTGGGTTTGTTGTTAAGAAGAATGTTAACCAAATCATGGTTTTTTTATTGCTTGGAGTTTAATTGTGCGATATACTAGTTTGCTCATCATTATTTTCAACCACCTTTTGATTTTAAAGTAGTGTTTTCTTGATAGATGGTATTGAGTGGAATATGAGGGGATAGTCCCAAATCCTATGGTTAGATGATTGGGACAAGAAACATGTATATGGAAGGTTGATGTAGGTGAATTTCTGTGAAAAGTGTTTAGTTTGTGTTTGAAAAATTGATAGAACCTTTCAAGTCTTTCATCAAATCAACCCCAACATAAATGCTCTTGTTGGCACGCACAAAATAAAATCTACATATTTCTTGGCAAAACACACATCCTAGGGGTTCAAAAATATCAAATAAGAAAGACCATAATGGAACTAGAAGACTAAGTAACTTGACTCAGACAAGCATCTTAAAGGAAATCTTTTCTAAAACCTTAAAAATTTAGGGCCATGAGAACACAATCATAATGGTATTTTTAAGGAACCAATAGCTCTACTTAGAAAGAAGAGCTTGCACTTGTGATGGTTCCTTGAAGAAAGACAAGAAAAAACTCTTAGTGAGATTATAGACTCTAGTTCCCTAAAATCCCAAGGAATCACAATGGTATATAATCTAAGCACTTAAGGGAGTTCGTAAGGGGTATATGGGCAAGCATAACATGTAATATTCAAAAAGATTTCCATACAATTTAAAAATATTTTTAACATCTTTTTTACATAAATACATTCGTTTTAGGTGGTTTATCAGATTCTGTATTTCATTGTAGACACTCAAGTCAAAACTCTGATCATATTTTGATGTCATTGTTCTTAACATTGAAAATAATAGTTATGATAGATCGGTTCAGGATCATTTATTGAAACTTCATATTTTTAAAGGCCAGAGTTAAAGCCAAATGAAATGTGAGGTAGCCTTGAAATTCCCTTAAAAGTGGATTGATTCAACGAAATACAAGGCACCAAATAAGTAAATAAAAACCATCTAATTAGCCAACAATCTTACTATATAAATGTGAGTCCAACAGGCAGGAATACCTCCAGGTGTCCTTAACGTGCTCTCTGGTTTTGGAGAAACTACTGGTGCAGCCATAAGCACTCATATGGACATTGATAAGGTATATATATTCATCACCCTGTCCATTTTATATGAAGACAGAATTCTTTGGTTGTAGAATTAATGTTGCATGTACCATTCAGATTGCATTTACAGGGTCGACCGAAGTGGGGAGAGTGATAATGGAGGCAGCAGCAAAGAGCAACTTGAAGGATGTGACGTTAGAACTTGGTGGAAAATCGCCTCTTATTATCATGGACGATGCAAACATCGACGAAGCCGTCGAAATTGCTCACCGAGCTGCATTTCTAAATATGGTATGGACATAGAATTTAGATCTAGACGGGCATGGAGCTCCAAACTGTTTATGATAAAAAAATTATATTTAAAATTTTATAATAAAAATAAAAATAATTATTCATGTCTATGTGTGGGGTTTTTATGGACTATCATTTATAAAATATAGGTTTTTATAGTCAAAATTGAAAAAAATTATATTACATAAAGTTTTTAGTGAAAGGGTTGTAGTCTAATTGGTGAAGATGATGGTTGCTTATATCTATCCACCAAAATATAAATCTTTCAAAATATTTGACACAGAGAGTCAAGCAAAATTAAGGTTAGGATTGGCGTAGATGTTTCAACAAAAGAAACTTGTTAATTTAAATGTATGCGTACTTGACATTGTAAATCTATTATATGTTTATTTCTGAAATATAAACAGAGATACCGACATTCTATATAATTCAGTGATTCCATATAATACATTCCAGCATAAGATCAAAAAGTAATTTTTATTAAAATTTGAATAAAACATCGATTTAATAAATCATTTTTTTCATTAACATTATATTATATAAGACCAAAATATGGACAAAGATACCAACATTTTATATAATTCAATAATTCTATATAATACATTCAAACATACAATCAAATTTTAAAAAAATAAAAAATTTAACCAAAATACCAATTTAATAAACTTTTTTTTTTCATTAACATTGTCATATTTCTTATATAAGTTTATGCTTTACTTTTGTAAGGGAAAAAAAACTGAAGCCATTTGTTTTAATGTGGCAGGGACAAATATGCATAGCAGGCTCAAGGGTGTTTGTTCACGAGAACGTGCTCGAAAAATTTGTGAAGAAAGCAGTAGAAAGAGTTAAAAAACAAGTGCTAGGGGATCCATTTAAGGCAGGAGTTCAACATGGCCCTCAGGTACTACTATACAACTTTGTATTTGGATTTAAGATGTCTTACATGATGTTCTTCCGCCTCCCCTTCCCCGCTAAGTAGTTGATTTGATACTTGCATGAATACGTGATTCGAGTATATCATTATGATAAAAATTTCCCATGTATGGGAGTATAAAAATATTAAATATGTGAAAAATATAATGAAATCAATAAAAATAATCACATATAATGTAAAATAAACAAAATAAGTTAAATAATCACATAAAATTTGAAAACGTTAATAATAATTTAATGTCAAATGTTTAGTGATCAATCTTCAAGCAATAACATTATGCAAATATTACAATTTATATATAAAAATGAAGAGAAATCAACATATTCACTATATTAATAATGATTCCAATATCTTCATTGAGAGCATCAAGACTATCAAGTGGCTTATTACAACCACATATAGTAGTAGTTCCTCTAACACTAGCTCTGTTATGCAGGGTGTGTGAGGAACCCTCTATCTTCATGTCAAGAAATGAAAGGTAGGAAATCGAAGAATCCAAGTTAGGTGTGTCTTTGTCTATATCCCAACACATTACTGTTCCTTACTTGTATTCATCTTGCTTGCTGTTAAAAGGAACACATTAGAATGAACATAAACAAAATGTTCAATTTTTTTTGTTGCCAACATACTATACTTAATTGAATGGATAAAAGAATGTGTACCCTAGTTCCACTCAATGGAGGAAGAACTTGCAACCTATTGAACCAAACCATAAAATCAATATAAAATAAACATTTATAAAAGTAAATTTAAAATGAAATGATGAAATATACATACATACATACATAATTGTGATTGATTTTTTTATTGCAAAAGCTTAGAAGTGGGTGGATGCTTTCTTATGAAGGTACCATCACATCTAAGAATTATTTTTATGCTTGTCACAAAGATCATTAAGGGAGTGACCAATGGAGGCTATTAAATTCCTAATCTCTCTCATAATTTTGTCTTCCAATTTTATATCCGAAAAGAGTTTATAGACACTTACCTTATACCCATCTCTAACCTCAGTGTGTGTATATGTGGGACACTCATGGACAAACAAATGATCTCAATGCTATAGTGTTTTAGATTTAAGTAAAAAAATAAGAAAATATAATGAGGTGGACATTTTGTGCTACTTGTCATTTAGATATGTTTGCATTTACTTGAAGAAACTCTTTGTAAGAAATTAATCTTTGACATTTATAATAGATTAAATCTTCTGAATTATTGAGTTGATTTCATCATAAATCTCACTTAAACATGAATAGTTCATATTAAAAAATATGAGTATGCTTACAATTTAAATTTAGTAAAACTAAGCAAATACTCCAAACTATCGAACTAATTATAATCAAAAATCAAACCTTTCACATTTGTAGCCTTTTTAATGTTTGATTGGCTCCATACATCTCAAAGGCTACTAGTAATCATGTTACTCAATGCCACTCACATCTTTATAATTCATTTCAAGATGAGTAGATGTGAGTAAAAATAAGTCTTAAATATACTAGTAAGAGATTATTAAAAAATAATTAAAAAATTAAAAATAAAAATTTAATAAATTATAAAATTAAATTAAAATTATATATTAATAATTTTTAATAAAAATATATTTACTTTTGAAAAAATAAATTCAAGATAGACTTAAAAGTGTCTTGAGATATGAGATGGTTGATTAAAAAAGGGATCTCATCCACCTCATGTAGGGTTTTTTGAGCCAATATATTAAGTTAAGGAATAAATGATAGCAGGTGTCTAACATGTGTATTTGTACCTTATTTCAACCAACATCTATGCATTTTTATAATTATTTTTATTATTTTTTATATCTTGAACAATGTTTTAAGACCCCAATTGTTAAATAGAATTTATGAGGATGTCGACAATAAATTATGTATCATTTACCATCTATTTACAATTAAAACCCTTCAAAAACATTACTTCTTTAAAATACATTGCAATTAAACAATTTAATATAAAAGTTTAAGGGAGAAATAATTCTATTTGACATATTATACGATTAAGAATTTATGGGTTTTATGATAAAATGCGATAAACATTCTTATTGATTTGTCTAAATTGTGCATGAACAAAAATGCTTGAAATAGAAGTTTCCATAATCACCGATGGATAGATGTCCTAATTTATTTAATCAGTATAGGAGAAGTGAGACAAATGTATAAATTTATTTGAGTGTTAATAGACAATTTCAAGAATAGCTTACGTCCTTCTTGAGTGATGGTTATCTAAATTGTGCATGACCAAAAATGCTTGAAATAGAAGTTTTCATAATCATTGATGGATAGACATCCTAATTTATTACAACGATAGATGTTCCTACAGTAACATTCGAGGAAATAATTTTGTGTAATAACATGAGTGTGTTAACATTTAATTATTTTAGAGTCGACATTAAAAAAAAATAGTTTATTTATTTATATCATAAGTAAATTATATTTATTATTGTTGTAATTTAATTTACCTCAAAAAATTATATATATATATATATATATATATATATATATATATATATATATATATATAAACTTATTTATTTAGCATTCTTTCTAAATATATGATAAGTGAATTATATTTATTATAACATCACAAAAGGTAATTCTATTTACCTCAAAATATAATAATTTAATTATTATCTATTTATTACATCAACTAATTCATAAATAATATATAGATTTTACCTCATATTTATAAATAATCATGATATAACAATGAATTGTCAAAATCAATTATCATAAAAAATATTACTAAATTATAATATATCAAATCATAATAAATAAATAGATAATAATCATATTTATAGATAATATATATATTTTACCACATCATATTTATAAATAATCATAATAAAAAAGTAAAATTAAATTATCATAAAAAATATTATCACATCATAAATAAATAAATAAATAAATAAATAAATAAATAAACAAACTAGTATACATATCTTAAATAAATCTATGTAAGATACACTTTTAAAAAATGGCTTACCTCTTTTTTGAGTGATGGTTAGTTAAAGTGTGTTGCATTTCTAACATGATTCTTAACATAAGGGTTTTTTTTTATAGTGCCACCTAGCATGCCACATAATATAGGAGTTACGATACGTAGATGTTGAATCATGTGTTGATCTAGACAAATGAACAATATATTATAAGGTGTTGTAGAAGCATTCAAGGTACTAGGATTATGTGTGTTTGTGTCACAATACTGTACAATGTACATGCATTACCACAATAATGTACAAAATGTGTGAATAAAGAAGTATGCACAATATACATCTTGGTGTTTTAGAGGCATGCAAGTGTTTGGAGAGTCTTTGAGCATGTGGGTAATTATGAGATGGATAGTCTTTCCTTAGTGTTACACAATTGATGTGAGCCAATTAAACTACAAATTTTGCTTAAAGAGATGGTACTAATGTTTGAATGATGGTGCATAGATTGATTTGAAGATCAATTTGTGAAGAAATCCTTAGTGTCATATGCTACCTCCATATGTAATAATCAAATGAAACATCAAAATAATATGTTACAAATTTAACTAAGTACTTTCAAACTAATATCTATCTATAATTTTTAAATAAAAATACTTAAAATCTCTATAATATTATTATTTTCATTTATCTTATGTTTAATAGGGTTGGATAAATAAGAATGTTTAATGGGTTTGGATAAATCAATCCTTATTTGAGCTATAACATGTCACTTGGAAAAGTAGCATACGTAAATCTTTTGATTTTAATTTAAATGTGTGTTTATTCAATATTCTCAAAAGTTTGAACAAATTGAAATTAATACAAACTAAAAATTAATTTGAAATTGTTTACAACCTTTAAAAATATCAATATCATACTTGTTATAGTTATAAACATTGATTATAAGATTGATCATAATAAAATAATTTATCATTAAGTATTATTAATTTTGATTATAAAATTTATTGTATTTATAAAAATAATAATTAATTTTGTTATTTTTTATATTTATTTATATAAATTAAATATTTTTTGAAAATAATTTTTTTTTAATATAAATATTATTTTTAAATTACAACTTATTATGAAAATTCATTGATTTAAATGATCTTTAAAATAAAATAAACAGTCAATCTATACATGAATTAAATGTTAAATTATCTTTACCTTTTAAAATTAATAATTTAAAAAAAAAATAAAATAATAATATTTAAATTATTTTATAACCATTTTAAATAGAATACCCTAAAATATATATGCAATAAATAAATATATATATATATATGGAAAGACCAAAAGCAAAAATGCTTGCTCTATATAGATAAAAGATAGGGAACCTCCCCTATTGATTCCCTATAGCTCACCTTGGCTATATATAGATAGAGCCGGTCCTCCCCCTCAATAGATATTTATATATAAAGGTGCTATCTAATCTATATAAATAAGGGGTACTTTTCAACTCTATATTAGATTCTATAAACATAAATTAATTGATTATTTAATCTCTCTTTTTAAGTATTAATTAATATTCCTCCATTGATATATAACATATAATCTAATTTACTATGAAATAATATATTCCTTTTGTTTAATTGCAGATTGATAAGGCACAATTTGAAAAAATATTGAAATATATTCAATATGGAAAGGAAGAAGGAGCTAAACTATTGATAGGTGGAAATTGTTTGGGTGAAAAGGGGTTTTATATTGAACCTACCATATTTGTTGATGTTGAGGTAATTTATTTGTGTATAATAGATAATTCTATTGAATAGGATTTTTTAAATATAAAGTAATATATTTTATTAAGTGATCACCTTTGTATTAAGTGCAGGACAATATGAGAATTGCACAGGAAGAAATATTTGGACCAGTTATGTCCATTTTAAAATTTAAGTAAGAATAATAAATTTTTATTTATTATAATTTTTTAATAATAATTTTTAAATTTCAAATGCTTATACATTATAATTTAACATTGTTATATTTTGACACCTAACTTTGATTTGAACTTTTCATTTATATTTGACAGGACTGTGGAAGAAGTAATAGAAAGAGGAAACAAAACAATATATGGTTTAGCAGCTGGGGTTTTGACTGAGAATATAAATGTAGCAAATAGAATCGCCAGATCCATTCGTGCTGGAAGAGTATGGATTAATTGTTTCTATCCGAGCAGTGCAGATTGTCCATTTGGAGGATACAAAATGAGTGGAATTGGGAGAGAATTTGGCGTTTATGGCCTCCAAAGTTATTTACAAGTCAAGTGTGTTATTACTGCCCTTCAAGACTCACCCTGGTTATAAAACCCATAATTACTATTGGAACGCTTCTGGAGTCTCAGCGGCTGCTTTGCTATAATTCTTATATTTATGTTTTATTGTATTAGAAGTTTTTATATAGTTTGATGATGGATCATTGTGAGTTTATTTTAAAAATCTTTTTATTATTTTATGGACTGTAAATATATATTATTTTTATACAGTTTTTTTTTAATTAAAAAAAAATATTTTTTTTTAATCAAAAATATTATAGAAATAAATAATTGAAGATTTTTGCCAATTTTTTTAAATATATTTTTTATTTTTGTGAAAAATATTACACATTATTTTAAGGTGGTCTTATAAATAATAGTTATTTTATGGCATTTCTTTTTTTGATGATGATGATGATGAAAATTATGAAATATATATTATGAAAGCAATGTTATTAAAAATATATTTATTGTTGATGAAATGTGAGTGAATTAGTAAAGTAGTTTTAGTTGTTTCCAATTAACTCAGTTGTCACTATATATAATATATTTGAATTCTGTTGAGTGTAATCTAATAATCATGAGATTAATTATAATTATTGTTTTAGTAAACTTCTAAAAATAAATTTAAAAAAAAAAAAAAAAAAAAACTTATCCAAATCATATTAAAATAACTTAAATAAAAAGAAATAAAAATCTCATAAAATTATTTTATAATTATCATATATATTATATTAATGTCAATATATTATATTAATTTTTTTCATCTCTCTTTTATATATAATAAACATAATTATTAATGTACACTTTTTATGATTTTAACATTTTAAAATTAACATCAAACTATTTAATTGTTTGTTAGGTTGTGGTGTAATATTAAAATGGATGTAAGGAAATTAGAATCTTTATTTATATTCCAAATTGAATATAGATACATCAATCCCATATTAACATCAATATTTATTAAAAAATAAATAAAAATCAATTATCTGATTTATTTTATAATTAAATATTAAAATTGTTATATAGTAAATCATTTATTTTTTATTTGACCTGTAATTAAATTCTGTAGATTCAAGTGCAAATGAATAAATTGGGTATGGAACTTGATTCTAGTGCTTCATAATAGTGTCACTCTCCCCCTCTAGTGCAGTAGGGTGGTTGGGGTTCCCTTTCTATTGATCGACGTACTAGTTAGGATTTTCTACTTCTGCCACCTCAACACAATCAGCAGTGGGGTTCCCCACCTCTAATGGCCCACCTCTAGGGGAAGATGCAATCTGGTAGTTTCTAGGATGGTTCCTTTCAGCATTTTTATAAAAGCTTCCCACTGCTTAATTTAGTCATTTCTCCCCCACATGCTATTGAAGAAAAAGTTAAACTTGACTAGTGGATGATGGGAAATATCTTCCAAGGTTTGGGTGCGGTGGTTTTCTTGACAATGACCCACTCTCAATGTATTTATTTGTTATTGCTACTTAAATTGACATCTTTTCTGACATACTAGAGCTTTCTCTAAACATGACATAGTTTATTCATTATTTTTATGACCTTGAGCCTTTTATTTACCAGACGTTGTATAATATAATTTTGGCAATGTACTCTTTACCATCTTTTTTAGTAAATAATCGTGTATATATTTTATTTATAATAATAATAATAATAATAATAATAATAATAATAATAATAATAATAATAATAATTATTATTATTATTATTATTGATGAAAAAGTGCTTTAAAAAACATGATAATTTAAAAAATATATTAAAAAATACAAATTAAAAGTCTAAGGCATGAGCACGCGCATTTATGTTTAGGATAGAGAGGATGGTATGTGAAACTTATATTGAAAAAATACTGCAAAATATCTATAACGATAGGCAATCACTTATTAGATTGAGTTATGGATTATGTATTTGATTTACAATTTCTATTATTTGTTTTAGAATGAATACATTTACATTGTCATGCATCTGATATGTACCATGCGTTGATGTAATGATATGTAGGGCTTAAGGGTGGCTGGGGTAGATGCGTCGCCTATCAATGACTAAGTGATAGATATAAAAAGTGGAGTGGCCATTAAATTTAATCAATGGCTTTGATACTTTTTACCCCATTAAGTTTATATATATATATATATATATATGTTATTAAATTTTTTATTCTAGATTATATTGGTTATATAAGGATGTAGAAATTTGTTTGTTGTATTAAAAGTAATGGTGGTAATAATAAATATATATATATATAATTTATGAGAGAAAGTTTGATATTGTATTAAGAATATGTTTGATTGAACATATTGAACTGAATTTTTTTATAAAATTGTATTATAATTTAAAAAAAGATAATTTCAGAGTTAACATTAAATGAATGTAAGATCTATTTATTGAATAACATAAATAATTGCTTATATTTTTACTGGTTTAATATTATTATGTTGTTTGATGGCTTAGGATTATTAACTTGTTGTGAGCAAACTTTGTTAATACCATTTTCTGGCTTTAGATTTATATGAGACATATTAAATTTACATTATTTATAATTGTCAAACTTTTTAATTTTACAAAGTAATAAGATATATTATTATCACTTTTGTCCCCTTATTTAATTGATTATATAAGTTGTTTATGATTTTATGGGTTGACCTAGTATACAATAGGGTTACACAAGTCATTTCTTCTTCTCAAAAACTTTGTACAATATTGCAAATTAATGATTTCATTTTTTCCAAAATCTTATCTTATCATTCTCATATTAGCTACATTTTGAATTCTCTCCAAGATATTACTAAATTAATTTTAAGTTGAAAAAATTGTCAATTTACTCTTAAACATTTGAAAGATAAAACTGATATATCAACGTTTAAATTCTATATTTTAAAATATTATTATTATTATTATTTTTTGTGGAAGGTCATTTATTATTCTCAAAAACATTTATATAAATCTAAAAAATAATAACTACATTTTTATTAGAACCATGTCTCATAATTTTTATAGAGATTTAAGTTTTGAGATCTCAAAAAATTATCCATATTTTATTATTAAGTAAAAAAAATTTATCAATTTAATTTTAAAAATTTGAAAGACAAAATGATATTTCTTCTTTACAAAAACTTTTACAAATACATTTGTATCTTACATTTCTTTACCATATAATATATATATATATATACATAAACAAAACAAACAAAACACATTTGGCAACTCTCTGTGTTATTTTGTAGATAATAACATACTTCGAGCATGAATAATTGGTCACTTACAAAGAAAGTTTGGTATATGTGGGTGAAGAGTACCTGGTAGTCCTGACGGTTTATCTTATTGGGATTTATTATATTAATTGAATGAACCGAAATGCTCATAGGTAGTCATTTTTAGATAAATTGTGGTTTAATTAACTTATAAGATTCGTGAAAATCTTATAATCACATAATTGTGGTTCTCTCATTTGTTTGAGATTTTTAAAGCAATTTAATTTAATTTTTTATTTTCTTTCCCCGTATTTTCACAATACCTCATATTGTCAAATTTAATAGTTTGCTTACAAAACTAGTAAGCTTACAGTTTGTAAATCGATTCTTTCAGAGGTAACGGTTCTGTTACGCGTAATTTTTTTGTTTTGGGGTACAGGCTGAAAAAAAGCCTCGTGTTTTTACCATTTTTATTATTTTATTATATTATTATAGAAGTATTGTATTAATATAATTAAATAGTGTTATAATAATAATATTTAGTAATGTTAATATTATTTATATAATAATAATTTTAATACATTTAGTAGATAATATATATAGCTACATAATATTATAATTTATATATTTGTATATTAATAATTGTAATATATGGGGTATTGTGGGGTGTATGGACTAACTTTCTAAATTTGATGTTGAAATTTGAAGGGAAGATTGAAGACCATCCACTACTTGTATAAAAGAATGCCAAGATCTTGCTACAATAAAAGTTCCATAAAACATAAATTAAAATATAAAATTTGCATTCAAATACAAGAATTAAACTACAAATCCATAACATAAGAATTATGACAAATAAATTGAATCCATTCTATTGAAAGACACTTCACAAGTGACTCCAATGAAATTCTCCCCCTTCTCAAATCTTCTCACTTTTCTCTCTGTCACACTAAAACTACATGAATCCCTCTTATTTATAGCATATGAGGGAGAGGATGTGCATCACATTTGGTAATGTGAAAAATGACCATTTGTCAAATGAATAGTGCATCCATGTGGTCAAAGACATATCATGGATGCACATATGAAACTACCACATTTATCTTCACATGCAAATTTGGAGAACCTCATGTAAGACAAACACTAATATCCACATATTTCTTAATTAATCGGAAATAAATACTCTACGAAATATACTAACCTAAGTAAACTTAAGACTATGATGTAGTTAATAGTTTACACCAACACCCATGTCAAATATTAATCATGACGACATTTGAATCTCATACCAATCACATTGATGCTTTTTTCGTTGATGATAAGTTTATTGTGCAAATAAATGTATGTTGATTTGGTTTTTTTTCTTTCTCCCATTGGATTTTATTGTATGTGTAAAGATGGATAAATTCACTTAATGTGCTATTAACCTATGTGAAACCTTGCTATATGTGTCATACCAAAAATTATCAAACAATACTTATATTATTCAATACTACACTAATATTTTCAGCTATATTTATGAAGACTCAGTTTATCTATTGATCCATGTGTATACAAAATATTGTGTTTGTTTTCTTTGTTATTTTAATTTTGAAAAACTAATTTAATGTTGGCTTGAATGCCTTGGGTGGAAAAAAATTGTAGGTAGTTGATTGTGCCTAGAACATAGTTTTGGATTGATGTGGGTATAACAAAAGTAGCTTGGTGACATGATTTTTTTCACATGCTTTTTTGGGTGTTAAATGTACAAATATTTACCTTTCATGTTTGATTGTGAACTTGAAATGATTGTTTGTTTACTTGGTTTATTATTTTTGGTTCTCATTGATACTTTTTTCATCAATGATATGATTTTTTAGTAATAAATGCTATTAATTTATTTTTATGTTATATTTTATTGTGCATTTAAGTATGTAAAGATTCACTTGATATATTTTTAGCTTATAATAAACTTTGTTATATCGTCACACAAAACATTCACAAAAAAATGTAAGTTTATCCATTATAATGATTACTAGAAATTATTGAAATAATAAGTGTGAAAAAAAAATTAAAAATTATTTGTTATTTTGATTTAAGAGAAGAATTTCAATATTAGTTTGAATATCTTCGATGGGAAAATGTTAGAAGTGGAAAGTTTGATTTGGTCATAATATATATGTGCCTAAATTAGTGTTTTGCAATAGTGTGTGTGTAACAAAACAAAGTTTGTATGATGATTTATTTCCTTTTCATGGATTATTTATATTTTTTTCTGTTAAATCTACGAAAAATTACTTTTTAGTTTGAACTAAGTTTTTTCATCTGTATTGTACTCTCACAACTTTGAATTTAGGTGTTTTATCAATGTCTTATTTATAAATTGGAAATAAAACATGATTAGTTTTACCTCCTAAATCCTTACACATTAAACAACCATGGTTTAAAATCAATAAATGTTCCCACACAAAGTATTATATGATAAAATAACTTATGACATGTATATTTAAAATCCTCCTTAGTATATTCAATGTATGAGGCCCCACCCAAGGTTGATTACACAAACCCTTTGTAACATCAAACATGGGAGGTATGATCCAAGTGGAACTTCTAAATACAATATTCACTATGTTTAATCTAATTTAATTTAGATATTAATGTCCACGAGAGACCAATAATGGCAAATGGGATTAAAGATGATATTTACATTGACATGAATGCATGTATCAAAATGAGTATTGTGTTTTGTACATAATCAACGGTAAAAATTTGATGTTAGAGGATGAATATGAATTAGTTTACCTACTTATGATGTGTGGCACATATTAGTATAATAAAATCATAGGAACACAATGTTCTTGATGGTGATGTGTTGTCTATCTAGATGATGGAAGATATACAAGGGTGAGAGGTCCATAAATTTAATTAATGACATTTATAATTCCTTCCATTGGTGGTAAGTCTGTAATGAAAATACTAATATTTATTAAATTTGCATAAGGAACCAATCCTTCAAAGCATTTAGTGGGATAGTGAATTCATAGCTTTTTCCCAACTCAATGTACATAGACTAGATATTGGGTATGCAACCATTATAATGTGAGTTAATCTCAAATCAATATCTTTGCCTAAATATGGTGATAATATTTTATTTTTTGATGCAGAAACCTATTTGCAGAGGACAAACTATTTGATATGTAATCCTATTGTTGATCTCGTTCATGCCAAAATGAATGTCTCAAAAATAATAGTTCAGCCATAAGCCTCCCTACTAGTTAGTGAAAATTTCAAAACTTTTTAGAGACCATACATGACCATTTAATTATCTAAAAATACATTTTAATACATATTTGGGGATTTTTTCATTTTTATAAATAAGATATTTTGGTAACCATATGTGAATTTGAGATTAATTTCATACATTAGTTTAATTTTAGTGTTTATATGATAAGTTGATATTTTTAAGCCTAGCCAAGCTCGCATGTAAAACTTATTGAAAATAGAAGCTATTAAAAATAGAAGTTATTAAAAATAACATAGCGAGTTAACTCTAGGTAGTTTTTAATTTTTTTTCATGTCAACTCCAATTTTAACTTAAGTTTTGTTTATATAATTTTATGTTATGCTTTTAATTATTCAAAGGGAATCAATAGAGATAATGGTTTCATGAAATTCTAAGTATTGTGCCTATTGATATTTTGATTTGTTAGTCTATGGAATTCATCATCTGGTCTTAGAACAAGTCCAAATCTTTGAGGTAATATCTTGGTGAATTTTTATTAGGTTTTTAAATTATTTTTTTGGAGAATATTATATGATTGAATAATAGGTATAAATATGACAAGAGGAAGAGGAGGAATTTCACAAATGAACATGTCTATGCAACAATTGTAGAGGCAAGTGGAATAATTAATTGTAATTATTGTAAGTGTCTCAAATCAAAGATAAAGGCAAGAGGGAGAGGAAACAAAGGAATAAATATATTGTGACAAATACATTCATAAAAATGAGGGGGAACAAGAAAAACCACCATTAATGGAAGAAAGGATGGTTTTGGGTTTTAAGGGAAGGATTGTAGGAATCAATGTTGAAGTTTCAGAGTATGGAGGAAGTTTAAAACTAGAGGAGTTGATGGAATAATTAAATATCATGGAAGGGTTTTTTGAATGGAGAAGTTTGAGAGAATACAAGAAGTTAAATTTTACATGGATGAAATTGAAGGGTCATGCAACTATTTGGTGGGATCACCTATAGAAAAAGAGATAGAGAAAGGGTAAAGAAAATATCAACACTTGGAGCAAGATGGAGAAAATGTAAATGAGAGAAATTTCTTCTTGTAGATTATGCAAAAACCCTATACATAATATTATAGAATTTAAGTCAAAAGGATCATAGTATAAAATAATACACATATGAGTTATACAAGCTTTCTTTATGAGTTAAGCATGCTAAAATAAAGTAAGAGCTAGGTGCAAGGTATGTAAATGGTTTGAAGTTTTGTATTCAAGATGAATTGAGCATGCATGAAACCCTTTGCATGGAGGATACTTATCAATTAGCTTTGAATGCAAAATAAAAAAATAGATAATATTTTAGATGATAAAATGGGCCAAAAAAAGGATAACCACCTCTAGTAAGGGTTCGAGGTGGGTTTATTTCCACTAGAGGATGATCTCCCAGTGGTATAAAAATACAAGGAAATTATAACAAGTATATGATTAAGTGGGAAGGATTATAACATGAATACAACACTTAGATTTCCTAATGGGAGCTGAATAAGATTGACAAGAATAAGAGGATGGCATATACCTAGACCAATTCGTAGGACTTGTTTTGTTTTCAATTAGAGGAGAATGATGCAACCACTTATCTTGCAGAGGCCATAAAGTTTTATCCATAAGTATATTAAAGCTATTGTTAATGCTAAAATGAAGGTAAAAAAAATAATAATCCTTTAATAATTTGCCCTATCTAGTTAGGGGAATTTCAAAAACTTTTCAGAGGCCATATGTGTCCATATAAGGGTTTGAAAATGCATTTTAATATATCTTTCACAATTTTTCCTTTTTTAGAAATATGATATTTTTGTAACTAGACATGAACTTGAGTGTAAATTCATCCATTATTTTAATTTTAGAGTTTATAGGATAAGAGGAGTTTTTTATGCCTATCTAAACTCGCATGTAAAACTTACTAAAATTAGTAACTATTAAAAATAGTAGGGCAAGTTAGCTCGAGGAATTTTTTTAGCTTTCCTTGATTTTTTCATGTCAACTCCAATTTTGGGTTGAGTTATTTTTTAAAATACTTTTACATAATGAGTTTTATTATTTAAAAGGAATAAATAAATATTATTGTTTCACAAAATTCTAAGTATTGTGCCTATTGATATTTTGCTTTGCTATTCTATGGGATTCATCATCTACATCAATTTTTTTACAAACACTTATCTCAGTTTTTAAAAAAATAAGTCTTGTGGTGGAAAATACATGTATATATTTGTATTTATTCTCTTTTAAAAATATTTATTTTTTAATGGTAATATATATAAACCTTGAAATTATTTCTGTGATTGGTTTGGTGGCCAATGGTATTGGCACGTACACATTAGATACTTAGTTAAAGAAATTCTTTTCTTATTTTAATAAAATGTATGTATAGGTTTGCAAGTCATGATTTGATCTCTATCAAATACTTTTTTTATCATTCTGATGTTGACATCCCTTTAAACATATATCCCAAATGTTAAAAAGTTATTTTCATGCAGATATGTCTTCTTATTTTAATTTTAAGCATTTTGAGGACAAAAATCATAACTTTTTTGGCCTTTTGTAATATTTTTCTTTCTGTTAATAAAAACATGGTCATATGTCAAGGCATTTTAGTTTTTTTTCTCCTTTATCCAAATTTTTTGGGTTACCTATTAGTCACATGGAGAATGGGAGAATCTTTTCCTATTATATCCATTTAATATATCAATTCTTATGTTCTATATTGTAAAATAGGTGATGTGTTCTAAATTGTATGCATAGATTTATAATACCAAATTTAGGGTGTTGTTTATTCTTCTCAAATATTTATGATGATGAGTACAAGGTCGTACTTTATTTTATCACATTTATGCTTTATTCTCATATTGGCCTACATTTTGAAACCTCTCCAAATTGCCACCAAGTTACTCTTAAGAAGAGAAGGCTTATCAATTTAATTTTAAAATTTTGGTGGACAAAAGATTCATTCAATATAATTATATTTGAGAATAATTTTCCAAATTCAAAACAATATAAGTAGTTTCTTAAACAATCCACATAATTTAGTATCTAATAGAACTTTTCAAGA
This sequence comes from Torreya grandis, assembly GCA_037957365.1. Classification (NCBI taxonomy): domain Eukaryota; kingdom Viridiplantae; phylum Streptophyta; class Pinopsida; order Cupressales; family Taxaceae; genus Torreya; species Torreya grandis. The sequence goes on from JARHVA010000544.1 coordinate 5,129,752, forward strand.
CACTTAATTCTTTACATTTTTGTCTGCTTCACTATGATTTTGTATCATGTTCACTTTGGTCATTCTTCGTTCTTATTTTTTTTTTGAGTTCACGTTTGTAATTAATTTTTCATGTCACCAACTTTACAATATAATTTATTTGTTCATGAATTTTTACTCGAGTTTAGTAATAGGTCCATTTGCTTCCTTCCCATGTTTTTGCATCAATTATTTATTTAATGTGTATGTCTTATGCCATTTTTAATATTTTTGTCACATTTTCATAATTAGAAACTAAGAAATTTTGTATGTGGTGATTATTAGATAATAGATTGGGAAATTGGAGATCAATCACTTGAATGGATACTATGATTTTTTTCAATTGTCTCTTTTGAATTTAATCCATGTTTCCTTATCATGTAATTTAAAATGAAACATTGGTTTCACATATTTAAGAAATATCTATATGTGTTTGATGATTTTTATTATTTATTTTATGTATAATGTAATTAAAATTTTTCAAGTATACTCTCTTCTATATCTTTTCATGAATAATTTACACATAATTATTTGGAAATAAAATTATGTGGAATATCATTTTGATCTTTTGTGTTGAGGAGTCACCTAATTAAATCATTAATATGTCAATATTATAGATAAATATAAATTCTTATTTATTTAAATAATATAGGTTGGCATTAAAGATATTTTGTTAATCTCTCTGCATAGAAAATAAGGTTAAAAATCACTCCCCTGCACCTCTAAATATTAGTGGTAGTGGTCGTGGCAGTGTTAGTGTTTTATGAAATTTTATAATGATACAAAATGACTATGTTATATTCAAATATGGAACAAAGTGGTCATGTCATGTATGAATTATATTGGAATTGATGAATGCAAGGATAGACCCTACTATTTGATATTTGTTATGGAGTGAACAATATATTTTTTGGATGACACATGAGAGGTGTTTTGATTCCTTATTTTTTGAATGGAGTGTTTGAGGGTGATTGTCCCCATACATGTCTAGTAAATTAGGTAGGGCCATGATGTATTAATATAGGGAGATTTTCATATGATTTTGATGAAAAAAATAAAATAATTTTGGATCGATTGAGTTATTTTTTTGATAAATAATAGAGTGATGACTTTGGATCAATTGATGAAGAAGAAGAAATGTTGAAATGAATATATTAATGTCCACATAGAATCTTGAAATTACAAATTTCAACTTAGGATCCCATATTAGATCAAACCATTCCATTTCAAGACTATGACTAGGTCATAGTGGGATGGGGGTTGGGGGTTAGCAAGTCGATAGTCATACTACCAAGAGATTGAAGGAAATTAATTTTTATTTATAGACCTTAAATTCTATATTTAGACTATGAGCACGTAAATTATATATCTATCTATATAAATGGTTGATTGCTTGATAGAACACATAGATTCTATCTATATCTCTGTCTCTATCTTCCCCATATAGAGATAGAAAGGTGACCTGTCAAATGCTATCCCCATCTCTATCTATCTATCTATCTATCTATCTATCTATCTATCTATCTATCTATCTATCTATCTATCTATCTATCTATCTATCTATCTATCTATCTATCTATCTATCTATCTATCTATCTATCTATGGGAAATGGGTGGTGAATAAATGACCTTACCTAAATTTTAGTCTTTGGTTGACTGCTCTACTCAATTGACCCCTATTATGAACTATGGGAGGTTTGAGTCACAAACACTCTCTCCCAATGTATGTAATATATAAGTTAAATACTAAATTCTTGTCATTTATGCATATTTATCCACCCATTGATTAAAACCACCATGAATAACATGAATATGAGATGGGAATGACACCATATAGAATAACATGGTTATGATATGGGAATAAAACCACCTAGAATGGTGTTAACATCACAACCTAGACCTTGAAAAAAATATGTGAAAAATAGTCTAGGTAGGCTAGCCCTATATTATGTCCAGGAGGGAAGGTAAATTTAAAATTGTCAAAATTTTGGTTCATTGATGATGTCATTTTCCATTCGACATGAGAGATCTAAATTGGAATTGTTGGTTCACTAAGTAAATAAGATATGTCGGAGAGCTCATTTATGGACTAAAGATTATTTGATTTACTAGATGGGGATAACTCAACCTACCTATAGAGAGATAGAGTATCCAATAAATAATGATCAATGAAGTGCATAAACATAATGGGTTATCACATGAATGGTCCATGAGTGATTGGAAACATCAGTAAAATGAGAAAAGTATCATATTATGTACCAGTCAGTAGGTTAACTAGGAAACAACACCAATATTACATGGGGTTGGTGAATGTAAGATAATGGTATATATTCATTATAAAAGGTTTTTAATATGTATCTAAGGTCATATTATCATTTAATAAATTTTTATTATGTTCTTATGTGCTAAAATATCATTTTGGTCACCTTTTGGCCTATTTTGAGGAGTTGTGCATACCATATTCAAAATAAAACATTTAAATAAGGTTACACAACATGAATGATGTTAGAGAATATAAGGTTTTAGTTAAAAATGGTTTTTAAAGTGTCCCTTGGGATTATTCAGATACGTTTTAGGATTTTGATGAAGTTTAATGTCATACAAATGCTTTAGACAATCTCTCTCCTCCATCACTACCTTCACAAGCTCAAAAAGGTAGAATTCAAGTAGATGGTCGAGAGAGAGAGAGAGAGAGAGAGAGAGAGAGAGAGAGAGAGAGAGAGAGAGAGAGAGAGAGAGAGAGAGAGAGAGAGAGAGAGAGAAGAGAGAAGAGAGAGAGAGAGAGAGAGAGAGAGAGAGAGGAGAGAGAGAGAGAGAGAGAGAGAGAGAGAGAGAGAGAGAGAGAGAGAGAGAGAGAGAGAGAGAGAGAGAGAGAGAGAGAGAATAATAATAAATGGATAAAATGCCCCACTATAAGCTATAAATACCTATAGCCACGTTCCATCCTACAAAGGAGCTCTCAAGAATGGATGTGGATTAGTAGTATATGCAATGAAGAGTGAATCACCCTAGAATAGTGAATGTGTCTACCATGTTCTTGATTGTTCACTATCCAAGGTGTGGTCCATATAAAAGTAAATATATTCCTCATTGATAGTAGATAGGCCAACTTTATCTATGGGGAAACCATGAGTAGATCATACATATTATCCATTCATCTCTTATTAGAAGGTTATATCTATTTATTTATATGGTTGTAGTGGTTTCCCCTTGCTTTTAGCCTTATAGAATGCACAACCAATGTGACATTAATATAGATGATCACTTGAAATTAAATTCAAATGGTACTCTCAATGTAATGACTAAGAAATGTGATAATTAATTCTTCTTATATACTAAACTGGGAAGTCTGACTAATATTTCTACATCTAAACCTTGTAGTGGATGAGGTAGGGGTGTTAGCCCCTTATTAGTCCTACTTTTCATTGTGGTTGAGGCTATGTGAACCATTATATATTTTAAATATGAATTAAATCATAATGTCACCTTGTGAAGACTATTTGAAACACTTCCCATGCCTATTCATGTTTGTATTAATTCTATTAACAATTGTGAACTTGACATATGGTGATTTTTACAATTTTCCAAATAGGATCTTATACAATGTGACGTACATCCATTTTATTTTCCAATGCTTAGACATTAAATGTTGATCAACTTACCTATGAATTTAAAAGTCCCTGTCAAATTATTTTTATCCTTTTTATAAACTGTATCCCTTTACCTCTTTGCATGTTGTTCCTAGACACAGTTGATTATGAGGCTTTATTATATCCATCTCACAAATTTGATCAATCCTTACCATTCATTTTGGTAAAAATAAATTATCTCTCACACGCACTCGTATCCTTCATAATTTATGTTATCTCACACTCACATTATTATAACTTATATTCACTAATTATATGCTATCATATAACTATTTACACACACATGCACGCACGCGCGCACGCACACACATGCGCGAGCACGCACACACACATGTGCACACACACACACACACACACACACACACACACACACACACACACACACACACACACACACACACACACACACACACACACACACACACACACTTATATATTTATTCCATATGACACTTATTTTTGGTTTTTAGTAAACTATTTTTATTTGTGTTAGGAATTGAACTTGTTACTGTGTTTGTAATTTAAATCATACAATTAAATAATGCTTTATAATTTTTATATGGTGGATCATATATGATCCCTTCTTGTGAATTTTAAATTTACTTAGATGTTCTTTAAATTCTATTTCATGTAATATCAAAATCTATTTTGTTTGAAAATCCTTCAATTGAAAATTGTGATCATGTCAGGTCTTCTAACTACGTATTTAGAATTCCTGATTCAAAATTTCCATTTGACTTGTGTCCACTATCAAATAATTGGAATGGAGTATATCTCCTCACCCCTTTATATTTATTTATATAGACCCACAATATCTTTGGATGTTAATTCCAAATCAACTCTTTGGGCATTGCAAATATTTTTGAGCATTTTCTATAATTCCTTATTAAATGACTCTAGTTAGACATTTATTTTGGGATCATAGATAATTGACTATCTTAGGCTTTGGCAATGAGAATTATTTATAAAAGAAGCTTCTAGATACACTGTACATGAATTTGCAAAACTCATCATTTTGGGTTCTTATAGATAACGTTATTCTTATGAATTATTGTGTCAAGGTATTAATATGGAGTATTAATAAAATTGTGTGCCACTATCACTCATTATATTATAAGAACACCAAAAACATTCAAAGATGTTTTTGTAGAGGAACTTTGCAACATTTTTAGCACCATAGCTATGAATCATAGCTAGCTCAACCCACTTATTCAAGTATTCCATCATTGGTCATATATATTTGGCATTATATTTATTATAGGGTGGGTTATTATGCCTTAAAAAATCAATCCTCCATTGGTCAAACAATTTCATAGTAAAAAATGGATTTGGGGGCATCTCAACTCTTTGATTTGTTTAATAAGTGTGCTGAAAAACAATCACCATGCTATTTGACCAAATGTGCATATTGGAATAATATAGGCCACTATAATACATTATGTAGAATTTATACATAATAAATTATCTTGAAAAATTGTCATCTTCTAATCCTTTATGAGCTTCATCCAATACTTTTTGATTTTCCATGCTCCAAAGCCACATTGTGAAGGATGTCATCCTTACCAATCTTGCAAAGGAATCCATTGATAATAGTATATGCAAAGGGCTCACGTTATTATCTTATTTAGATATATAAATCCATGTAGTGATCAATGAATTTACCATCTAAAAAAAAAATTAGAGTTACCCTGAACAAATGTGCATTTAGGGAATCATCTTGAAACTCAATATTTTCACACATTTGGATATAGATGGGATGATTTAGCCATATTTTTCTAACTTCCTATCATTTAAATTATTTAACATTCATATATCATTTAATTTTAGTTAGCTATCTTGTAATTTTTTCCTCAAAGCATTGGTTTTTTCACCAAGTATTGCAATGCTTAGTGATCCATGATAAATACTAAGGGAGTAGCCAATATGTAATTCTAGAACTTGTGAAGCATCCAAGGCTTATCCACCATAGCCAAGGTTTATCCTTCCATTTTTTAATATTTTTATTATTAATAGAGAGATTTTAACTAGAAATATGAATTGGTTTATCCAACTCACCTTCTCTCGATTGTGCATTTATCTCTCCAATATCTTGCCCAGATGCATCCAAATGAATATGGAATGTTTTTCTCTAACCTTGAAAAAAATATATCCATGATTAATATTTCTTTAAGTTTTGTGGAGGTAGACTATAATTTTTGGGTCATTAAATCTTGTTGTCCTTATGTGTGCATTTATCCATAGGTGTTACAATATCTACATATCCATGAATAAGTTTGTAATAGCACCTGTGGTTTCTAAAATATGTTGACACTTTAGGTAGATTGGTTAGTGTATTGATCCCCATGATGAATGTGATTTTGGCTTGATGAACTATAATACTATCATTGTACACTACATGTTTCAGGAGCATGTCAAATGGTGTGAAAAATAAACACTTTTCAAACTTCAATGTGATTTTTTAATTTTCTCAAGCTTTCAAGCATCAACTATAGCTTTGAAAAATGTTCATTAAAAAAATATAATACTACCAAATCAAATAATTACATCTCCATAAAATCATGGATGAAGTCATTGAATATAGTAACCATAACTCTAGAAAAGACTAATGTTTGTGTTTCATACCAAAAGGAATTACCCAATAGATAAATGATCCTAACTTTGTTACAAAGGTCATTTTTTTATTGATATTATATTGTGATGGAAATATGATGGTAACCACTAAACCCATCTTTGAAATATATACTTTGTGTCATGCAAAAAATTATAGTACATCATCACTAAATGGTATAAGAAATAGATAATTGATATATCATAATTGACAACATGATATTCCCTACACACTATGATATATCCTATTTCATTTGTTTACACTACCATGGGCTTACCTAATATAAATTTTATATTGGATAAATGATCTATGATTTCACCATGCGATAAATTTCCTCTTTTAAGTTTTATTAATATTGGGATTTAACCTTTAGGGCTACTTTGTAATTAATAGTGCACATTCATTAAGTTCAATATGAATTTCCCTTAATAATAAACATGATGTTGAATCTATCAATCATGAATTGGCACAATTTTTAGTACTTATTTTGTACCAATCCTCTCCATTATTTTTCATAAAGTATCTGGATAAATTTTATTTCTTTCAACTTTCATGGAATACAACACCTCTCACTTCCCTAGTTGTTCAATGATGTTTAAAATTCACATCCTTTCTTTCTCTACCTTGCCTACATCCCACTTCTTAGGAAACCTCATACTTATTTTAGGCTAAAAAAAACCTTTCCAACTCATATCCTTCTGTTTCTTAATATTTTTTGAGCTACTTTCATTGTGTATGATCATATAGCAAGACCTAAGGATAAACACCTTTTCCTCCATGCACAACATAATATTTACACATTTTTATGAATTTTAGTTTCCAATATTAGCTCAAGACTTTTAGTTTATCATGGAAATCATATCATCTACTCCACTATAACACAAAAATAACTTCATTTTATGGAATCATCTATATATCATGGGATTCTTATCTTACAAACACAAAATTAATAAAATCATGTTAAACCTTCAACCATGTTTTTGTCTCCCTTATGCATTCTTGATGCATATACTAGGATTTAGGAAAAGGGGTTAGTATACCCTAAAAATGTGCACCTAGTACCTTTTGGCTAAGGTCTTTCATCTTCTCTATGTCTATGCATGAATGAACACACATATTTGGACACATGACAATCAAGATGCGATATGAAATCATGCATGCAACATCTATAAAGATTCCTCCTAGATGAACTCCTTTGACCAATGAGAAACCCACAAAATACATTTTTAACTTATTAAATGCATGATTGAGCATGCTTACCTATATTTGTTCATGTGGAGCAAGGCCCTCTCCAACCTATAAATGAAACATGACAAATATTTTGTGCCAAAATATTAGGGAATGTTTTGGTCTGTGATGACCACGCATGTGTATTTTCATAGTTTCACGATCCCATTACATCCAATTTTACATGTCCACATATGAATCCTGAATGGTATATGAGGTTTATATCTATTGTATTCTACCTTATCTATTTAGTTCAATATAATATTGATATGATATATCCAATTGATACATACTCTTATTTTCAAACATCATAAGTGATCACACAAAAGGTGGATTATACCTTATTATATGAAAATGATGTGGTGATTGTGGTATCTATATTTATGGAGTAATTTTTTCTGATCTATTTATTAGGAACCACATACTCCATCATCAACTTGTGATTAATAGGGAAACATTCCTTTCTTACATTGCTTCCTATTTTGGTTTTGCATCCACCTTAAACCAGAATTTTGACCTATGTGTGTATGGAGAGGATGGTTATTTTTTATCATTTATGTATTTTTTATTATTTATTTAAAAAGTGTTATGATAATGACATAACCTTGGTGGGCTTCCATATGATTATCCAATATGTTTAATGTGACCATTGTAGGGGCCATATCTTCCAATCAGTGCAAGGTAGTGGGTTTCATCTATTTAATATCAATGACTTCAAAATTTCCTTGATAGTAAAATTTTTCACTTGTATGACCACATATATTAGAATTATAATAGGCCTCAAGTTGGCTATAGTAAATTCGGATTAAAAACCACAAGGATGTAACTTAATGCTAGCCTTCCAATTTCTTCCCACATGGATCTAAGGATCATGTTAATAGTGCTTCAAAAATAAAACAAATTTTGGGTACCTAATATATATAAATATCAAAGTCCATGCACACATTAATATCCCAAAGCTTCTTTGTCTTCATGTCCCACAACATTTTATCTATTATTTGTATCCCATTCTATGCACACTCTAACACATTATGTAGTAAATTGGTAATAATTTGTGATATATATTCATTGATTATTGAACTTATCATTTTCAAAATATCTTTTAAATCCATTTTCATTCCATTCTATCATAAAACACATATTTTTTCCATACATTTGGTCATTTTTTTATATTTGAAAGATATCCATAACTTGCATCTTTCATATGTATCAACTACAATAGTTTGGGTTAATTTATTCATTTTTAAACCTTAT